>JAQQAC010020790.1:25612664-25799944 GCA_029783875.1 Phataginus tricuspis | reverse complement strand
GTCTGCTTTCTTTTGTATGATTTTATTTTCTCTGGTGACATCTTTTTAGTTTTAGGGGTGCTTCCCTCTAGAGCAGTCTGTTTAAGATATCCTGTAGTGGTGGTTTATGAGACCAAACTCCTTCAACTTTCATTTGTCTGGAAATTGTTTAATCCCTCCATCATATTTAAGTGATATTCGTGCTGGATCCAATATTCTTGGTTCGAGGCCCTTCTGTTTCATTACGTTAAATATATCATGCCATTCTCTTCTGGCCTGTAAGGTTTCTGTTGAGAAGACTGGTGATAGTCTGATGGGTTTTCCTTTGTAGGTGATCTTTTTTCTCTCTCTAGCTGCCTTTAATACTCTGTCCTTATCTTTGACCTTTGCCATGTTAATTATTATGTGTCTTGGTGTTGTCTTCCTTGGGTTCCTTGTATTGGGAGTTCTGTGGGCTTCCGTGGAGTACGAGACTATTTCCTTCCCCAGCGTGGGAAAGTTTTCAGCAATTATTTCTTCAACGACACTTTATATCCCTTTTTCTCTCACTTCTTCCTCTGGTACTCCTATAATGCGAATATTGTTCCATTTGGATTTGTCACACAGTTCTCTTAATATTCTTTCATTCCTAGAGATCCTTTTATCTCTCTTTGCCTCAGCTTCTGTGTATTCTTGTTCTCTGGTTTCTATTCCTTTAACAGTCTTTTTCCATCTCCTCCAGTCTGCTGTTAAGCCCGTCGATGGCTTGTCTCATTTCTGCATTGTCTTTCCTCACTTCCGTCATTTTCCCCTCAGCTCTTGCACATTTCTCTGTAGATCTGTCAGCATGGTTATGACTTTTATTCTTAATTCTTTTTCAGGGAGACTGTGCATGTCCATCCCTTCAGGTTCTCTCTCTGGGGTTGTCTGGGTCTGGGGCTTTGTCTGTACCATATTCCTCTGTCTTTTCATGGCTATAGAAGTGGTTGCTGGTAGTTGCCACGTATGTCAGCTGGCCCATTTATGACTTTAAAAAGGAAGAAAAAAAATGAAAGAAAGAAAAAGAAGAAAAGAAAAAAGAATGAGAAGAAAAAACAAGAAAAAAAAACACCCACCGGGAGTAGATTCTGTGGCGATGCTGTAGGTGGCGCTGTTACTCCACTATTCCAGAGCCGTGGGCACACCACTCGCAGGGCCCTTTATAACTCTGGCCGGGGTGGGAAGGAATGGGAGGCTGTTGATCTCTGTGGGAAGTCTAATTGCGGCCACCCTTTCCCAGTCAACAGCTAAGGGGTCCGAAACTCCCCAGGACCCCCAGCCTTCTTAGCTGAGCGTGCCGGGGGATCCGGTCCTCCGCCTGGCTCCTGTCTCAGACCGCTGAAAAAAGCACGCGCTTTTCTTGTTTTTTTTTAATTTTCTTCCCGGAGCTGGCTGGAAGCACCCTGGCGCATTTCCTGCTCAGACTCTGCACCCTCTGTCTCTCCAATCTCCACTACACTGCGTGATGTGTGTCAGCGCTTCCCGTGCAGATCACCTGGGCTTGTTATGTCGCTGGCCTGTACTTCCACTCCTTCTCTGCTCTGAATCCTCTCCTCCCACCGGTGCGCTGGGGTAGGGGAGCGCTCGGGTCCCGCCCGGTCGCGGCTCCATATCTTACCCGCCTCGTGGTGTGCCAAGGCCTCTCAGGTGTAGCTGCGTGCTGTGCGCTTTCCTGTGTATTCTGGTGTCTCTTTTAGGAAAAGTTGTATTTGCTGTTTTTTAATAGATAAATATAGTGTTGGGAGAAGATTTCTGCCACCCTGCTCACGTCACCATCTTTCCTGATGTCCCCTTCGTATCTATTTTAAAACCCATGTTTGCACTTTCTGTCATATATTGTGGTTCCTTTGCCTCTGAGAAGTTAGGATTTGAGTACTTATTTCTTCCTCATATGGTGTTGGTATTCCTGTTGAGCATTTCCAGTAAGTGTTCAAGCAGGAAGAAAAGACTGATGGAAAGTTAATGTCTTTTTTTTCCAGTTAAAACACATTTTTTTCTGATATTTTGAACATGATAGAACATAATCGCTAATCTAGATCACTTTTCAAATACTTTTTGAATTATGTAAATAGCATATCTTTGCTATTTATTATAGCGTCGTCATTTCTCCAACCTTTCATATCATGGAAAAAGATCTCTTTCACTCAGGCTAGATAAGGTGACCTCATGTTCCCTTAGTGAAAAAATTATTTCAGACTTCCTTTATTGTTGTATCCACAGTGTGTAGCACATAGTAGTTAGTTAATACATATTTGTTGCTTGAATGGTTGAAAACTAGACTTTAGAAATAGTTTTATTTGCACCACAAAAAGGAGAGCATTATATTTGAAGCAAATTAAAAATTGTCACCTCAATAAGAATTATTTGTATATTTTTCTCTAAAATTCTTTTTGAGAATTTATGTTTTGGCGTCAGGTTTGACTGTCTGTTCTTACAAGTCACTCCAAAACCTGATGTCTTAAAACAGTGAGCATTTTTATTTGTTCATAATTTTGCAACCTTGTCTGTGTTTAGTGGATCGATTCTTTGGCTGGTCTTGCCAGTGGTCCCTGGCGTAGCTGCAGTCTGCTGGCATGTAGACTTGGCTGGACCTCTCCCTCTTTCCATGTAGCCTGTCCACATAGGTAGCCAGACTTTCCTAAGTGGTGACTCTTGAGTCTCACGAGCACAAAAACAGAAACTGCTAGACCTTTTTAACACTTAGGCCCCAAACTCACACATTTCTTCTGCCACATCCTGTTAAAGCAAGTCACACCTAGCACAAATTGAAGAGGGAAGGGATTATATATGGGTATGTATACAAAGACGTATATTTTACTCAGAGCTACAAATGTAACAGACTGCCACAGTGTGATTATCTTAAATTTGATTATTTACCACTGTTGGTTAGCTAGTATCCTACGCATGATTAGGAAGAAAACTTTGCATGTCAATAATCTATTAGTACTTAACATTAATTAAATTGGGCTTAGTTTCACCTCTGCTTTGTACTTTTTTAGTATTCATACTTTTTGCAAATAATTCTTTTTCTTCTAATTAACTGTTAGGAATGCTGTGCAAGATTTTCTCCATGAAATATATTTTTTACCTGATCATCCAGAATTAAAAAAGATAAAAGCAGTTCTACAGGAATACAGAAAGGTATTAATTTTTAATTTGCGGCTTAGTAGGTCACTGATACAAAATTGTGCCCAGGTTCTAATACGTTGAGTAGATTCTCTAGAACCATATCTAGAGATAATCATATTCTGATGATTAATTCCTGGTGACTATATAATCCTATCATAGATCCATGATTTTTAGCAGGAAGTTTAAGTATTTAGATCAAAGATCTAGTAACATTAGATAGAACAGAGAGCATCAAGAATACAGTTCTTGTGCCTTTACTACTCAGGTAATATGTCCTTACTTAAAGTCCCCCAAAGAAGAAGCCATCATAACTGCACGCCCTGAGTAAAGGAAGAAAAGCTGTGGAAGGATTCTAGTTATGTTGTGCTGCAAACCATGGTATGGAAATGTCAGCTCTGACTGGTTCCTGAGCTTTAGAAGGGGAATTAATCTGCAGTTCCATCATCTTGAAGTCCAGTGAATTCTCTAAAAGTATGAAAATAATAATGATTATTCCATAAAGTTTTAGGTTACAAAGTGGTATACCTGACCTTGGGTCAGAGTTGCAGAGGTATTTCCTATAGACCCCAAGATTGTTTCTGAAGTGTTTATTTCCTGTTTTGCTGAACACCTCATCATAGTCATAAGAAAATAAGTAGTCAAAGTAAGTAGTGAATTTTCTGTATAATTTATAGACCTGGTTCAAGGCTATTATATATCCCTTTGTAAGTTAAGGGAAACTTGTATTTCTTACAAGAAGGATTTATTTTAGATAAGTAAATTCTTAGAATTTATTGAAATAAAATTTTTCTCCAGGTCTTAAGATTTTAGAATGAAATCCCTTTTCCCCTTCTAGAATTACTAGAAGTGACATATGCTATACAAAGGAAGAGGTGGAAATTATTTTTACCTACTTAAGTGGTAACTATATAGGGAATACGGGCCTTCCAAAATGATTTCTGAAATCGTTAATTGGTAGTTGTAGCTCTCTGTGCTCTTCTTATAGGAGACCTCTAAAAGTACTGATCTTCAAACAACACTTCAGCTCTCCATGAAAGCAATTCAGCACGAAAATGTAGATGTTCGGATTCATGCTCTTACAAGCTTGAAGGAAACCTTGTATAAAAATCAGGTATACGATGATAAAATTAAACAGCTATAGAAAAGAAAGGTTGGAAGTTTAAAGAAGAGATGATAGATTGGCATGTTTTCTTGAGATTCAGTAGGTTCAATGAAGGAAGTGATTTTTATTTTACTGAGATTATCAGATCATATTTAGAATCATTTATCCATGAGATGCCCTTTGGGGCTGAATACCAAGGATCCATAGCATTTTTTGTTGTACAGCAGCAGTTTATGTGTCTTCTCATGTAATTTCCTATAGATACCTATCATACAAAATTTCAATAATTTTGCCATTTTGAATGAATTAACCGTTAGTTTTCATGAAGGTAAATGTTTAAGTTTACTCTTTCATGGGGCCACTGAACTTTATTCTTTTCTTTGACAACATGATGTAGATTGTCCCTAACTTTGATGACAGTGAGAAGTGGTATTTAAAGTACCATATCATTATAAATCTATAAAATGGGAAAAAATGAACTGAGGTACTTATTTTTGCATTATCAAGAGCCCATATAAGATGTGAAAGCCTAAGACCCTCATGAGTTAGTGGATTGCAAAACTGAGTTTTGTTTATTTTCATGATAGAAGGAAGCATTTACTTAGTACAAAACATATACATGATGGTAACAAGCAAATTCTTGTGGGTCAGTGAGCTTGTATAGTGAGTCTGGGTAGCAGCCATTTTGGAGGTGGTCCTACCATATGTGAAGAACCTTGAATCTCCTCAAGGATAGGTTTTATGCCCTCCTAACTGTGGCTCTCTACATTATCAGTAGTATATATATTCTCATTCTCTGACCTACACTACATTGAAACTGCTCTGTGCTTACACTGGCCCAAACCTCTACCTGGGTTTTAGAAAACATAAAGGGCCTCTAGCTTTTTAATTTAATGTAGGGATTTATGAATAGCAGAGGATCTCTCCTCCTGGCATAAAGGCTTTCTAGTTTAGGTTATTTCTAAGTAGATGACACGATCATGGCCTAGCAAAAGGAAACTTCGTATTGTTCATCACCTCTTAGATGTAAGTGACTAAATCTGAGAACTTAAGGAGATTTGTTATAATCTTAGAGAACAGCTACAGCTGCCCTACTTTTGCCATCTGTGTCATAAAAGGTAAATCAACATGTGGGAATTCCTGACAAGCCTTCGTTCAAGGTAAAGCCCCAATTCTAATAGATTAGCTAGGCAGAGTAAGAAGGTGAGTGTACTTGCAGAACTCTTAAAGGTCAGATTGAGTAGTCTGAATAAGACGTAATGGCCATCGATTATTTTAGGATATTTTAAAGTAATGGTTAATTTACTTTACAGTGATATGTAGCTGGATAAATTTACTTTAGGTTGATAAGAAGAAAGCCAAAGACAAGGGGGGTTCTGGAGGAGCCAGAGGAGATAAGAAAAGAAGGGAAGGAATCTATCGACACATCTTCCCAACCATACCCCAGCAGATACTGGGCTAAAACACCTAGGACAAAAGGGAGAAGGAAATGGGTTCTTTTTCAACTGCAGGAGGAAGGTAACATCAAAATAACAAGCAGTTCAGTTATTTCTAGAACAGTTCTGTCCAAAATCATTTTCTGTGAGGATGGAAATGTTCTATATCTTTATCATCCAGCAGTAGCCACTAGCCACATGTGGCTCTCTTGAGCACTTGAAATGTATGATTGAGGCACTGAATTTTTCATTTTATTTAATTTTGCTCAATTTAAATTTAAATAGCCACATGTGGGTATTGGCTATTATATTCGGAACTTGCAACCCCAGAAGATGGCTGAGCCTTCAGCAATATTGGAGCATGAAACTGAGGTGATACACGGTTAGAGTAAAAGACTCTTTGTAGTGGAGGCTCTGAGATTTCATGAGAGAACAAATGCAAAAGATATTATTTTAAAAGTTCAGATCTTAGCCAGAGGGGAGGAAGAAATACTTCAGGAATCTGTTGAAAGGAAGTGTTTATTTAAAAATGAACCTAGGGGCCGGCATCCGGGAAGATGGTGGTGTGAGCAGGGTGGCAGAAATCTCCTCCCAAAACAATATATATCTATGAAAATACAGCAAATACAACTATTCCTAAAAGAGAGACCAGAATACACAGGAAAGCGCACAGCATGCAGCTACACCTGAGAGGACATGGCACCCTGCGAGGCGGGTAAGATACGGAGCCACGACCCGGCAGGACCCAAGCACTCACCCACCCCAGTGCACCGGCGGGAGGAGAGGATTCAGAGCCAGGAGGGAGTGGAAGTACAGCCCACGAAATAACCAGCCCTGGTGATCTGTGCGGGGAGCGCTGACACACATCGCGCAGTGTAGCAGAGATTGGAGAGACAGAGGGTGCAGGATCTGAGCAGGAAATGCGCCACGGTGCTTGCAGCCGGCTACCAGGAAGGAAAAAAGAAAAGCACGCGCTTTTTTCAGCAGTGTTAAAGAGACAGGAGTGCAGCGGAGAAGCCGGCTCGTCCCGGCACATTCAGCCAAGCGGGCTGGGAGTCCTGGGGAGTTTCAGAACCCTTAGCTTGCGACTGGGAAAGGGTGGCTGCAATTAGACTTCCCACAGAGATCAACAGCCTCCAATTTGTTTCCACACCAGCCAGAGCTATAAAGGGCCCTGTGGAGTGGCGCGGCCACGGCTGCGGAATAGTGTAGCAACAGTGCCACCTACAGCATCCACACAGAATCTACTCTGGGGGACTTTCTTTGGTTGGTTAGTTGTTTTTGTTTTTTTTGTTTTATTTCTTTTTTTTCTTTTTTTCTCTTTCTTTCTTTCTTTTTCTCTTTTTAAAGTCTTAAAGAGCCAGCTAACATATGTGGCAACTACTAGCGACCACTTCTATAGCCGTGAAAAGACAGGGGAATGTGGTACAGACTAAGATCAACCAGCAACCCCAGAGAGGGAGCCTGAAGGGATGGAAATGCACAATCTTCCTGAAAAAGAATTCAGAACAAAAGTCAGAACCATGCTGATGGATCTACGGAGAAACGTGGAAGAGCTGAGGGAAGAAGTGAGGGAAGTGAGGAAAGACAATGCAGAAATCAGACTAGCCATGGACCGGCTTAACAGCAGACTGGATGAGATGAAAGAGACTGTTAATGGAATAGAAATCAGAGAACAGGAATACACAGAAGCTGAAGCAGAGAGAGATAAAAGGATCTCTAGGAATGAAAGAATATTAAGAGAACTGTGTGACCAATCCAAACGGAACAATATTCGCATTATACAAGTACCAGAGGAAGAAGAGAGAGAAAAAGGGATATAAGGTGTCTTTGAAGAAATAATTGCTGAAAACTTTCCCACGCTGGGGAAGGAAATAGTCTCGCAGTCCACGGAAGCCCACAGATCTCCCAACACAAGGGACCCAAGGAAGACAACACCAAGACACATAATAATTAAGATGGCAAAGGTCAAAGATAAGGACAGAGTATTAAAGGCAGCTAGAGAGAGAAAAAAGATCACCTACAAAGGAAAACCCATCAGACTATCATCAGACTTCTCAACAGAAACCTTACAGGCCAGAAGAGAATGGCATGATATATTTAACGTAATGAAACAGAAGGGTCTCGAATCAAGAATATTGTATCCAGCACGACTATCATTTAAATATGACGGAGGGATTAAACAATTTACAGACAAATGAAAGTTGAGAGAGTTTGCCTCTCATAAACCACCACTACAGGTTTCTTAAGCGGACTACTCTACAGGGAAGCACTCCTAAGGCCAAAAAGATGTCACCAGAGAAAATAAAATCATACAAAAGAAAGCAGACCATCCAAATACTAACTAAAGGCAAAGAATAAAACACCTAATATATAAAGAATGGAGGAAGAAGAACAAGAAGGGAGAGATAAAGAAACATCAGATGGTATTCACAGTAACTTAACAAGAAAGTTAAGTTAGATGGTTAGATAGTAAAGAAGCAACCCTTGAACCTTTGGTAACCACGAATTTAAAGCCAGCAATGGCAATAAGTACATATCTATCAATAATCACCCTAAATGTAAATGGACTGAATGCACCAATCAAAAGACACAGAGTAACAGAATGGATAAAAAAGCAAGACCCATCTATATGCTGCTTACAAGAGACTCACCTCAAACCCAAAGATATACACACGCTAAAAGTGAAGGGATTGAAAAAGATACTTCATGCAAACAACAAAGACAAAAAAGCAGGTGTATCAGAAAAAATAGACTTCAAAACGAAGAAAGTAGCAAGAGATAAAGAAGGACATTACATAATGATAAAGGGGTCAGTCCAACAAGAAGATATAACCAGTATAAATATATATGCACCCAACACAGGAGCGCCAGCATATGTGAAACAAATACTAACAGAATTGAAGGAGGAAATAGACAGCAATGCATTCATTTTAGGAGACTTCAACACACCCCTCACTCCAAAGGACAGATCATCCAGACAGAAAATAACTAAAGACACAGAGGCACTGAACAACACACTAGAACAGAGGGACCTAACAGATATCTACAGAACTCTGCACCCAAAGCAGAGAGATATACATTCTTCTCAAGTGCACATGGAACATTTTCCAGAATAGACCACATAGTAGGCCACAAAAAGAACCTCAGTAAATTCAAAAATATTGAAATCCTACCAACCAACTTCTCAGATCACAAAGGTATAAAACTAGAAATAAATTTTAGAAAGAAATCAAAAAGGCTCACAAATACATGGAGACTTAACAACATTCTCCTAATGAATCAATGGGTTAACGACCAAATCAAAACAGAAATCAAAGAATATATGGAGACTAATGACAACAACACAAAGCCACAACTTCTGTGAGACGCAGAAAGGCAATTCTAAGAGGAAAGTATATTGCAATCTAGGCCTATTTAAAGAAGGAAGAACATTCCCAAATGAACACTCTAAAGACACAATTACTGAAATTGGAAAAAGAAGAACAAATGAGGCACAAAGTCACCAGAAAGAGGGACATAATAAAGATCAGAGAAGAAATAAATAAAATTGAGAAGAATAAAACAATAGAAAAAAATCAATGAAACCAAGAGCTGGTTCTTTGAAAAAATAAACAAAATAGATAACCCCCTAGCCAGACTCATTAAGAGAAAAAGAGAATCTACACACATAAACAGAATCAGAAATGAGAAAGGAAAAATAACGACGGACCCCACAGAAATACAAAGAATTATAAGAGAATATTATGAGCATCTACATGTTAAGAAGCTGCAAAACATAGAAGAAATGGACAACTTCTTAGAAAAATACAACCTTCCAAGACTGACCAAGCAAGAAACAGAAAAACTAAACAGACCAATCACCAGCAACGAAATTGAATCCATAATCAAAAAACTACCCAAGAACAAAACCCCCAGACCTGATGGATTCACCTCTGAATTCTACCAGACATATAGAGACGAAATAACATCCATTCTCCTTAAAGTTTTCCAGAAAATAGAAGAGGAGGGAATACGTTGAAACAAACTCATTCTATGAAGCCAGCATCACTCTAATACCAAAACCGGACAAAGACCTCACCAAAAAAGAAAATTACAGACCAATATCCCTGACGAACGTAGATGCAAAGAAGCTCCACAAAATATTAGCAAACCGAATTCAAGAATACATCAACAGGATCATATACCATAATCAACTGGGATTCATCCCAGGGATGCAAGGATGGTACAACACTCGAAAATCCATCAACATCATCCACCACATCAACAAAAGAAGAACAAAAACCACATGATCATCTCCATAGATGCTGAAAAAGCATTTAACAAAATTCAGCATCCATTCATGATTAAAATTGTCAACAAAATGGTTATAGAGGGCAAGTACCTCATCATCATAAAGGCCATATATGACAAACCCACAGCTAACATCATACTTAACAGCGAGAAGCTGAAAGCTTTTCATCTAAGACCGGGAATAAGTCAGAGATGCCCACTCTCTCCACTGTTACTCAACATAGTACTGGAGGCCCTAGCCACGGCAATCAGACAAAACAAAGACATACAAGGCATCCAGACTGGTAAAGAAGTCAAATTGTCACTATTTGCAGATGACATGATACTGTACATAAAAAACCCTAAAGACTCCACTCCAAAACTACTAGATTATCTGAACTCAGCAAAGTTGCAGGATACAAAATTAACACACAGAAATCTGTTGCTTTCCTATACACTAACGATGAACTAACAGAAAGAGAAATCAGAAAAACAATTCCATTCACAATTGCATCAAAAAGAATAAAATACCTAGGAATAAACCTAACCAAGGAAGTGAAAGACCTGTACTCTGAAAACTACAAGACACTCCTAGGAGAAATCAAGGAAGACACTAAGAAATGGAAATGCATCCCATGCTCTTGGCTAGGAAGAATAAATATTGTCAAAATGGCTATACTACCTAAGGCAATCTACAGATTCAATACAGTCCCTATCCAACTACCAACAGCTTTCTTCAATGAACTGGAAGAAATAATTCTAAAATTCAAATGGAACCAGAAAAGACCCCGAACAGCCAAAGCAATCCTGAGAAGGAGGAATAAAACGGGGAATTACGCTACCTGACTTCAAGCTCTATTACAAAGCCACTGTAATGAAGACAATTTGGTATTGGCACAAAAACAGACCCACAGACCAGTGGAACAGAATAGAAAATCCAAACATTAACCCAAACATATACAGCCTATTAATATTTGATAAAGGAGCCTTGGATATACAATGGGGAGAGGACAGCCTCTTCAGCAGCTGGTGTTGGAAAAACTGGACAGCTACATGGAAGAGAATGAAACTGGACTACTGTCTAGCCCCATGCAGAAACGTAAATTCAAGGTGGATCAAAGACCTGAATGTAAGTCATGAAACCATAAAACTCTTAGAAAAAAACATAGGCAAAAATCTCTTGGACATAAACATGAGCGACTTCTTCATGAACATATCTCCCTGGGCAAGGGAAACAAAAGAAGAAATGAACAAGTGGACTATATCAAACTGAAAAGCTTCTGTACAGCAAAGGACACCATCAGTAGAACAAAAAGACATCCTATAGTATGGGAGAATATATTCATAAAGGACGTATATTATAAGGGTTTGACATCCAAAATATGTAAAGAACTCACGCACATTAACAAACAAAAAGCAAATAATGCAATTAAGAAATGGGCAGAGGACATGAATAGACACTTCTCTAAAGAAGAAATTCAGATGGCCCACAGGCACATGAAAAGATGCTCCACATCGCTAATCATCAGAGAAATGCAGATTAAAACCACAATGAGATATCACCACACACCAATGAGGATGGTCAACATCCAAAACACAAACAACAACAAATGTTGGTGAGGATGTGGAGAAAAGGGAACCCTCCTACACTGCTGGTGGAAATGCAAATTAGTTCAAGCATTGTGGAAAACAGTATGGAGGTTCCTCAAAAAACTCAAAATAGAAATACCATTTGACCCAGGAATCCCACTCTTAGGAATTTACCGTATGATTGCAGCAACCCAGTTTGAAAAAGACAGATGCACCCCTATGTTTATTGCAGCACTGTTTACAAAGCCAAGAAATGGAAGCAACCTAAGTGACCATCAGTAGATGAATTGATTAAGAAGAAGTTGTACATGTACACAATGGAATATTATTCAGCCATAAGGAGAAAACAAATCCTACCATTTGCAACAACATGGATGGAGCTAGAGGGTATTATGCTTAGTGAAATAAGCCAAGCCGAAAAAGACAAGTATCAAATGATTTCACCCATATGTGGAGTATAAGAACAGAAAAAAACTGAAGGAACAAAACAGCAGCAGACTCACAGAACCCAAGAACGGACTAATAGTTACCAAAGGGAAAGGGACTGGGGAAGATGGGTAGGAAGGGAGGGATAAGTGGAAAAAAGGGGCATTACAATTAGCAGATGTAATGTTAGGGCGGCATGGGGAGGACTGTACAACTCAGAGAAGACAAGTAGTGATTCTATAGGATCTCACTATGCTGATGGATAGTGACTGTAATGGGATTATTGGGGGGGCCCTGATAAAGGGGTAGTTTAATAACCATAAAATTACACATGTAATTCTACATTAATGATACCAAAATAAATTATAAAAATAAATAAAGAATGAAAAATTTACCTACGGTTGTGGTTTAACTGGCTAAATAAATAATGTGCTGTTATGTAGCAACAAAGCAAATTGTAAAAGGTAGTGTGACAGTTAATAATATGATAGATGCTATATTATTAGATACTTGGCTATATGGGCTAACCATATATAATAAAAAAAGCCCTGTACTAGCCGGTAGGCCCTAGAGAGTCATTGACGTTAAACAACAGATTCTATTCCTTACTTTCAAGGAGTATACGTTTTTGAAGTATATAAAGGATAGCTAAGCTCAGTAGATAGCAGAAAATTACGACTTCTATGAAAAAATTAAGTCGTTGGTCATATAAGCAACCATATAATTGGTTTCTCAAATTTGATGTTACTCAGGAAGAAGTGAATCCCTATTGTGGAATTCCAGGACAACTTGCTTGTGTTGAGCCCAAAATAAACTTTGATGTCAGTGCAAAATTCTAATGAAAAGACATATCATTAGTGATTGTAAATCTGAAAATTAGTCCATTGAAAATAAAACTGCTAGAGATCTCTGAGTTACTCTAGGATAATGGTGGATGCCTAAATACGAATCTATATTCTACTCTCCGAAACATCATAAAGAAACAAGTAGAGCAAATAAAACTATGCATAACTCATACCTTCACCGTAGTTGGGAGACTTGAGAATATTATAAACTTCAAATTACCTGTAACCAGCAGAGCTATCTCTGGATTCACATCACAAGCTTTTGTTGAGAGTAGTTAGATTATGAGAAGTTGGTATGAAAAAGAAGAAAAGCCAAGAAAACTGTATCCAGCACGATTATCATTTAAATATGATGGAGGGATTAAACAATTTCCAGACAAACAAAAGTTGAGAGAGTTTGCCTCTCATAAACCACCACTACAGGATACCTTAAACGGAATGCTCTAGAGGGAAGCACCCCTAAGGCTAAAAAGATGTCACCAGAGAAAATAAAATCATAGCAAAGAAAGCAGACCATCCAAATACTAACTAAAGGCAAAGAATAAAACACCTAATATATAAAGAATGGAGGAGGAAGAATAGGAAGGGAGAGATAAAGAAACATCAGACGGTGTTCACAATACCTTAACAAGAAAGTTAAGTTAGATTCTTAGATAGTAAAGAAGCAACCCTTGAAAAAGAAGAAAAGGGATGGAGGAACTAAGGATGATGAAACAAAGATAAAATCACCAGCAGGAGACAGTCCCATTCTATGTGCAACAGTACTGAAAACAGGTCCAGGATGTGGTGTATCAGAACACTGGCTACAGGGATGGCACTCGAATGTGTGCAAACCCTAAGATTGCAGTCTCTAAAAATCATTATCTCTGGGGAGAGGTAAAACAATAGGAATAGGGAGGCAACTTTTTGGAGATTTAACTTGTAAACAGAGAAGAAAATAAGAGGGAGACTTTTAAGTGTCCTATAGAAATAAAATGAAATCTATAAAATCAAAGATGTGCCAAATCCTTTCCCTACTACCCTTCTACCAAAAAAGCTACTTATGAAAAAAACTGTACTTACTATGCTGACAGAGAGGGTACTCGTGAAACGGAGTCTTGCAAGGAACTACAAAAAATTTGAATATATGTGCTCATTCGCTCCTGAATGAGCACATCCATAGAAACAGGTAAATGGATTAGTGTTTGCTGGGGGCTGGAGGGTTGGCAGAAAATGAGGAGTGACTGATAATAGGTAGTTTCTTTTGGGGTGATAAAAATATTCTGGAATTAGAAGTAATGATTGTACTTGTAAGTAAACTTAAGTAGATACCATTTATTTATATACTTTAAAGTAGAGTGAATTTATAGTTTGTGAATTATATTTCAATAAAGCTATTTAAGAAAAGAGCACAGGAAAATAAAAATAAAAGAAATTAATGATATAGAAAACAGAAAATGAAAACTAATTAATAAAAATTCCGGTTCTTTGAAAAAACTAGCAAAATAGATAAATCTCTTATCTAATGCAAAACAAAAAGCAGAAAGCAGAATTTTGTAAACAGGAAATGACAAGACATTGACATTCCTATGTCAATAGGAAATAACCATTGAAACAAAGTATTTTTTTTAATCACAAAAAACTACTTTGTACCCTTCTGTGCAAATAGATTTGTAAACTTGGATATTTTCCCTGGAAAATTTATAATAATTGACCCCAGTAAAAATAGCTTAAAAGACTAGTTTCTGTAGAAGGTACAGAGAATATTATAAAAGAGCTACATCTGGAGGAAAACCCAGTTTTCATCAGGCGTAGTGGTTTCACGAAGGATTTTTACCAAATTTCTTAAGTCAGATAATCTCAATGCTGTTTAAATTGTTCTAAAACATAGAGAATAAAGGAAAACTTTCAGGGATTTTTTTTGGGGGGAACAATATGGAGCTATGTTCACTAAACTCCATAAACATAGTACAAAGCCATAAAATTAAATTTCAGTATTACCAATATCAATGCAAAAAATTCTAGATGAAATGTCAAACAATTCAGTTTCATATGAAGAAAACAATACCCCATGTCCTATTGTAGTTTATTTCAGGATTGCAAGGATGGTTCAAAATTTGGCAATCCATTAATATAATTCATTATATTAATAGACCTAAGGAGAAAAATTATATTGTTATTTCTAAAAATGCTGAAACGGTCTTTGACAAATGCTTTAAAATCCACTTCAGATAAAAATACTGCAAAAAAGGGAATTAATGGATACTACCTTAATATATTATAAATGCCTACCTATGTACATGGGTGTGTTTATATGCATGGATACATACATACATACACATACTTAATGGCAAAATAAGATGCATTCCCACCAAAAGCAAGCTTGCTCATTATTTCCACTATAATTTAACATTTAGTTGGAAGTTTTAGCCAATATATTTAGACAAGAGAAAGCAGAATCATAAGAATTGAAAAAGATGTAAAACTGTATTTACAGATGATAAGCTAACTTGGAAAACTGTAGAGAATTATCAGTAAAACTAACACAGATAATAAATAATTCAGTGAGATAGGATATAAAAATATAAAAATCAATAATCTTTGTATAATAAATAACCAGATAGAAGACTTGTTGGAAAACCCTATTTACTATAGTAACAGAAAACAGAATATACTTAGGAATAAGAGTGACAAGAAATGTTTAAACCAGTAAGAGGAAAAACTTTGAAATGCTCCTGGGAGACACAAAAGTATAATAAACAAATAGAAAACATCCCTTATTTATTGGGTAGGTCGACTCAGTATTGTAAAGATTTCAATTCTCTCTACAGTAACATAAATTCAATGCCATCCCAAAGAAATACCAACAAGTTGTTTTCTTAACTAGAAAAGTACATAGTGATGTAATATGGATAAATAAACAAGTAAAAATAGCTAGGAAAACTCGGGGGGAAAAAAAAGGAACTATGAGAATTCCGTATACTCTACCATACATTAATATATGTTATAGTCTCTGATTTTATAACAATGGGATTCTGGTGCACATAGACCCTAATATATATACTTTTTAGTCTTTTTATTTAACTAATAGCTGTTCCTCCTTGACTTACTTACTGAAATAATCTGTCCACTATTCCTGAAAAGTTACCCTAAGTTCTTCTTCAACTTGTTCATTGCTTTTTTACCTTGTAAATATATTTGTTATTATACATATCATATATTTTAGTTGTTTACATGTCTGTTATCCACTTAGACTGTGAACTCATTGGGATAAGACTATGTCTTACTTTTGTATACTACTGATGCAATAATAGTAACTGTGTAATGGATTTAAATTAAAACTTTCAAACCCTATTAATGATTCTAATCCTATAGAACAATTGTGAACTATATTATGTGAACTCATCAAAAACTAGCTGAAAAGAACTGCAGAGACAGGAATTTCATTTTGTCAATACTTATGTCAGGTATTCCTTAATATTTTTCAGCATTCTAGTTAGGAAAACATACTAGTTTGTAGAAGTTATGTAAAAACTTACTTTCTACTTTTATTTTAGGAAAAACTGATAAAATATGCAACAGATAGTGAAACAGTGGAACCTGTTATCTCACAGTTGGTGACAGTGCTTTTGAAAGGTTGCCAAGATGCAAACTCTCAAGCTCGGTTGCTCTGTGGGGAATGTCTAGGGGAATTGGGGGCAATAGATCCAGGTCGATTAGATTTCTCAACAACTGAAACACAAGGAAAGGATTTTACCTTTGTGGTAAGTAATGGTAATTTATAAAAAAAAGTATTCTCTGTCCTATTGGAGTTTCTATATTTGATTTACAAAGAACTGTTGAGGTTATTCTTAGGGGCAACATGATCTAAACTAGACAACTTAGGTAACTTTGGTTTTATTCCTTAATATTATTGCAGACACTTTGAACCAAAAATAATAAAGTTTGAGCCCAGTCTAGTGTGCTGTTTTCTTTTAAATAAAGCTTCCTAACCCAGTAATGGCAAATTTTAAAACCTGATGAATTATTTAAATATTACTATTTAAACACTGTGGCTAAGTATTTCTGTGGAAAACTAATTTCCCAGGGCATTCTCATAGTGTGTAAATAAAGTTTCCATGGTCAAATGAGTGGGAAGTTGTGAAACAAAATTAAACAGAAAATTTAATATATCGGTGTGCCCTGTGAATCTTTGAGAATTACATTAAAATTATTTCTCAGAGCATCTCATTACTGGGGTTCTATAGAATGCAATTTAGGAAATACTGTATACACAGTTTTGTTTTTAAGAGTTAAAAAATTTTAAATGCAAATTGTTGGAGCTATGCAAATGTTGAATACACTTTATAAAATAGCCTAAAAACCCTTAGGTTTGTATATTTTAACCTTGGTACCAAATTTAGTTTGAACCTTACTGTCCTTTCTCTAAGTTAAATTCACTTAGTCTACTATTTAAATTAACCATGGAAGGTATGGTACAGCTGAAGAAAATTGATATAAATAATTCTTGAATTTGAATTTTTTCTTATTTTTATTGAGACTGGAGTAGAAGATTCAAGCTTTGCCTATGGATTATTGATGGAATTAACAAGAGCTTACCTTGCATATGCAGATAACAGCCGAGCTCAAGATTCAGCTGCTTATGCCATTCAGGTAAGAGTACATGTAGTCATTACTGGTATTACATTATTGAATTTTCGTAAGAAAGTTGTAAACTCTATACTTGGAAACTCTTAATTTTTTTAAACTATCATTTTTATTATCAAAGTTCATATTATCATAACACAAGTTCATGAGAAATCTCAGAGAGTACAGAAATATATACTCTTAACAGATTATTATAGGTACTTTAAGACTTTTTCTATGTATATGCAATTATATATGTTTTCTCCACCAAACAAGGGGATCATATTACTTATGATGTGCTGTAACTTGATTTCCTTTTGTGTTTAACAGTCTATCTTGGGTAACTTTCTGTATCAATACATATATTTCTCATTATTTCAACAACTTTATATTCAATATGAATGTACCATTATTTAAGAAATTTATTTAACACATTTAGGATGTGTTCAATGTTTTGCTTTTACAAAACATGACTTAGAAACATATGTAATTTCTGAGTACTTGAATGAAAATATTAATAATATAAATATCTAAAAGTTACAGTATGTCTCAAAGCAAGTACAGAGTTTACACTGGATATATTTTATCAAAAAAAAGTTTCATTAGTTTATACTGCTTTGACAAACCTGCCTTTTATCAAAGTTTTAAATGTTGCCAGTGTGACAGATGAGAAGTGGTATAGTTTCAGTTCGCATTTAATTATAAGAAAGCCATATCATTCTTGGTATATTTATCACTTTTTGTATGAATTTTCTGTGGATGATTTTTCCCATTTTTCTCTTGGTATAAGCCTGGTTTTCTTTATTGCTGTTTAAGACTTATTTGAATATAATGGAAATTAATCCTTTGTCTGTTAGACATGTAATATTTTTCCAGTTTGGCTTTCTTTGCCCTTTTACTGGTAGTTTTCTCAATTAAAAGTTTCCTTGTGTTGTTAGATATTCAAGTCTGGAATTCATGATGAAAGGTCTAGGCTACCAATATAAATTTGGAGGTGTTCATTGTAGAGATGGTATTTAAAACTATGGTTCTGGATGAAATGGTCGAGAGATGGAGTATAGGTAAAAAGGTTCTAATAATTGAGCTCTGGACATTGAGAAGTCAGTGAGAACAACAGGGAACAAGTGAAAAAAAAAAACAAAACTGAGAAGAAACTTCCAGTAAGATAGGAGAATGTGCTGTTCTGGAGAAGATAAGGAAGTATTTCAAGAAGTATAGAGTGATCCACTGTTCAAAATGCAGATCATAGGTGTAACGCCCTAAGGATTAAAAATTGACCATTGGCTATAGTAACAAAAAAGTTATTGGTGATGTTGACAAAAACAGCTTCAGTGGAGCATAGAAAGTCTTAATATAGTAGGAATTAGAGAAATTACAGGAACTCTTTTGAGGAGTGTTGCTATCAAGGAGAGCAGAAGAATGACATAGTAGCTGGGGAGGAAAGAAAAGATTGGAAAAATAGGAGATTCAAGATGGCGGCGTGAGAGGTGAGACGGAGAGCTCCTTCCAAAACCATAAACAGTACAAAAATATAGTTAATAAATACAACTAACCTTCAGACAGCAACAAGAAAGAAGGCTGAACCAGACTGCATACAGACCTCACGGACAGAGCAAACCTCAAGAAACAGGGTAACGTACAAAAGCCTTAATCCAGCAGGACCCAACCCCTCCCCCATCCCAGCTCACTGGTGGGAGGAAGAGAAATGGAGCGCGGGAGGGGGTGAAAGCCTGGGGCTGCTGGACACCTAGCTATGGACATCTGCTTTGTGAGCAGAATCCTATATTGTGTGGTGCCCTGGGTGTTGGGGAGCTCGGACAGGCGGAGTGCTTGCTAAATTGACATTCCAGCCGTTTGTGAAGGACGGGATCCACACCCGGCCACTCTGTGTCAGAGGAAAGGCAGGCAGTCTGAGAGGCTTCCTAGGAGTGAGAGGGCTGCTGCAGGGGCGGGGTTTGCACGGAGCTTGCTGTGCGGGAGAAGAGAAAGCTGGACAAGGTTGCCTGGATATGCTCTGCCCGGCTGGTTGGGAACTTTGAGGAGCTTCAGGAGCTCCATCCCCCTGACTGCCTACTCAGCTCTGAGGCCCCCACACTGTGACACACAGCCTGCTGAGCCTTCCTACTGGCCTGCAGGCACCTGCTCGCAAACCCGCAATCACTGCACAGGCATTGTCAGGCCAGCCAGAGGGAAGCTCTGCCTATAACAGCTAAAGACACAAAGCACAGAAGATTACCCATGTGGGCTTGGCCCACTGCCTCTGACACTGGAGACAGGCACTGCAGATGGGAAGCAGGAAACAGATCTTACCTGCCCCCCCAGGTACCAGCTCCGCTCCCCTATGTCCCCCAACCTCACTCTAGGGGCTGAGCAGCTCCATAGACTGGAGTTTCTGCATACTAGTGGGCACCACACAGAAATATGAAACATCAAAAGAATATGGTTCAGACCAAAATCTCACAAACCCCAGAAAGAGGGTCAAATGAGACTGAACTCACAAATCTTCCTGAAAGAGAGTTCAAAATAAAAGTTATAAACTTGCTTATGGGGGTACAGAAAAATATTCAAGATCTCAGGAATGAATTTAAGATGGAGATTCAATCAATAAGAAGTACCATATCTGAAATGCAACATACAATGGAGGGATTTAAAAGCAGTTTAGATGTAGTAGAAGAGACGGTAAATGGAATAGAAATTAGAGAAGAGGAATACAAAGAAGCTGAGGCACAGAAAGAAAAAAGGATCTCTAAGAATGAAAGAATATTGAGAGAACTGTGTGACCACTCCAAATGGAACAATATTTACATTATAGGGGTACCAGAAGAAGAAGAAAGAGAAAAAGGGATAGAAAGTGTCATTGAGGAGGTAATTGCTGAAAACTTCCCCAATCTGGGGAAAGAGGTAGTCTCTCAGGCCATGGAAGTGCACAGATCTCCCAACACAAGGGACCCAAGGAAGACAACATCAAGACATATAATAATTAAAATGGCAAAGATCAAGGATAAAGGCAGGCTTTTAAAAGCAGCTAGAGAGAAAAAAGATCACAGAGAAAGGAAAACCCATCAGGCTATCATCAGACTTCTCAACAGAAACCTTACAGACCGGAAGAGAGTGGCATGATATATTTAATGCAATGAAGCAGAAGGGCCTTGAACCAAGAATACTTTACCTGGCATGGTTATCATTTAAATTTGAAAGAGGGATTACACAATTTTCAGACAAGCAAAAACTGAGAGTATTTACCTCCCACCAATCACCTCTACAGGGCATTTTGGAGGGACTCCTATAGATGGAAGTATTCCTAAGGCTAAACAGATATCATTCAAGGGAAGACAAAGAAGAATAAGTATGTTTACATGTTGCTTGGGAACAATTTAGCAGAGGAGAGAAGTGTGATGACGTAGGAGGGAACTGATGTAATATATTCTAAATAGGCAAAGAAATGTGGAATATAGTGTATAAGTAGAAGGGGTAGCCTTAATTAAAAACAAAAACAATTCCTCTGTAGTAACAAGAGAGAAAACAAAGCATATGGGCATAGATATTGCCAAGCTGGGTAGATATGAGGGAACCTGTTGAAGTCTCTTTGGATTGCTTTTGTTAGTATCTTCATGTTTTTAAGAGTGCAAAATAGTGCACTATCAAAATAGTATCAAAAAGTTCAAGAATTGCTGACCTCCTAAGCCTGAGATTGGAGGTTTATTAAGAGGGGTTTTGTAGCTAGAGCTACTTTGTCAAACATCAGAAAAAACTGGCTTCAAACAAAAATTTAATATTTTAAAGTTAAATGAAAATGAGTTTTATATTTTTCTGTATTTGAACTTTTCATATACTTTATGTTTATTTAAAAATATCAAATGTATGTATGTACATATTTTGCTAGACAGTGCTTATATTTTATAATATTAGAAATACATCTGTTGCATCTGGCCGTTTTCAGTGAAAGTGGAAAGAAAGAGTAATAGGTAATGGAACATACAATACCCTAACATATTTATCTTGTTTTGAAGATGCAAACTAGAGACAAAGATTTTTTTTTCATTTATAAAATCCCATTTGTTTTACTTTCAGGAAGGTAAAATACAACCATTTATTACTGAGGTTGAATAATAAGTTGGTTTTTTAACATTTGCATTTTATTTTCAGAATGTTTAAGTTCAATATTTTGTATCTAGAAATCGAGATATCTTGAATTCTTAGAATATTTTGGATTTGTAGTTGCTTTCATTAAAATTCAGAAAAGATCAAATTCTAAGAATTATACTGCAGATATAGAAAATTCCAATTTTTTCCTACAGATAGCTCTTAGTCTTATATTTCAGCGCATATTATATGTATAGAACACAAACTGACTTCATGTTTTAGTACTACCTAGCAGCTTTGTGGCCTTGAATAAGTCACCTAAATAGTTTTAAGCATTGAAATAAATGTCCTAGCAAGTTCAGAACTCCAAAATTTTATAATTCTATATATTTTTAATGTACTTTGTGATTACTGTATGAAGAATGTTGATGAATGTAAAGATTATCTGTTTCACTGTGAGTTTAAAATGTAAAATATGTATTTGTAGGAGTTACTTTCTATTTATGACTGTAGAGAGATGCAGACTGATGGCCCGGGTCACCAGTTGTGGAGGCGATTTCCTGAGCATGTTCGGGAAATACTGGAACCCCATCTGAATACTAGGTCTGTAGGTCATTAAAGCTATTTTCATAACATTGTTTTTAACTTTATAAAATTGTTATATTTTAAATAACTTTTAGCATTAGAAGTATTTTCAATATATTCTAATATATATTTTCACTATGATTTATACTTATAATCTTGTCAAAATAAGAATTAAGTCTGCTTATTGGTAAAATTCTACAACCTTAAGTATTTAGACAAACCTGCTGAAGCTAAAAGGATTGATTTATATTTTTAAATTCAGCTGTCAGTAGTACTTTGAAAGAATCTGCTTTTAGTTGAATATGAATTTAAGGTTTTGATAGGTGTAATTAATATTGAAATTTCAGAGTTTGAAGCTAGTCCCAAAGCTGTTAGTAATCCCAATTAGAGATTAGAAATTTTTAACCTTCCCAATTTCTCTTATAGAGATATTTTTTCCCTCTACTTTTAAAAAAGTATTTTCTAACCTTTTTAAAAATCAACTTCAATAACTTTGTTAGGACTGATTGAAATCCATAAAATTACAAATTTTTAAAATTAGAAATAGTAATTTTAGGTACTCTAGGTCACATGCTTATAGATATGTGACCATGTATAAATTACTCTACTTCTTTGAGCTTTAGTATGGTGCTTATACTTGTAGTAAAAATTTTTATAAAAGCCGTTAAGTATGCATACTTATTTGCTATATATACCCTTTTATATTCAGAAATCTTTTAAATTTAGAACCTTGTATATTTAGCAACAGTGGGTACAGCTGGTAAAGACAATATTGCCGTTGAGTGGGTAGAGGATGTTACCTAGTGAGTGCTTACAGTGAAGGACTATGAAGAACAAGCTGGTTAGGGAAAGAGGTAATGAGTGGGAGACATTACAGATGAGGAGAGCTTAGCAGGGTTAAGGGACAGAAGATCTCAACAAGAGGGAGCAGATATGTTAGCGTAACTGGGTAAAAGAACTGGAAATTTAGGAAATTGGCTAAAGAGTGAGATGTCTAAATAGTTTGTTTTGGAAGTGAAGAAAGTTTTTTTTTGAATTGTCAAGGGAGTCCTGATAAGTAAGTAGAGGAGAAAATCATTGAGAAGTTTTGAGTTTGCTTAAGTGGTGCAGCCAGACATTGAAGTCACTCAGGATGATGAGACTTAGGGAATAAAGAAAACACAGAGAAATGTACTAAAATTATCAGTGAGTTTGGTGGGGATGCCCATAATGAGGAGGAGTAGAGATGAGTGTACCAGGATGGCTTGAAACTCAAAGGAACAGATCTTTCTCATACAAGAATATGGAGTTGGAAGGATCTGCAAGGAGCACTGAGGAAAAGGAAGAGGCCGACTCAAGTCCTTTGAAGTACTTGGAGTGTGCAAGAACGACCTCCCACCCACTATTAAGAACGATTTAGGAATAGTAGTGTCTTTCAGTACTAAGCATGGCAGTAAAGGGGTAGTCAGTGAAGCAGTTGATATACTTTCTTAATACTTCTTTACTAAGGTTAACAGATGGATATGCTATATTTTTTTAATAAACAACATTTTTAACTTACAGATATAAGAGTTCTCAGAAGTCAACAGATTGGTCTGGAGTAAAGAAGCCAATTTACTTAAGTAAATTAGGTAATAACTTTGCAGAATGGTCGGCATCTTGGGCAGGTTATCTTATTACAAAGGTAAGAGAACTCTGTTCAGAATTTGTTAACTGAACAGAAATTCTAAAGGAAACTGGAACATCTATCTGAATGCATAGCATACACAGCAGACATTGAAATATGTGTGCTAACAGTAATAGAAGCATTTATAGAAAATGTTTACTAATAGAGAGTAACAATTTCTCTATTGGTACTAGTAACAGTTTCTGGGTAAGAAGGTAATTATTGTCTCAAGCAAATTATTATGGTCTTAATGTGTTTATAAAATGTCCATTACGATATATCTTTTCATTTTGTGTTGTATAATAATACTCTTTAAAAGCATATAAATGCCTTCTCAAGAGTTTTTCTACATAGTAAAAATATTTTTTATATACAAAAAAGATATATGTTCCCTTTGTGACTGCTTCTAAAAGGATACATTATTTAAACATCCTCCAAAATAAAAACAAAGATATTTTTAAAAAATTAAATTTCCTGGAGAAAAATAGAGGTATATTTCTGATGTTTTCCTAATTTGAGACTTTTACATGCCTGACAGACAACAAGGTACTCTGTGTTCTGAGAAAATGTTTAAGGCATATTTAAGATTCACAGGTTTTGTTTTTAATTTATATTTCTGTTTTTGTTTTATAATATAATTTATATGTGATAATTTCAAGAAAGTTTCTTGTAAACATACTGAAAATATATATAAAATGTAGAATACTATTAAATTAATGACTTTCAGCTCTGGATTATTTTATCTACCTTTGTTTTACTTTTTAAGTGCAGCATTTCTATTTGAAGAAGGAAAAACCTTAAAAAAATTTTTTTATTACTTTTTTTATTTTTTTTATTTTGCTGTTATTAATATACAATTACATGAGCAACATTATGGTTACTAGACTCCCCCTATTATCAAGTTCCAACCACATTCCCCCACTGTAGTTACTGTCCATCAACATAGAAGGATGTTATAAAATCACACCTTCTCTGTGTTATACTGCCTTCCCTGTATCCCCCCACCCCACCCCCACCCTCGCTACATTATATGTGCTAATTGTAATAGCCCTTTTTCCCCCTTATCCCTCCCTTCCCACCCATCCTCCCCAGTCCCTTTCCCTTTGGTAACTATTTGTCCATTCTTGGGTTCTGTGAGTCTGCTGCTGTTTTCTTCCTTCAGTATTTTCTTTGTTCTTATACTTCACAGATGAGTGAGATCATTTGGTACTTGGCCTTCTCCACCTGACTTACTTCACTGAGCATGATACCCTCTAGCTCCATCCATGTTGTTACAAATGGCAGGATTTATTTTCTTCTTATGGCTGAATAATATTCCATTGTGTATATATACCACCTCTTCTTTATCCATTCATCTACTGATGGACACTTATGTTGCTTCCATTTCTTGGCTGTTGTAAATAGTGCTGCAATAAACTTGGAGTGCATATGTCTTTTTCAAACTGGGCTGCTGCATTCTTAGGGTAAATACCTAAGAGTGGAATTCCTGAGTCAAATGGTATTTCTATTTTGAGTTTTTTGAGGAACCTCCATACTGCTTTCCACAATGGTTGACCCACCAGCAGTGTAGGAAGGTTCCCCTTTCTCCACATCCTCACCAACATTTGTTGTTGTTTGTCTTTTGGATGGCAACCATCCTGACTGGTGTGAGGTGATGTCTCATTGTGGTTTTAATTTGCATTTCTCTGATGATTAGTGACGTGAAGCATCTTTTCATGAACCTGTTGGCCATCTGAATTTCTTCTTTGGAGAAGTGTCTGTTCAGCTCCTCTGCCCATTTTTTAATTGGCTTATTTGCTTTTTGTTTGTTGAGGTGCGTGAGCTCTTTATATATTTTGGATGTCAACCCCTTATCGGATATGTCATTTATGAATATATTCTCCCATACTGTAGGATGTCTTTTTGTTCTACTGATGGTATCTCTTGCTGTACAGAAGCTTTTTAGTTTGATATAGTCCCATTTGTTCATTTTTGCTTTTGTTTCCCTTGCCTGGTGAGACATGTTGCCTGGTGAGACATGTTCATGAAGAAGTTGCTCATGTTTATGTCCAAGAGATTATTGCCTATATTTTTTTCTAAGAGTTTTATGGTTTCATGACTTACATTCAGGTCTTTGATCCATTTTGAGTTTTACTTTTGTATATGGGGTTAGACAGTAATCCAGTTTCATTCTCTTACACGTAGCCATCCAGTTTTGCCAACACCAGCTGTTGAAGAGGCTGTCATTTCTCCATTGTATATCCATGGCTCCTTTATCGTGTATTAATTGACCATATATGGTTAGGTTTATATCTGGGCTCTCTCTTCTGTTCCACTGGTCTATGGGTCTGTTCTTGTGCCAGTACCAAATTGTCTTGATTACTGTACTTTTGTAGTAGAGCTTAAAGTCAGGGAGCGTAATCCCTCCTGCTTTATTCCTCCTTCTCAGGATAGCTCTGGCTATTCGGGGTCTTTTGTCATACATATGAATTTTAGAACTGTTTGCTCTAGTTCATTGAAGAATGCTGGTGGTATTTTGATAGGGATTGCATTGAATCTGTAGATTGCTTTAGGCAGGATGGCGATTTTGACAATATTAATTCTTCCTAACCAAGAGCATGGGATGAATTACCACTTATTAGTGTCCTCTTTAATTTCTCTTAAGAGTGTCTTGTAGTTTTCAGGGTATAGGTCTTTCACTTCCTTGGTTAGGTTTATTCCTAGGTATTTTATTCTTTTTGATGCAATTGTGAATGGAATTGTTTTCCTGATTTCTCTTTGTGCTAGTTCATCGTTAGTGTATAGGAATGCAACAGATTTCTGTGTTTTAATTTTGTATCCTGCAACTTTGCTGAATTCAGATATTAGATCTAATAGTTTTGGAGTGGATTTCTTAGGGTTTTTTATGTACAATATCATGTCATCTGCAAACAAGGACAGTTTGAATTTTACTTGCCAATCTGGATGCCTTTAATTTTTGGTGTTGTCTGATTGCTGTGGCTGGGACCTCCAGAACTATGTTGAATAAATGTTGGGAGAGTGGGCATCCTTGTCTTGTTCCCAATCTTAAAGGAAAAGCTTTCAGCTTCTCACTGTTAAGTATAATGTTGGCTGTGGGTTTGTCATATATGGCCTTTATTATATTGAGGTACTTGCCCTCTGTACCCATTTTGTTGAGAGTTTTTATCATGAATGGATGTTGAATTTGGTCAAATGCTTTTTCAGCATCTGTGGAGATGATCATGTGGTTTTTGTCCTTTTTATTGATGTGGTGGATGATGTTGATGGATTTTTGAATGTTGTACCATCCTTGCATCTGTGGGTTGAATCCCACTTGATCATGATGGATTATCTTTTTGATGTCTTTTTGAATTCGGTTTGCTAATATTTTGTTCAGTATTTTTGCATCTGTGTTCATCAGTGATATTGGTCTGTAATTTTCTTTTTTGTGGTGTCTTTGCCTGGTTTTGCTATTAGAGTGATGTTGGCCTCATACAATGAGTTTAGGAGTATTCCCTCCTCTTCTACCTTTTGGAAAACTTTAATGAGGATGGGTATTAGGTCTTCAGTAAATGTTTGATAAAATTCATCTCATCCTGAGGTTTTGTTCTTAGATAGTTTTTTGATGACCAATTCAATTTCTTTGCTGGTGATTGGTCTATTCAGATTTTTTGTTTCTTCCTGGGTCACCCTTGGAAGGTTGTATTTTTCTAGAAAGTTTTCCATTTCTTCTAGGTTATCCAGTTTCTTTGCATATAATTTTGCATAGTATTCTCTCATAATTCTTTGTAGTTCTGTAGTGTCTGTAGTGATTTTTCCTTTTTCATTTCTGATTCTGTTTATGGGTGTAGACTCTCTTTTTTTCGAGAAGTTTGGCTAGGGGTTTATCTATTTTGTTTATTTTCTCAAAGAACCAGCTCCTGCTTTCATTGATTCTTTCTATTGTTTTATTGTTCTTAATTTTATTTATTTCTGCTTTAATTTTTATTATGTCCCTCCTTCTACTGACTTTGGGCCTCATTTGTTCTTCCTTTTCTAGTTTCATTAATTGTGAGTTTAGACTGTTCATATGGGAATGTTCTTCTTTCCTGAGGTAGGCCTGTATTGCAATATACTTTCCTTTCAGCATGGCCTTCTCTGCATTGTACAGATTTTGCGGTGTTGAATTATTGTTGTCATTTGTCTCCATATATTGCTTGATCTCTGTTTTTTATTTGGTCATTGATCCATTGATTATTTAGGAGCATGTTATTAAGCCTCCATGTGTTTGTGGGCTTTTTCATTTTCTTTGTGTAATTTATTTCTAGTTTCATACCTTTGTGATCTGAGAAGCTGGTTGGTACAATTTCAGTCTTTTTGAATTTACTGAGGTTCTTTGTGTGGCCTAGTATATGATCTATTCTTGAAAATGTTTCATGTGCACTTGAGAAGAATGTGTATCCTGTTGCTTTTGGATGGAGTGTTCTGTATATGTCAATTAGGTTCATCTGTTCTAATATGTTGTTCAGAGTCTCTGTCTCTATTTATTTTCTGTCTGGTTAATCTGTCCTTTGGAGTGAGTGGTGTGTTGAAGTCTCCTAAATGAATGCATTGCATTCTATTTCCCCCTTTAATTCTGTTAGTATTTGTTTCACATATGGTGGTGATCCTGTGTTGGGTGCATAGATATTTATAATCGTTATATCCTCTTGTTGGACTGACCCCTTTATCATTATGTAATGTCCTTTTTTGTCTCTTGTGACTTTCTTTGTTTTGAAGTCTATTTTGTCTGATACAAGTACTGCAACTCCTGCTTTTTTCGCTCTGTTAGTTGCATGACATATCTTTTTCCATTCCTTTACTTTCGGTCTGTGTATGTCTTTGGGTTGGAAGAGAGTCTCTTGTAGGCAGCATATAGATGGGTCTTGTTTTTTTATCCAATCAGTAACTCTACATCTTTTGATGGGTACATTCAGACTGTTTGTATTTAGGATGATTATTGATAGGTATGTACTTATTGCCATTGCACGCTTTATATATGTGTTTACCAAAGGTTGACGTGTAATTCCCTTACTATCTAACAGTCTAATTTAACTTACTTCATATACCATTGCAAACACAACCTAAACGTTCATTTTTCATCCTCCTTCATTCTTTGAATGTTATGAATCATGTTTTGTACTCTTTGTCTTCCCTTGGATGATATCTTTTTAGCCGTAGGAATACGTCCATCTATAGGAGTCCCTCCAAAATGCCCTGTAGAGGTGGTTTGTGGGAAGTAAATACTCTAAGCTTTTGCTTATCTGAAAATTGTGTAATCCCTCCTTCAAATTTAAATGATAACCTTGCCAGGTAGAGTATTCTTGGTTCAAGGCCCTTCTGCTTCATTGCATTAAATTTATCATGCCACTCTCTTCTGGCCTGTAAGGTTTCTGTTGAGAAATCTTATTGTAGCCTGATGGGTTTTCCTTTGTATGTGATCTTTTTTCCCTCTCTAGCTGCTTTTAAAAGTCTGTCTTTATCTTTGATCTTTGCCATTTTAATTATTATATGTCTTGATGTTGTCTTCTTTGGGTCCCTTGTGTTGGGAGATCTGTGCACTTCCAAGGCCTGAGAGACTATCTCTTTCCCCAGATTGGGGAAGTTTTCAGCAATTACCTCCTCATTGACACTTTCTATCCCTTTTTCTCTCTTCTTCTTCTGGTACCCCAATAATGCAAATATTGTTCTGTTTGGATAGGTTACACAGTTCTCTCAATATTCTTTCATTCTTAGAGATCCTTTTTTCTCTCTGTGCCTCAGCTTCTTTGTATTCCTCTTCTCCAATTTCTATTCAATTTACTGTCTCTTCTACTACATCTAATCTGCTTTTAAATCCCTCCATTGTATGTTGCATTTCAGATATGGTATTTCTTAATGATTGAATCTCCATCTTAAATTCGTTCCTGAGGTCTTGAATATTTTTCTGTACCCCCATAAGCATGTTTATAATTTTTATTTTGAACTCTTTTTCAGGAAGATTGGTGAGTTTGGTTTCATTTCGCCCTCTTTCTGGGGTTTATGAGATTTTGGTCTGAACTATGTTGTTTTGACGTTTAGTATTTCGTTGTGGTCCCCACTAGTGTGCAGAAACTCCAGTCTGTGGAGCTGCTCAGCCCCTAGAGTGAGGTTGGGGGTCGTAGGGGAGCGGAAGTTGTGCCTGGAAGGAGGAAAGATCTGTTTCCTGCTGCCCGTCTTTGGTGCCTCTCTCCAGTGGCAGTGGTAGTGGGCCAAGCACACACGTGTAGCCTCTGTGCTTTGCATCTTTAGCTGTTGTTGGTGGGACCTCTCTTTGGCTGGCGTGATGCCTGCGCAGTGACTGTGGGTTTGTGAGCAGGTGCCTGCAAAAACCTTTAAAATTTTATAAGAAAACAGTAATATTAGTAAAATCAAAGACTAAATCCTACCAATGAAATTTTACTGTATGTCCACATCATTTAAATTTCTCTTTTTTTTTTCTTTAGTTAATCACTGTTAAGTTACTATTTAAAAGCTTAGTAGTTAAAATATAAAGTAAGATGAAAATCTGAATCTTATACTTAATATGCTGGCCCTGAGCATACTTTTTGTTTACTTTAGTCATCTATGTGCTCAGGTAATTAACATACTAAATTTAATGTTAGCTAAGTAAAATATACTGTAATAAGGTAAGTTAGTCTGTAACAAAACATGATACATGTCAAAGTGAACTCTAAGGAGTGAAGGCCATTTGTGCTGAGGTGGTGGACATTGTCTTTAGGGATCTCCGTGGTTCAGGCTCTCGGGAGTATTTAAAGTGACCAAAGAGGTGGTATTCTGAAGTCCTTTTGTGCATGCCCTCTCCATAAGAGAATACTCTGCAATGATCAGTTACCTCACATGTGGTTTTGGCATTTATCAGTAGAATAAAATGTATAAAATTATTCTTTCTAAACCATCTGAGTTTACAGGTTCGGCATGGTCTTGCCAGTAAAATCTTCACCTGCTGTAGTATTATGATGAAGCATGATTTCAAGGTGACCATCTATCTTCTTCCACATATTCTTGTTTATGTCTTGTTGGGTTGTAACCAAGAAGATCAGCAAGAGGTGAGATAACATTATTTGGTTCCTGTTTGTCCAAACATTTGTCCAGTGTAATGAGTATTAGAAAGGCTACATATGAGTAGGAAAGTAGATCAAAGTATGCCTATGTATGTACATGTCTAGATGCTTACAAAATCCTTCTTACCCTTTTATTTATCAAGGAATTATACAATACTTAGTGTAGAAAACTAGAAAGTATGTATTATATATGCCCAAATATGCCTAGACCTTTTTAAGAATGATACATAAGAAACTATTGATAGTGTTTTTTCTGGGGAATAGTACTATGAATTAGGGTAAGGGAGGGAGAATTTTCTCCTTTTCATTTACAATATTTCATAAAGTTTTATTTTTTAACCACATACATATGACTTTTTTTTTAAAGGTGACATTATTTTTAAAGTATACCTTTTGACTACAATTCCTGATTCCACATACCCAGAGGTCATCACTGTTATTAATTTATTATTTCCAGACTTTTTTTTTTAAATGCAACTGGTTCTGTTTTTTTTTATGATGCCATCCTTTTCTAGGTTTTTTTCTGCAGCTTGCTTGGGTTTTTTTATAATACATATATAACAATATTTTATAACATATATTATATCTATAACAATAGTATGTTTATAATTATAATACATAAGACAATACAATTAATATAGTATATATGTTGAGCCACCCTTTTTAATATTAATGTTACCTAATGTAATCCTTTCATTTTATAGTTTTACCATAGTTTATTTAACCATTGACATAATAATGATTATTTCTAGTTCTTTGCTTTTACAAACAGTGTTATAGTAAGCATCATGGCAATTCTTACTTGTGAAAGTGTTTATGTGCATGTGTCTAGGGTGATTCCACAAAGTAGAATTGTTGGGTTATGTGGTTTGTATGTTTAAATTTTATTAGAGACTGCAAAATTGTTTATACTGATCTATAGTCTAACCAACAGTTCATAGCTATATCCTGTTCCCATACACTTGCCAATACTATATTTTGAACCATTTAAATTTTAGGCAACATGGTGAGTAAGAAAAGAACATTTGATTGTTTTAATTTACATTTTCATTATTACGAGTAGTTATGTTCATGGCCATTTGGATTACTTTCCTATGAACTGCTTATGTCCTTTATTTGGAATGTGTGTGTGTGTGTGTGTGTGTGTGTGTGTGGGTGTCCCTTTTAATTAATTATTAGGAATTCTGTGTATATCCTGATACCAACTGGAGCCAGTCACATCCTGCAGATATCTTTCCTAGTTAGTGGTGTTCATTTTAACCTTTGTGTATGCCTTTAGCCATGCAGAAATTTCAAATGTCAATGCAAAATTAATAAATCTTTTATAACTTGCGTTTTAAGCCTGTTATGTGATACCTACTCTTATTCAATGTCAGGAACATATTTTCCTACATTTTCTTCTAGTTGTTTTATTTCTATACTTAGCCCTTTAATTACTCTGAAATTGGTTTTTGCAGATAGTATAAGATACTGTACTAAGGTTTTTTTTTTTTTTACTACTCGTTAACAGTGTTAACAATTTCTGGAATAATCTGGAAGAATTTAAAAATATTTTTTGTTTACTTTTGTGACTTTTACAATAGGTTTTCTTTTTTGAGTGACAATTTACTGGATTATTTATATAAAAAGGATAATTATTATTAATCCTTGGTGGGTTTTTTCTTTTAAACACCATTGCCTTAGAATGGTAAGTCTTCTCTCTTAGACAATAGCAAAATGATATTATATAGACATATCATTAACCATAAGAGTTCTTCTTAGGTTTATGCAGAAATTATGGCAGTTCTAAAGCATGATGATCAGCGTACCCTAAGTACCCAAGACAGTGCATCTGATCTGTGTCAGCTCAGTACACAGACTGTGTTCTCCATGCTTGACCATCTCACACAATGGGCAAGGCACAAATTCCAGGCACTGAATGCTGAGAAATTTCCAAAAAGCAAATCAAACAGAGATAAGGTAGACTCAGTAGGTGAGTCATAACTTCTGTTTATTTTCTTCTCTTAGTTATTAACCGGTTAGCTCCTTCCTGAATCAGTACTATAAAGGTGACTAAAAGGAGAATCTCATTACCATTAAAAAAGAGATATATGACATATCCCCTATGATATAAACATTTGGTGAGAAGAACTTATCACATAGTAATACCTACTCTTACTTGTCTTTGAACCTTTGTTTTTTTTCATTGAATCAAGTGGATAAAATATATGATCTTTCTGTTTCTGCGTACCTCACCCATTTTAATGGACATCATGTTTCCCGGTTGGGCTTTGAGGCTAATTGAAAACTTTACTTACATAGTTCTCAGTTTGTGAGCATTTCCCTCTTGTTCATAAACCTATAAAAGCATATACATTTCTGTTTAAGCACAGCAGTTCTTTGGCTTTGTTTGGTATCATTAATATACAATCACATGAGCAACATGGTGGTTACTAGATTCCCCCCATATCAAGTCCCCACCACATACCCCATTACAGTCGCTGTCCATCAGCGTAGTAAGATGCTATAGAGTCATTACTTGTCTTCTCTGTGCTATACTGCCTTTCCCATACCCCCACCCCAATGTTATGTGTGCAAATCGTAATGCCCCTTATTCCCTTTCTCCTTCCCTTCCCACTACCCTCCCCAGTCCCTTTCACTTTTATAACTATTAGCCCATTCTTGGGTTCTGTGAGTCTGCTGCTGTTTTGTTCTTTCAATTTTTGCTTGGTTATTATGTACCACAGATAAGTGAAATCATTTGGTACTTGACTATTCCCACATGGCTTATTTCACTTAGCATAATACCCTCTAGCTCTCTCCATGTTGTTGCAAATGGTAGGATTTGTTTTCTTCTTATGGCTGAATAATATTCCATTGTGTATATGTACCACCTCCTCTTTATTCATTCATCTACTGGTGGACACTTAGGTTGCTTCCATTTCTTGGCTGCGACAAACATAGGGGTGCATATGTCTTTTTCAAACTGGGCTGCTACATTCTTAGGGTAAATACCTAAGAGTGGAATTCCTGAGTCAAATGGTATTTCTATTTTGAGTTTTTTGAGGAACCTCCATACTGCTTTCCACAATAGCTGAACTAGTTTACATTCCCACCAGCAGTGTACGAGGAATCCCCTTTCTCCGCATCCTCGCCAGGATTTGTTTTTCTTAGTCTTTTCTATGTTAGCCCTTCTAACTGCTATAAGGTGATATCTCATTGTGGTTTTAATTTGCATTTCCCTGATAATTAGCGATGTGGAGCATCATTTCATATGCTTGTTGGCCATCTGAATTTCTTCTTTGGAGAAATGTCTGTTCTTATCCTCTCCCCATTTTTTATTAGGGTTATTTGCTTTTTGGACGCTGAGGTATCTGAGTTCTTTTTTTTTAATTTATTTTTTATTTTGGTATCGTTAATGTACAATCACTTGAACAACTTATGGTCACTAGACCCACTATTATCAAGTACCCCCCCACATACCCCACCACTTCACTGTCCGTCAACATAGTAAGAAGCTACAGAATCATTACTTGTCTTCTCTATAAATTCCGCCTTTCCCATGTCCTCCGCCGCTGCATTATGTGTGCTAATCGTAATGCCCCTTTACTCCCTTATCCCTCCCTCTCCACCCATCCTCCCCACTCCCTTTCTCTTTGGTAACTGTTAGTCCATTCTTGGGTTCTGTGAGTCTGCTGCTGTTTTGTTCCTTCAGTGTTTTCTTTGTTCTTATACTCTACAGATGAGTGAAATCATTTGGTACTTGTCTTTCTCTGCCTGGCTTATTTCAATGAGCATAATACCCTCTAGCTACATCCATGTTGTTGCAAATGGTAGAATTTGTTTTCTTCTTATGGCTGAATAATATTCCATTGTGTATATGTACCACATCTTCTTTATCCATTCATCTACTGATGGACACTTAGGTTGCTTCCATTTCTTGGCTATTGTAAATAGTGCTGCAATAAACATAGGGGTGCATCTGTCCTTTTGAAACCGGGCTGCTGCATTCTTGGGGTAAATTCCTAGGAGTGGGATTCCTGGGTCAAATGGTATTTCTATTTTGAGTTTTTTGAGGAACCTCCATATTGCTTTCCACAATGGTTGAACTATTTTACGTTCCCACCAGCAGTGTAGGAGGATTCCCTTTTCTCCACATCCTCGCCAACATTTGTTGTTGTTTGTGTTTTGGATATTGGCTATCCTGCCTGGTGTGAGATGATATCTCACTGTGGTTTTAATTTGCCTTTCTCTGGTGATTAGCGGTGTGGAGCATCTTTTCATGTGCCTGTTGGCCATCTGAATTTCTTCTTTGGAGAAGTGTCTATTCAGCTCCTCTGCCCATGTTTTAATTGACTTATTTGCTTTTTGTTGAGGTGCATGAGCTCTTTGTATATTTTGGATGTCAACCCCTTATCAGATATATGTCATTTATGAATATAAACATATTCTCCCATACTGTAGGATGTCTTTTTGTTCTACTGATGGTGTGCTTGTCTGCACAGAAGGTTTTCAGTTTGATACAGTGCCACTTGTTCATTTTCACTTTTGTTTCCCTTGCCTGGGGAGATATGTTCATGAAGAAGTTGCTCCAGTTTATGTCCAACAAATTTTTGCCTATATTTTTTTCTAAGAGTTTTATTGTTTCATGACTTACATTCAGGTCTTTCCTCCATTTTGAGTTTACCTTTGTGTATGGAGTTAGACAGTAATCCAGTTTCATTCTCTACATGTAGCTGTCCAGTTTTGCCAACACTAGCTGTTGAAGAGGCTGTCATTTCCCCATTGTATATCCATTGCTCCTTTATTGTATATCTGTTCCACTGGTCTATGGGTCTGTTCTTGTGCAGGTACCAAATTGTCTTGATTACTGTGGCTTTGTAGTAGAGCTTAAAGTCAGGGAGCATTAATTCCCCGTGCTTTATTCTTCCTTCTCAGGATAGCTTTTGCTATTCGGGATCTTTTGTCGTTCCATATGAATTTTAGAACTATTTGCTCTAGTTCATTGAAGAATGCTGGTGGTATTTTGATAGGGATTGCATTGAATCTGTAGATTGCTTTAGGCAGGATGGCCATTTTGACAATACTAATTCTTCCTAACCAAGAGCATGGGATGAATTTCCACATTAGTGTCCTCTTTTATTTCTCTTAAGAGTGTCTTGTAGTTTTCGGGGTATAGGTCTTTCACTTCCTTGGTTAGGTTTGTTCCTAGGTATTTTATTCTTTTTGATGCGATTGTGAATGGAATGGTTTTCCTGATTTCTCTTTGTGCTAGTTCATCGTTAGTGTATAGGAATGCAACAGATTTCTGTGTATTAATTTTGTATCCTGCAACTTTGCTGAATTCAGATATTAGGTCTAGTAGTTTTGGAGTGGAGTCTTTAGGGTTTTTTATGTACCGTATCATGTCATCTGCAAACAGGGACAGTTTGACTTCCTCCTTACCAGTCTGGATGCCTTTTATTTCTTTCTGTTGTCTGATTGCCGTGGCTGGGACCTCCAGAACTATGTTGAATAAACGTTGGGAGAGTGGGCATCCTTGTCTTGTTCCCAATCTTAAAGGAAAAGCTTTCAGCTTATTGCTGTTAAGTATAATGTTGGTTTGGGGTTTGTCCTATATGGCCTTTATTATGTTGAGGTACTTGCCCTCTGTACCCATTTTGTTGAGAGATTTTATCATGAATGGATGTTGAATTTTGTCGAATGCTTTTTCAGCATTTATGGAGATGATCATGTGGTTTATGTCCTTATTTTTGTTGATGTGAATGATGTTGATGGATTTTCGAATGTTGTACCATTCTTGCATCCCTGGAATAAATCCTACCTGATCATGATGGATGATCTTTTGAGGTATTTTTGAATTCAGTTTGCTAGTATTATATTGAAGATTTTTGCATCTATGTTTATCAGTGATATTGATCTGTAATTTTCTTTTTTTCTGGTGTCTTTGCCTGGTTTTGGTATTAGAGTGATGCTGGCCTCATAGAAGGAGTTTGGGAGTATTCCCTTGTGTTCTACTTTTTGGAAAATTTTAAGGAGGCATGGGTATTAGGTCTTCACTAAATGTTTGAAAAAATTCATCAGTGAAACCATCTGGTCCAGGAGTTTTGTTCTTACATAGCTTTTTGATTACCAATTCAATTTCCTTGCAGGTAATTGGTCTATTCAGATGTTTCTTCCTGGGTCAGCCTTGGAATGTCATATTTTTCTAGAATGTTGTCCATTTCTTCTAGGTTATCCTATTTTTTACCATATAATTTTTCATAGTATTCTCTCATAATTCTTTGTATTTGTGTGACATCTGTAGTGATTTTTCCTTTCTCATTTGTGATTCTATTTATGTGTGTGTACTCTTTTTTTCTTGATAATTCTGGCTAGGAGTTTATCTGTTTTGTTTATTTTCTCAACCAGCTTCTGCTTTCATTGATTCTTTCTGTTGTTTTATTCTTCACGATTTTATTTATTACTGCTCTAATCTTTATTATGTCCCTCCTTCTACTGACTTTTGGCCTAATTTGTTCTTCTTTTTCTAGTTTCGTTTATTGTGAGTATAGGCTGTTCATATGGGATTGTTCTTTTTTCTTGAGGTCGGCCTGTATTGCAGTATACTTCCCTTTTAGCATGGCCTTCGCTGCATCCCAGAGATTTTGTGGTGTTGAATTATTGTTGTCATTTTTCTCCATCTATTGCTTGATCTCTGTTTTTATTTGGTCATTGATCCTAGAAACATGTTGTTAAGCCTACATGTATCTGTGGGCTTTTTAGTTTTCTTTGTGTAATTTATTTCTAGTTTCATGTCTTCGTGGTCTGAGAAGCTGGTTGTTATAATTTCAATCTGTTTAAATTTACTGAGGCTCTTTTTGTGGCCTAGTATATGATCTTGAAAATGTCCATGTGCATTTGAGAAGAACATGTGTTCTGTTGCTTTTGCATGGAGTGTTCTGTAGAGGTCCATTAGGTCCATCTGTTTTAATACATTGTTCAGTGCCTCTGTCTCCTTACTTATTTTCTGTCTGGTTGATCTGTCCTTTGGAGTGAGTGGTGTATTGAAGTCTCCTATAATGAATGCATTGCATTCTGTTCCCCCTTTTAATTCTCTTAGTATTTGTTTTACATATATAGGCAATCCTATGTTCGTTCCATAGATATTTATAATAGTTATATCCTCTTGTTGGACTGACTCCTTATCATTATGTAATGTCCTTCTTTTGTCTTGTGACTTTCTTGTCTGATACAAGTACTGCAACTTGTTGTTTTTTTCCCTATTAGTTGTATGAAATATCTTTTCCTATCCCTTTACTTGCAGTCTGTGTATGTCTTTGTGTTTGAAGTGAGTCTCTTGTACGTAGCATATAGTTGGGTCCTCTTTTTTTATCCATTTGGTGACTCTGTGTCTTTTGATTATTGCATTCAGACCATTTACATTTAAGGTGATTATCAATGGGTATGTACTTATTGCTGTTTCAGGCTTTAGATTCGTGGTTACTAAAGTTTCAAGGGTAATTCCTTTACTATTTAACAGTCTAATTTCACTCACTGTATACTCTTATAAACACATCGTAAAGATTGTTTTCTTTTTCCTTCTTTTCCTCCTCCTGCGTTCTTTGTATATTAGTTATCATATTCTGTACTCTTTGTCTATCCCTTGGTTGACTTTTGTGGGTAGTTGATTTGATTTTGCATCTGCTTAGTAATTAATTCTTGTATTCTCTTTGCTGTGATTTTATTTCCCTTGTGACAGCTATTTAGCCTTAGGAACACTTCCATCTATAGGAGTCCTTCCAAAATGCACTGTAGAGGTGGTTTGAGGGAGGTAAATTTTCTCAGCTTTTGCTTATCTGAAAATTGTGTAATCCCTCCTTCAAATTCAAGTGATAATCTTGCCCGGTAGGGTTTTCTTGCTTCAAGGCTCTTGTGCTTCATTGCATTAAATATATCATGCCACTCCCTTCTGGCCTGTAAGGTTTCTGTTGAGAAATCTGATGATAGCGTGATGGGTTTTCCTTTGTATGTGATCTTTTTTCTCTCTCTAGCTGCTTTTAAAAGTCTGTTCTTATCCTTGATCTTTGCCTTTTTAATTCCTATATGTCTTGGTGTTGTCTTCCTTGGGTCCCTTGTGTTGGGAGATCTGTGCACCTCCATGGCCTCAGAGACTACCTCCTTCCCAAGATTGGGGAAGTTTTCAGTAATTACCTCCCCAAAGACTTTTTCTATCCTTTTTCCTCTCTCTTCTTGTACCCCTGTAATGCAAATATTGTTCCATTTGTTAAGATCACACAATTCTCTTAATATTCTTTCTTTCTTAGAGATAGTTTTTCCTCCCTGTTTCTCCCCTTCTTTGTATTCCTCTTATCTAATTTCTATTCCATTTACCGTCTCTTCGACTACATCTAATCTGTGTTTAAGTCCCTCCAATGTATGTTTCATTTCAGGTATGGAATTTCTTAATGATTGAGTCTCTGTCCTAAATTTGTCCCTGAGTTGTTGAATATTTTTCTGTACCTGCATGAGTATTTTTATGATTTTTATTTTGAACTCTCTTTCAGGAAGATTGGTGATTTCTGTTTCATTTCTCTTTTTCTGGTGTTTCTGAGATTTTTGTTTGAAGCAGGTTCCTTTGACGTTTCATATTTGTATGTTGCACCCTCTAGTGTCCAGAAGCTCTAGTCTCTGGAGATGCTCGGCCCCTGGAGCGATGTCAGGGGTTGCAGGGTAGCGGCACAAGTGCCTGGGTGGAGGAAAGAGCTGTTTCTTGCTTCCCAGCTGTAGTACCTTTCTCCACTGTCAGAATCAGTGGGCTGAGCACACAGGTGTAAGCCTCTTTGCTTTGCATATGTAGCTGTTGTAGACGGGTCCTCTCTCTGGCTGGCCTGACAGCATGGTAGGGACTGCCGATTTGGGAGAGCCAGTGCCGGCAGGCCAGGAGGAAGGTGCAGCAGGCTGCATATCACAGTGGGGGTCCTCAGAGCTGAGTAGCCAGCCAGGAGGATGGAGTTCCTTAAGCTCCTCAAAGTTCCCAACCTGCTGGGCAGAGCGCTCCCACACAACCTTGTCCACTATCTCTTTTCCCACACAGCAAGCTCTGTGCAAACCCCACTCTTTCAGCAGCCCTCTTGCTGCTAGGAAGCCTCTCAGACCGCCCGCCTTTTCTTTGTCCCAGAGCAGCCGGATGTGGTTCCCTGTCCTCCACAAACAGCTGCAGTCTCAGTCTGGCCAAGTATTCCACCTGTAGCTTTCCAACTCCTCTGATATCCAGAGCACCATGCGGTGTAGGTTTCTGCTCCCAAAGCAGATCTCCAGGGCTGGGTATTCAGCAGTCCTAGGCTTCCACCCCCACCCTGCTCCGTTTCTCTTCCTCCGGTCGGTGAGCTGGGTTTAGGGAATGCCTTGAGTTCCGCGGGATCAAGGTTACCTTGATTTGTGAGGTCTGCTCTGTTCTCCAGGTGTAAGCAGTCTGGTGCAGCTTTCCTTCCTATTGCTCTTTTAGGATTAGTTGTATTAACTATATTTTCATATTATATGTGGTTTTGGGAGGAGTTTTCTGTCTCATCTCTCATGCCGCCATCTTGAATCTTAGTTTGTTATTTTTATAAAAATTTTTGGACTTAGAAATATGTATGTTGATGAATTTATTGTCAGGAATATGGCTAATGGTGTATTTTCCATTGTTTAACAATTAAATGTTTGTTCCTGTTTCCACATGTGAACATGTTACTATAAACCAAACATGCACTCTTTCACCATATTTACTAAAATTGCAATGAAAATTCTAGCTTTTAAGCATAGCATTTTTGATGGTTCAATGTTAAGTACCTTTAACATTTCTCATAATTTGATGGAAGTAAGGGGCTTATTTTAAATATAATTTCTCTTAAATTTAGAGTCTTGATTACTTAAATTTTGAAGAGATTTATTTCCATTTCCTGTTTTCTATAAGCTATGAGTCATTATTAAAACGTATGTTTTAAATAAAAATTTATAAACTACTGCCATCATTTAAAAGTTTCCAATTTATGTCTTTTTTAATGCCCTTGAAAAAAGTTACCCTAAAGTATTTTGATTTTATTTCAAAGGCACTTATACTTCAATTTCCATTATGATAGTTCACACTGTATTTTGGAAACAGGAAAAAATAGATTGCTAACAAAGAATTGTAAACTTTAAAATTAGAAAGAAGGCTATTTCCATAATTCTGCCTTTTCCATAAAAGCTACAGTCTGTATCAGTTTTTATAGTTAATAATAGTGACTCATCTTTGTATCATCTTTGTATCTTTTCAACATTTAATACAGATTTAGAGTTAATCCTCACAAGATTGTAATGAAAGCAGGATGATACTAATATTTCCTTTTGTAGATGAGGAAACAGAACCTCAAATAAATTAGATGACTTTTCAAGATAAGGTAGGTGATAATGGTGGAGTTGGAGCAAGAATCCTGAGCAATCATCCTGTTCATAGTTTCATTCTAAATATGATACCCTAACACATGAAAGTTAATTTATTTAGTGAAATACTTTGAATTTAAAATAAATAAATTGAATTTTAAATGTGTACTTTTAAAATTTAATCTTATAAGTTTCTACTCAATTATCTTTTTATACTCTAGTATCTGCTGTGCATTATGAAGACCATCAGAGTGTAACTCGTTTTCTAGACCTCATACCTCAAGATACTCTGGCAGTAGCTTCCTTTCGCTCCAAAGCATACACACGAGCTGTAATGCACTTTGAATCCTTTATTACAGAAAAGAAGCAAAATATTCAAGAACATCTTGGATTTTTACAGGTTTGAAATTAATATTGAGAACTTAGTAATGATGTTTAAATTGTCAGTCTTTTATGTTTATATTGTTCATTGAATTGAGCTTTTTATCGAATATTTTATATGCTGTGCTAGACACTAGGTATTTATAAGCAGTTTAGAAGCTTCCAGATTAGTAGGGAGAGATAAACCTCAATTTGGTGTAATATTTTAAGTATAACTATGTAGGTGTACCCTGAGGAAGGGCACTTAACTCATCCTCTAGGCAGGGTGGTGTGGGAGATGATAGTGGGTGAACAAGGGGGACAGTAAGGGTTTCCTGGAGAGGATGTCTAAGCTGGGTCTTGAAGAATGAATGAAAAGTAAAAGAAGAAGGCAAGACATTTCAAGCAGAGGCATCCCTATGGAGTTGGGAAAGAATGTATATGCTAAAGAGTTAAGTGTCAGCTTTAGAATGGCAGAGAAAAGAGAGATTTGAGCAAAAGAAAGATAAATCATAGAAGACCTTTTAAGGTACCCAAAATTCTTTGAGAATTTGAACCAGTATTATGGTCAAAATGGCATTTTAGCTAAATGCTTATGGCAGTTGTACAGAAAGGATTTGTAAGAGCTGTGATCCAAGGCAAGCAGGCCATTGCTGTTCTTATGAGAAATGTGGGTTTGAATTTGGGGTGGGTGGATAGGGGGATGTACTGGTTATAACAGGAATCAGGAGTGACAGTGCTGGCAAGCTGGTTTAAGTGATGGTATTATGACTATAAGGAAAAAAGGAAAGGAAGGACAGGTGTGGCTAATGCAATGGGATTAAATAAGAGGCCAAAATTGGTGGGCTTTTCCCAGGTAGAAAGCAAAGTATGGTGAGAGGAAAGAAAAATCAGTAGTGTGTAGTCTTTGGATGAATATTAGCCCTTTCCTGTCCTTATCTGGCTCTGAGTCTGTTGTTCATTGTTAGAACCATTCCCTTACAAAGATGCTCAACTCCTTTGTCTTTCTCCCTCTGTGTGGTACTCACTTTGTAAAACTCTATCCCTGGGTAAACTCACCCATATGCCTTCCCAGTGTTTCCATTTTAAAAGCAGCTGAACATTGCTAGAGAAAAATCATACATTGGATTTTAAACTGCTTTCACTTGAAGTTCATAGTCTCAGACATCAGCAGTACTCTTTAACACTACCTTCAGTCCTTCTGTTCCTATAGTAAGCCTACTTTCCGACCCTTCAAGATGACTGTTTCTTACCTTCTCTTCATTTCTCTCCTTCCACCTTTCTTACTCTCAACTGATGATCTTGTTTCATCATCATTAGGAAAATAGAAGCCAAATGTCTATCAAATCTGAAAATACACCAGTTTCTATACCATGTTCTTTTTATTCACTTCTGCTCTTCCTAAGTAAGGATCCTTTCCTGTCAGAATTCAACATTTCTTGTGTTCTTGTTTTTGAGGATTTCACTCCTTCATATTCCTGCTCTCTCTACTATCCTCAATTTTTCTTTCTCAACCAGAATATATAGAATATATAGACATGATCTGGTATGTCCTGTCTTATTTATAATTCCCTTGACCTTACATTTTCCTTCAAATACGTCCCATTTCTCTGTTTCTCTTCACAGCCAGTTTTTAAAACAATTATCTATCTTCCCTATATTCACTTTTTCCCCATTCATTCTTTGAGCATTCTAACAAAACTTCTCCATTCCACTAGTATTACTCTTTCTAAGAAAATCGGTGGCCTCCATCTTGCCAAAAGTATAAGGTTTCACAAACCTCATTTTCTTAACCTCACAGAATCATTTGACCACTCCTTTATTATTAAGACATTTGCTTTTCTCCCGTGGCTTCTGGGATACCACATTCTCTAGGTTTCTTATACTACTCTGGTTTCTCTTCTCGGTTTCATTTGCTACTTCTTGTCTATAAATATAGAAGCCTTCTAGTCTTTTTTCCTGGCTCTCTTTTCTTCTTTCTTTCTATTCATTCCCTAAATCATGCTATCCTTTTCTTGCCTTTAAAGAATATTTCTGGGTTTAGATTAGGTTACCTAGGGAGGTTAAACCATCCTCCACTAGTGCTGGCTGACTTGTACATTTTAGAGTGCAGTACAGTGTGCAAATGTGAGAAAGACATACTGCCTAGAATTAAATGTTTGTCAGAAATATAAATAATAATAATAATAACATCTTTGTGTCAATTGTTCCCATATATTTATCTTCAACCTCAATATCTCCTTCAAATTCAGATTTGATGTCTTGAGTTTCTTGAAGGCACTCAATACTGACATATTAAAATGCTTGTTTAATTTTTTTTAAGTTTTAAAATACAATAAAAATTTGTAAACTGTATTCAACAGAATTTATTATAAGTCAGATTTAAAGAGATTTCAGCAACTTGAGGCTCCCTTTTACTCTGGTTATCAATAACAATTACTAATGTAGATTTGTAAAGTGGAATTAGTGTTGAGATTGTAGAATGCCTGGGAGTCAGTTGTAATTTTACTATGAGTCTGATTGAAACAATTATTTCTTGTTGCTTTGAGGATAATTCTCATATGCTTTTCACATAAACTGGTGGTTTTATAGTTTTATTTCTAGCTGTTTTTTTTCCCTCATTTGGTTGTTTTTTAATGGTTGAACAAAGAAATTGTATGCTGCTATGCATGAACCAGATGGAGTGGCTGGAGTGAGCGCAATTCGAAAGGCAGAACCATCTCTCAAAGAACAGATCCTCGAACACGAAAGCATTGGCTTACTGAGGGATGCCACTGCATGTTATGACAGGGCTATACAGCTAGAACCAGACCAGGTAGGATAATAAATGAAAGGTAGCATGAAGAGTCCTGAACTAGGAACTCTTGAAACTTTAGTTTCAATACTATCTCTTCCAGTGTATGTCTGGAAAATATTTAACCATCTCTCAGCTTGAGTTTCCTGACTGATAAAAAATAAGAGATTTGAATAACCTTAAAAATCCCTTTCTATGCCAAATTTCTATGACTTTAGGAATCCCCCTAATGAGATTTATTATGGGACATATTTATATTAAACTGTGTTCAGTTACTCTATAATTTTATAATTGTAGTTTGCTATTAAAATGCATGCATCAATTTCTAGTAATAATGATTCTTAACAGCCTAGATACTTGCAGATTTCATATGTTCCTACCACCGTCTGTGAATCTCTGAAATGATCCCTTAGAATCATTGAGTTACAGTTATTAAAGGGAGCAGGGATGTTAACATATCTCATATTTATTGGGACAGGAAAGGAATTTAGAGTTTTTGATTTATAATTTTGACTTAAATTCTCTAATCTTGGGGTATTGCTTTTTATCGTATTTGAATGTTCATTTACTCAGAAACTTGATGTATAGGGTCTTTATTTTTCACAGTCTTGTTTTCAGTTTTAAAGAATATTGCATAATCCTCTTTAACTTTTTGTTGCTAAAGTCCAATCAATGTTAACAAAATTGTGACTTCTGAGTTTTAATTTTTATGTGAGAAATAATAATGACAAGTAATCTTTAAACATAGTATTAAAGATTAGTTATTACTTTTATATTTGATTTGAACCAAAAATTAGACCAAATAATAAGAGGAAAAAGTAGTAAATGCAACCTGAGATTTTTTTAGGTTGTCTCTCTCTAATTTTTAAAAATATTCAGATGTGTTTAGGACATTGTTAGGGGCTTGGCCATTAGATCAAGCAAGTCAGTTGCTAAACTAAGAAGGGTAGGATCAATGAGGTAAATAGCATTTTTTAATGAGTATCAGTTAAACTGTTTTCCTTTCCCAACATATATTTGAAGTGACAATTGCTATTTTAAATATTTTTAAATTTCTAGATCATTCATTATCATGGTGTAGTGAAGTCCATGTTAGGCCTCGGTCAGCTGTCTACTGTAATCACTCAGGTGAATGGAGTGCATGCTAACAGGTAATATTTTTTGAAAAGAATGATTTTCTTTTGTTATTGTATCTGAATGGGAAAATTTTAATTTAGTGAATTAGGTTGACAATATTTCCTAAACTAATGATATCTTTTCTATGTTTTCATGGCATTGGAGATGAGCTACCCCCCACCCCCAATTTTTTTCTATATTCTCATAAGTCAATCTAGCACTTAACAGCTTATCTTCTATCCAAAGAGTCATCCTTGAATTAGATTTGCTTTATGACAGGTACCTTCCAAAGCTTACCAGCTACTGGTGAGGCTGATACAGGCACTTCTAAAGGGTGTCTAAGCCCTGTCTACATTATCAAGATCAGTTATTTTCTCTGTTGGAATTGGGAAACTTTCTGACTGATGTCCATTCTAGACTGTGTGGGTTTATTTTTCCCCTAAAGTATTGAAGAAATAAAAGAAACCATTCTTTCCTAAAGAAAATGGGTTTGTTTTAACAAACCAAATGATAACAAAAGACAGTACTCATGTGTAGCAAAGATTAAGGCCACACAGTTCTTCTGGTTGGGAAAATAACTGTGGAGTTTGGTGCTGCCTTGCTCTGAGAGCCAAAAGCCTTATTCCTCATTTACCTGACCCCATTAACTATTCTGGGCAGTGAGCCCTGGTAGAAGGGATGGGATCTTAGTTAACCAAAGAGCACACAGCCCACTGTTTTTTGTTAGGTCACTCTGAAAACAGCTTTTCTGAGTAAAGTTTCTATAAATTCCAAATTGATTTATAAAGACCACCGTTCTACAATATCTGAGGGCAGAGAAGCTCGCTGTTGATCAGATGGTTTCACAGTAGTAGAATTTATGAAATGATGGAAGAAACTACAGAGGCAGGAAAGAATGGTTGTATGTTTAGATATGTTTCTCCAGGTAAAGGAATTGTAGGAATTTGGGAAAGTTTGTTATAGCTGAAGGCTGTGTGCCAAGTTTCTTATGAAGTATGCTGGACAGTTAAACTACCTTTGTCTTCTCCTTGGATCTGGGATACATAGAGCCTCCTGCTCTTTGGGCTGTAAAAAGGCAAGTGTCAATATTCAGTGAAGAATACTGTGTTGTATTGGAACAAGTGGTCATTGAGGGGGCATGTTTTCTTTAAACAAGTATTTAAACAAGTATTTCTCCTGTTGACTGTACTTGACATACACAATCATTCTTTTTAATGTATCCGTTTATGGGGATAAAGTCTCACAGCCTGATCCTCATGGCCCTTTGGTAATCCCTTCTGGATAGCAGACCCTCCTAATTTTCATGTTTTCATCCTAAAATTTTTATGTATTTTGGCATCTGCTGATAAGCTTATCAAGTTATTTAAAATTGGACATTTGACAATTACATCTTTCTTGCATTTTTTTTTTTTTACAATTTATTTTGGTATCATTAACCTAAAATTACATGTGCAATATTATGGTGCTTAAACTACCCCCTTCATCAGGTCCCCCCCACCAACCCCATTACAGTCATCAGCGTAGTGAGATGCTATAGAGTCACTACTTGTCTTCTCTGAGTTGTACAGCCCTTCCCGTGCCCCCGCTACCTTACGTCTGCTAACCGTAATACCCCTTTTACCCTCTTATCCCTCCCTTCCCACCCATCTTCCCCAGTCCCTTTCCCTTTGGTAACTATTAGTCCGTTCTTGGGTTCTGTGAGTCTACTGCTGTTTTGTTCCTTCAGTTTTTTATTTCTTTGTTCTTATACTCCACATATGAGTGAAATCATTTGATACTTGTCTTTTTTGGCTTGGCTTATTTCACTGAGCATAATACCCTCTAACTCCATCCATGTTGTTGCAAATGGCAGGATTTGTTTTCTTCTTATGGCTGAATAATATTCCATTGTGTATGTGTACCACATCTTCTTAATCCATTCATCTACTGATGGACACTTAGGTTGCTTCCATTTCTTGGCTATTGTAAATAGTGCTGCAATAAACATAGGGGTGCATCTGTCTTTTTGAAACTGGGCTGCTGCATTCTTAGGATAAATTCCTAGGAGTGGGATTCCTGGGTCGAATGGTATTTCTATTTTGAGTTTTTTGAGGAACCTCCATACTGCTTTCCACAATAGTTGAACTAATTTGCATTCCCACCCGCAGTGTAGGAGGGTTCCCTTTCCTCCACATCCTCGCCAACATTTGTTGTAGTTTGTGTTTTGGATGTTGGCCATCCTCACTGGTGTGAGGTGATATCTCATTGTGGTTTTAATCTGCATTTCTCTGATGACCAGCGATGTGGAGCATCTTTTCATATGCCTGTTGGCCATCTGAATTTCTTCTTTAGAGAAGTGTCTATTCATGTCCGCTGCCCATTTCTTAATTGGATTATTTGCTTTTTCTTTGTTGGGGTGTGTGAACTCTGTATATTTTGGATGTCAACCCCTTATCAGATGCATCATTTATGAATAAATTTTACCATACTGTAGAATGTCTTTTTGTTCTACTGATGGTGTCCTTTGCTGTACAGAAGGTTTTCAGCTTGATATAGTCCCACTTGTTCATTTTTTTTTTTTTTACAATTTATTTTATTTTAGTATCATTAACCTACAATTACATGAGCAATATTGTGATGATTAAACTACCCCCTTCATCAGGTCCCCCCCACCAACCCTATTACAATCACTGTCCATCAGTGTAGTGAGATGAGAATCACTACTTGTCTTCTCTGAGCTGTACAGTCCCCCCCGTGCCTCCTCACCCTATGTCTGCCAATTGTAAAGCCCCTTTTACCCTCTTATCCCTCCCTTCCCACCCATCTCCCCAGTCCCTTTCCCTTTGGTAACTGTTAGTCCATTCGTGGGTTCTGTGAGTCTGCTGCTGTTTTGTTCCTTCATTTTTTTTTTTTTTTTGTTCTTATACACCACATATGAGTGAGATCATTTGATGCTTGTCTTTTTCGGCCTGGCTTATTTCACTGAGCATAATACCCTCCAGCTCCATCCATGTTGTTGCAAATGGTAGGATTTGTTTTTTTCTTATGGCTGTGTAATATTCCATTGTGTATATGTACCACCTCTTCTTAATCCATTCATCTACTGATGGGCACTTAGGTTGCTTCCATTTCTTGGCTATTGTAAATAGTGCTGCAATAAACATAGGGGTGCATCTGTCTTTCTCAAACTGGGCTGCTGCATTCTTGGGGTAAATTCCTAGGAGTGGGATTCCTGGGTCAAATGGTATTTCTATTTTGAGTTTTCTGAGGAACCTCCATACTGCTTTCCACAATGGTTGAACTAATTTGCATTCCCACCAGCAATTTAGGAGGGTTCCCCTCTCTCCTCATCCTCACCAACATTTGTTGTAGTTTGTGTTTTGGATGTTGGCCATCCTCACTGGTGTGAGGTGATATCTCATTGTGGTTTTAATATGCATTTCTCTGATGATTAGCGATGTGGAGCATTTTTTCATGTGCCTGTTGGCCATCTGAATTTCTTCTTTAGAGAAGTGTCTATTCATGTCCTCTGCCCATTTCTTAATTGGGTTATTTGCTTTTTGTTTGTTAAGGTGCGTGAGTTCTTTGTATATTTTGGATGTCAACCCCTTATAGATACATCATTTATGAATATATTTTCCCATATTGTAGGATGTCTTTTTGTTCTACTAATGGTGTCCTTTGCTGTACAGAAGCTTTTCAACTTGATATAGTCCCATTTGTTCATTTTTGCTTTTGTTTCCCTTGCCCGGGGGGGATATGTTCATGAAGAAGTCACTCATGTTTATGTCCAAGAGATTTTTGCCTATGTTTTTTTCTAAGAGTTTTATCGTTTCATGATTTACATTCAGGTCTTTGATCCACCTTGAGTTTACCTTTGTGTATGGGGTTAGAAAGTAATCCAGTTTCATTCTCTTACATGTAGCTGTCCAGTTTTTCCAACACCAGCTGCTGAAGAGGCTGTCATCTCCCCATTGTATGTCCAAGGCTCCTTTATCAAACATTAATTGGCTGTAGGTGTTTGGGTTAATGTTTGGATTTTCTATTCTGTTCCACTGGTCTGTGGGTCTGTTTTTGTGCCAGTACCAAATTGTCTTGATTACTGTGGCTTTGTAGTAGAGCTTGAAGTCAGGGAGCGTAATTCCCCCTGTTTGATTCCTCCTTCTCAGGATTGTTTTGGCTATTCGGGGTCTTTTCTGGTTCCATATGAATTTTAGAATTATTTGTTCCAGTTCATTGAAGAAAGCTGTTGGTAGTTTGATAGGGATTGCGTTGAATCTGTGGACTGCTTTAGGTAGTATTGCCATTTTCACAATATTGATTCTTCCTAGCCAAGAGCATGGGATGCATTTCCATTTGTTAGTGTCTTCCTTAATTTCTCCTAGGAGTGTCTTGTAGTTTTCAGAGTACAGGTCTTTCACTTCCTTCGTTAGGTTTATTCCTAGGTATTTTATTCTTTTAGGTGCAATTGTGAATGGAATTGTTTTTCTGATTTCTCTTTCTGTTAGCTCATCATTAGTGTATAGGAAAGCAACAGATTTCTGTGTGTTAATTTTATATATTGCAACTTTGCTGAATTCAGATATTAGTTCTAGTAGTTTTGGAGTGGAGTCTTTAGGGTTTTTTATGTACAGTATCATATCATCTGCAAATAGTGACAATTTGACTTCTTCTTTACCAATCTGAATGCCTTGTATGTCTTTGTTTTGTCTGATTGTCGTGGCTAGGACCTCCAGTACTATGTTGAATAACAGTGGAGAGAGTGGGCGCCCCTGTCTTGTTCCCGATCTTAGATGAAAAGCTTTCAACTTCTCGCTATTAAGTATGATGTTAGCTGTGGGTTTGTCATATATAGCCTTTATGATGTTGAGGTACTTGCCATCTATACCCATTCTGTTGAGAGTTTTAATCATGAATGGATGCTGAATTTTGTGAAATGCTTTTTCAGCATCTATGGAGATGATCATGTGGTTTTTGTTCTTCTTTTTATTGATGTGATGGATGATGTTGATGGATTTTCTAATGTTGTACCATCCTTGCATCCCTGGGATGAATCCCACTTGACCATGGTGTATGATCTTCTTGATGTATTTTTGAATTTGGTTTGCTAATATTTTGTTGAGTATTTTTGCATCTATGTTCATCAGGGATATAGGTCTGTAATTTTCTTTTTTGGTGAGGTCTTTGCCCGGTTTTGGCATTAGAGTGATGCTGGCTTCATAGAAAGAGTTTGGAAGTATTCCCTCCTCTTCTATTTTTTGGAAAACTTTAAGGAGAATGGGTGTTATTTCTTCTCTATATGTCTGGTAGAATTCAGAGGTGAATCCATCAGGTCCGGGGGTTTTGTTCTTGGGTAGTTTTTTGATTACCGATTCAATTTCGTTGCTGGTGATTGGTCTGTTTAGTTTTTCTGTTTCCTGCTTGGTGAGTCTTGGAAGGCTGTATTTTTCTAAGAAGTTGTCCATTTCTTCTAGGTTTTGCAGCTTGTTGGCATATAGATGCTCGTAATATTCTCTTATTATTCTTTGTATTTCTGTGGGGTCCGTCGTTATTTTTCCTTTCTCATTTGTGATTCTGTTTATATGTGTAGATTCTCTTTTTCTCTTAATGAGTCTGGCTAGGGGTTTATCTATTTTGGTTATTTTTTCAAAGAACCAGCTTTTGGTTTCATTGATTTTTTCTATTGTTTTATTCTTCTCAATTTTATTTATTTCTTCTCTGATCTTTATTATGTCTCTCCTTCTGGTAACTTTGGGCCTCATTTGTTCTTCTTTTTCCAATTTCAATAATTGTGTCCTTAGACTGTTCATTTGGGAATGTTCTTCCTTCTTTAAATGGGCCTGGATTGCAATGTACTTTCCTCTTAAGACTGCCTTCGCTGCGTCCCACAGAAGTTGTGGCTTTATGTTGTTGTTGTCATTAGTCTCCATATATTCTTTGATTTCTGTTTTGATTTGGTCGTTAACCCATTGATTCATTAGGAGAATGTTGTTAAGTCTCCATGTATTTGTGAGCCTTTTTGATTTCTTTCTGAAATTTATTTCTAGTTTTATACCTTTGTGATCTGAGAAGTTGGTTGGTAAGATTTCAATATTTTTGAATTTACTGAGGTTCTTTTTGTGGCCTAGAATGTGGTCTATTCTGGAAAATGTTCCATGTGCACTTGAGAAGAATGTGTATCCTGCTGCTTTTGGGTGCAGAGTTCTGTAGATATCTGTTAGGTCCATCTGTTCTAGTGTGTTGTTCAGTGCCTCTGTGTCTTTACTTATCCTCTGCCTGGTTGATCTGTCCTTTGGAGTGAGTGGCGTGTTAAAGTCTCATAGAATAATTGCATTGCTGTCTATTTCCTCCTTCACTTCTGTTAGTATTTGTTTCACAGATGCTGATGCTCCTGTGTTGGGTGCATATATATTTATAATGGTTATATCTTCTTGTTGGACTGACCCCTTTATCATTATGTAGTGTCTGTCTTTATCTCTTGCTACTCTCTTCATTTTGAAGTCTATTTTATCTGATACAAGTACTGCAACACCTGCTTTTTTCTCTTTGTTGTTTGCATGAAATATCTTTTTCCATCCCTTCACTTTTAGTCTGTGTATATCTTTGAGTTTGAGGTGAGTCTCTTGTAAGCAGCATATAGATGGGTCTTGCTTTTTTATCCACTCTGTTACTCTGTGTCTTTTGATTGGTGCATTCAGTCCTTTTACATTTAGGGTGATTATTGATAGATATGTACTTATTGCCATTGCTGGCTTTAGATTCGTGGTTGCCAAAGGTTCAAGGGTTGCTTCTTTACTATCTAAGAATCTAACTTTCTTGTTAAGTTATTGTGAACGCCGTCTGTTGTTTCTTTATTTCTCCCTTCCTGTTCTTCCTCCTCCATTCTTTGCCTTTAGTTAGTGTTTGCATGGTCTGCTTTCTTTGCTATGCTTTTATTTTCTCTGGTGACATCTTTTTAGCCTTAGAGGTGTTTCCCTCTAGAGCAGTCCATTTAAGATATCCTGTAGTGGTGGTTTATGGGAGTCAAACTCTCTCAACTTTCTTTTGTCTTGAAATTGTTTAATCCCTCCGTCATATTTAAATGATAATCGTGCTGGATACAATATTCTTGGTTCGAGGTCCTTCTGTTTCATTACATTAAATATATCATGCCATTCTCTTCTGGCTTGTAATGTTTCTGTTGAGAAGTCTGATGACAGTCTGATGGGTTTTCCTTTGTAGGTGATCTTTTTTCTCTCTCTAGCTGCCTTTAATACTCTGTCCTTGTCTTTGATCTTTGCCATCTTGATTATTATGTGTCTTGGTGTTGTCTTCTTTGGATCCCTTGTGTTGGGAGATCTGTGGGCTTCCGTGTACTGTGAGACTATTTCCTTCCCCAGCGTGGGGAAGTTTTCGGCAATTATTTCTTCAAAGACACTTTCTATCCCTTTTTCTCTCTCTTCTTCCTCTGGTACTCCTATAATGCGAATATTGCTCCTTTTGGATTGGTCACACAGTTCTCTTTATATTCTTTCATTCTTAGAGATCCTTTTATCTCTCTCTGCCTCAGCTTGTTTGTATTCCTGGTCCCTGTCTTGTAATTCCTTGATCGTGTCTTGAACCTGATTCAATCTGCTGTTGAGCCCGTTGATGGCTTGTCTCATTTCTGCATTATCTTTCCTCACTTCCCTCACTTCCTCCCTCAGCTCTTGCACATTTTTCTGTAGATCCGTCAGCATGGCTATGACTTTTATTCTGAATTCTTTTTCTGGAAGACTGTGTCTGTCTATTCCTTCAGCTTCTTTTTCTGGGGTGGTGTTTGTCTGAAGCTTTGTCTGTATCATATTCTTCTGTCTTCTCATGAGTATAGAATTGGTTGTTGGTAGCAAGGAGAGATAAGAAAGGAGAGAAAAGAAAAAAAAGAAATTTCTACTAATAATAAAAATGTAAAAGGAGAGTGAAAGGAAAAGAAAAGAAAGAAAAAGAGAAGGCAGCAACACGTAAAAGAAAACAGCAACAACAACTACAACAACAACAACAACAACAACAACAACAAAAACCAGCAAAATGCCCACCGGGGGTGGTTTCTATGTGAATGCTGTAGGTGGCGCTATTGCCCCACTGTTCCAGAGCTGTGGTCACGTCGAACCACACGACCCTTTAAAGCTGTGGCCGGGTGAGAATGAATGGGAGGCTGTTGCAAGAGAGGGAAAGAAAAAAAGGAGAAGAAAGGGGAAAAAAAACAATAACCAAAAAAAAAAAAAAGCCACTGAGAGTGGGTTCCGCGCGAGTGCTGTAGGTGGCGCTGTTGCTCCACTATTCCAGCGCCATTCTATAGTTCTGGCTGGGTTGGGACCGAATGGTAAGCTGTTGATCTCCGTGGGGGTCTCAATGGCGGGCACCCTTTCCCAGTCGCCAGCCAAGGGGTCCAAAGCTCCCCAGGACTCCCAGCGTGCTGGGCTCAGTTTGCGGGGCTATCCTGCCCCTCTACTGAGCTCCTGTCTCTTTAAGACCGCTGAGGTAGAGTGCGCGCTTTTCTTCCCTTTTTTCTCCTTTCTTTTTCCTTCCCGGAGCCTGCCACGGGCAACTTGCACGTTCCGGGCTGGGACCCTGTGCCCTCTGTCTCTCCTATCTCCGCTACACCGCAGGCCGTGTGTCGGCGCTCCCGGCGCAGACTTCTACTCCCTCCCGGCTCTGAATCCTCTCCTCCTGCTGGAGCGCTGGGAGAGGGGAGCTCTCGGTCCGCTCGCGGCTCCGTACCTTACCCGCCTTGCCGGGCCTCCCACCGCAGTGCTGGGGTGGAGGGGCGCTCTGGTCTCGCTGGATCGCGTTTCCGTCCCGCCTCGCCGGGTGCCGAGTCCTCTGTCCGGAGTGTCTGGCCGCCGGAGCTCTGGGGGTGGGGAGCGCTTGGTCCGCTCGCGGCTCCGTATCCTGTCCGCCTCACCGGCTGCCAAGTTCTCACAGGTGTAGCCTTACGCTGTGCACTTTCCTGTGTATTCTGGTCTCTCTTTTAGGGATAGTTGTATTTGCTGTATTTTCGTGAATAAATATAATGTTGTGAGGAATTTTTCTGCTGGTCCGTTCACGACGCCATATTCCCGGAAGTCCCCACTTGTTCATTTTTGCTTTTATTTCCCGTGCCCGGGGGGATATGTTCATGAAGAAGTCGCTCATGTTTATGTCCAAGAGATTTTTGCCTGTTTTTTTCCAAGAGTTTTATGATTTCATGACTTACATTCAGGTCTTTGATCCACCTTGAGTTTACCTTTGTGTATGGGGTTAGACAGTAGTCCAGTTTCATTCTCTTACATGTAGCTCTCCAGTTTTTCCAACACCAGCTGCTGAAGAGGCTGTCATCTTCCCATTGTATATCCAAGGCTCCTTTATCAAATATTAATTGACTGTAGATGTTTGGGTTAATGTTTGGATTTTCTATTCTGTTCCACTGGTCTGTGGGTCTGTTTTTGTGCCAGTACCAAATTGTCTTGATTACTGTGGCTTTGTAGTAGAGCTTGAAGTCGGGGAGTGTAATTCCCCGTGTTTGATTCCTCCTTCTCAGGATTGCTTTGGCTATTTGTGGTCTTTTCTGGTTCCATATAAATTTTAGAATTATTTGTTCCAGTTCATTGAAGAAAGCTGTTGGTAGTTTGATAGGGATTGCGTTGAATCTGTAGATTGCTTTAGGTAGTATAGCCATTTTGACAATATTTATTCTTCCTAGCCAAGAGCATGGGATGCATTTCCATTTGTTAGTGTCCTCTTTAATTTTTCCTAGGAGTGTCTTGTAGTTTTCAGAGTACAGCTCTTTCACTTCCTTGGTTGGTTTATTCCTAGGTATTTTATTCTTTTTGATGCAATTGTGAATGGAATTGTTTTTCTAATTTCTCTTTCTCTTAGTTCATCGTTAGTGTATAGGAAAGCAACAGATTTCTGTGTGTTAATTTTATATATTGCAACTTTGCTGAATTCAGATATTAGTTCTAGTAGTTTTGGAGTGGAGTCTTTAGGGTTTTTTATGTACAGTATCATGTCATCTGCAAATAGTGACAGTTTGACTTCTTTACCAATCTGGATGCTTTGTATATCTTTGTTTTGTCTGATTGCCATGGCTAGGACCTCCCGTACTATGTTGAATAACAGTGGAGAGAGTGGGCATCCCTGTCGTGTTCCTGATCTTAGATGAAAAGCTTTCAGCTTCTCACTGTTAAGTATGATGTTAGCTGTGGGTTTGTCATATATAGCCTTTATGATGTTGAGGTACTTGCCGTCTATACCCATTTTGTTGAGAGTTTTAATCATGAATGGATGCTGAATTTTGTCAAATGCTTTTTCAGCATCTATGGAGATGATCATGTGGTTTTTGTTCTTTTTGTTGATGTGGTGGATGATGTTGATGGATTTTCGAATGTTGTACCATCATTGCATCCTTGGGATGAATCCCACTTGATCATGGGGAATGATCCTCTTGATGTATTTTTGAATTCGGGTTGCTAATATTTTGTTGAGTATTTTTGCATCTACTTTCATCAGGGATATAGGTCTGTAATTTTCTTCTTTGGTGAGGTCTTTGCCCGGTTTTGGTATTAGAGTGATGCTGGCTTCATAGAAAGAGTTTGGAAGTATTTCCTCCTCTTCTATTTTTTGTAAAACTTTAAGGAGAATGGGTGTTATTTCTTCTTTATATGTTTGGTAGAATTCAGAGGTGAATCCATCAGGTCCGGGGGTTTTGTTCTTGGGTACTTTTTTGATTACCGATTCAATTTCGTTGCTGGTGATAGGTCTGTTTAGTTTTTCTGTTTCCTGCTTGGTCAGTCTTGGAAGGTTGTATTTTTCTAAGAAGTTGTCCATTTCTTCTATGTTTTGAAGCTTGTTAGCATACAGATGCTCATAATATTCTCTTATAATTCTTTGTATTTCTGTGGGGTCCATCGTTATTTTTCCTTTCTCATTTGTGATTCTGTTTATGTGTGTAGATTCTCTTTTTCTCTTAATGAGTCTGGCTAGGGGTTTATCTGTTTTGTTTATTTTTTCAAAGAACCAGCTTTTGGTTTCATTGATTTTTTTCTATTGTTTTATTCTTCTCAATTTTATTTATTTCTTCTCTGATTTTTATAATGTCCGTGCTTCTGGTGACTTTGGGCCTCCTTTGTTCTTTTTCCAATTTCAATAATTGTGTCTTTAGACTGTTCATTTGGGAATGCTCTTCTTTCTTTAAATAGGCCTGGATTGCAATATACTTTCCTCTTAGAACTGCCTTCGCTGCATCCCACAGAAGTTGTGGCTTTGTGTTGTTGTTGTCATTAGTCTCCATATATTTTTTGATTTCTGTTTTGATTTGGTCGTTAACCCATTGATTAATTAGGAGAATGTTGTTAAGTCTCCATGTATTTGTGAGCCTTTTTGATTTCTTTCTAAAATTTATTTCTAGTTTTATACCTTTGTGATCTGAGAAGTTGGTTGGTAGGATTTCAATATTTTTTAATTTTCTGAGGTTCTTTTTGTGGCCTAGTATGTGATCTATTCTGGAAAATGTTCCATGTGCACTTGAGAAGAATGTGCATCCTGCTGCTTTTGGGTGCAGAGTTCTGTAGATGTCTGTTAGGTCCATCTGTTCTAATGTGTTGTTCAGTGCCTCTGTGTCTTTACTTATTGTCTGTCTGGTTGATATAGCCTTTGGAGTGAGTCGTGTGTTGAAGTCTCCTAAAATGAATGCATTGTTATCTATTTCCTCCTTCAATTCTGTTAGTATTTGTTTTACAAATGTTGGTCCTCCTGTATTGGGTGCATGTATGTTTATAATGGTTATATCTTCTTGTTGGACTGACCCCTTTATCATTATGTAATGTCCTTCTTTATCTCTTGCTACTTTCTTCGTTTTGAAGTCTATTATTTCTGATACAAGTACTGCATCACCTACTTTTTTCTCTTTGTTGTTTGCATGAAGTATCTTTTTCCATCCCTTCACTTTTAGTCTGTGTATATCTTTGGGTTTGAGGTGAGTCTCTTGTAAGCAGCATATAGATGGGTCTTGCTTTTTTATCCACTCTGTTACTCTGTGTCTTTTGATTGGTGCATTCAGTCCTTTTACATTTAGGGTGATTATTGATAGATATGTACTTATTGCCATTGCTGGCTTTAGATTCGTGGTTACCAAAGGTTCAAGGGTTGCTTCTTTACTATCTAAGAATCTAACTTTCTTGTTAAGTTATTGTGAACGCCGTCTGTTGTTTCTTTATTTCTCCCTTCCTGTTCTTCCTCCTCCATTCTTTGCCTTTAGTTAGTGTTTGCATGGTCTGCTTTCTTTGCTGTGATTTTATTTTCTCTGGTGACATCTTTTTAGCCTTAGGGGTGCTTCCCTCTAGAGCAGTCCGTTTAAGATATCCTGTAGTGGTGGTTTATGAGAGGCAAACTCTTTCAACTTTCCTTTGTCTGGAAATTGTTTAATCCCTCCGTCATATTTAAATGATAATCGTGCTGGATACAATATTCTTGGTTCGAGGTCCTTCTGTTTCATTACGTTAAATATATCATGCCATTCTCTTCTGGCCTGTAAGGTTTCTGTTGAGAAGTCTGATGATAGTCCGATGGGTTTTCCTTTGTAGGTGATCTTTTTTCTCTCTCTAGCTGCCTTTAATACTCTGTCTTTATCTTTGACCTTTGCCATCTTGATTATTATGTGTCTTGGTGTTGTCTTCCTTGGGTCCCTTGTGTTGGGAGTTCTGTGGGCTTCCGTGGAGTACGAGACTATTTCCTTCCCCAGTGTGGGAAAGTTTTCAGCAATTATTTCTTCAAAGACACTTTCTATCCCTTTTTCTCTCTCTTCTTCCTCTGGTACTCCTATAATGCGAATATTGTTCCGTTTGGATTGGTCACACAGTTCTCTCAATATTCTTTTATTCTTAGAGATCCTTTTTTCTCTCCGTTCCTCAGCTTCTTTGTATTCCTCTTCTTTAGTTTTTATTTCATTTATCGTCTCCTCCACCGTATCCAATCTGGTTTTAATACCGTCCAATGTATTCTTCAAGGATTGGCTCTCCAACCGGAATTCATTCCTGAGTTCTTGAATATCTTTCCGTAACTCCATGAGCATGTTCATGATTTTTATTTTGAACTCCCTTTCAGGGAGAGTCATAAGGTCCATATCATTAAAATCTTTCTCAGGATTTGTATTCATAATTTTACTCTGGACCAGGTTCCTTTGGCGTTTCATATTTGTGTATGGAGCCCTCTAGTGCCCAGAAGCTCTACTCTCTGGAGCTGCTCAGCCCCTGAAGCAATGTCAGGAATTGTAGGGGAGTGGTATTGGTGCCTCGGGGGAGGAAAGGGCTGTTTCCTGGTTCCTGGCTGCTATGCCTGTCTCCACTGTCTGAACCAGTGGGCCGAGCACACAGGTATAAGCCTTCGCGCTTTGCCTTTTCAGTTGCTGTAGACAGATCTTCCCTCTGGCTGGCCTAACACCAGGGAAGGGTTTCCAGGTTTGCAAGCCCGGTGGGGCTGGCCAGGCGAAAGGTGCACTAGTCTGCCTGTCACAGAAGGGGTTCTTGGAGCTGTGTAGGCAGCCAGGGAGCTGGCACACCCGAAGATCAGAAAACCCCCAATCTGCTGGGCAGAGTACACCCGGACAATCTTGTCTACCTGTCCTTTCTCCCGAGCAGCAAGCTCTGTGCAGTCCTTGTCCCCTTTGCAGGCCTCTTGCTAAGGGCTTCTTTGTTAGGAAGTCTCTCAGACTGCCTGCCTTTCTTTTGTCCCTGAGCAGCTGGGTATGGATCCCTGCTTTCACAAGCAGCTGGAATCTCAGTCTCTCCAGGAATTCTGCCTGTCTTAGCTTTCCAAGCTCCTAATTACAAGAGTATCGTGCAAGCAACATGAAATGTAGGTTTGTGCTCCCAGGGTAGATCTCCAGAGTTAGGTATTCAGCAGTCCCAGTTCTCCACTCCCTCTCTGCTCTGTTCCTGTTCCTCCTGCCTGTGAGCTGGGGTGGGGGAAGGGCTTGGATCCCGCAGGACCACAGCTTTAGTACATTACCGTTTTCTGTGAGGGTTGCTCTTGTCTCCAGGTGTATGCAGTTTGTTGTAGTCCTCTTTCCCGTTGCTCTTTCAAGAGTAGTTGTAGTAGCTTTATTTTCATAGTATATGCGGTTTTAGGAGGAAGCCTCTGTCTCACCTCTCACGCCGCCATCTTTAATCTCTCCTTCCTTGCATTTCTTTTATCCTTGTTCTAAATTGTTTTTGGTGATATGCATATTTAGAAATGAGAGCTTATTCAGTATTTATGCTGCTTAGTTCTTCTTAAATAAGTCATTTGTTACATTTTCTTCGTGTTTTTACTACAGAAGGACTTTAAGGGCATTAATTCCAGCCTTTTCTGAGTCTGTTACCTTATTTTTAGTATGAAGATATGTATGCCTTTCATTATTATATGATTAAATTAAAAAATTTGTCTAGCTCAGAGTTTAGCGTGTAGCAGGTACTCGAATTATATGATTAATAAAGAGGAAACAGGAAAATCTAACTTCCTCTATGCAGTCATGTTCCAAAATATCACTAGTCATCTTAGTGTCACCTAAGTAGAATACTTAGAAAAAAATGATTACCTATATCATAAGGTTTTACAAACCCAAATTTTAAAGTAACTAAAAATAGTTTAAGAATGAGCATATATTTTAGGTAGCTTATTTTGTATCCTTTGTCATGCCATTGACAACATCATTTGTAACTTTCTTATGCCCTTATTGTTGAGTGTCCTTTGCACCCCCAACTGCCCACCACACCCCACCAGCTCCTGTATTTTCTTAAATTTAGTTCAGAATCTCAATATTAGAACTGCTTACTCTGAATGCATATATGTTCAGTTGGGACTTTTTCCTCCTTGACCTTTGTTCAAGTTAAGCACATAGGTAATCTTAAAACTGTACTTTATAGTTATCTAAGCCATTAATTCTACTCTAATATATGGTACAATTGCATTTGAACTGGCATTTTTAAATGACCCTACCAGGAGTAATTATTGAAGAAATGTTTTGGGGGAATGGAAAAACTAAAATTTGAAGGGTTGTTTTAGGGAGAGATTATTATTTTGTATCTAAGTACAAAATATAATATGATACAAATACAATAAATAGAGTATCTAAACCAATGGAAGAAATCTCTAAATGCTGCACTTTAAATAAAGAAAGGTTTAGTTCATATGAATTTATTTTAATAGGTCTGAATGGACAGATGAATTAAACACATACAGAGTGGAAGCAGCTTGGAAATTGTCACAGTGGGATTTGGTGGAAAATTATTTGGCAGCAGGTAAAATTAACTTCTTAAAATGTAAGCAATATTAATGCTATAAATGTTCAGACTTAAGTAGATAAGAAACATTCGTAATTTATCTTTCAGCATGTTTTATGATTTCCTTGTTTAGTTATTCAAAGTAGATGAAACCATCTGTTCAGTAGAACCATTTTACCAAATGAAATAAAGCTTATTCTTGGACCCCATGGCATTCCTTGACTCCTTATTTGTTTTTCAGATGGGAAATCTACAACGTGGAGTGTCAGACTGGGACAACTATTATTATCAGTCAAAAAAAGAGATGTCACAGCTTTTTATGACACACTGAAACTAGTGAGAGCAGAACAAATCGTACCTCTTTCAGCTGCAAGCTTCGAAAGAGGCTCTTACCAACGAGGCTATGAATATATTGTGAGGTATTCTGGGGTTTCCATTTTTATATTCCTGTCTATAAGTGTCATCTGACAGGTTGGAATTTTTTGATTAGTAAATAACTGATAGTATGCTTGATTGGTATCATGTATATCTATAAAAAATGGTCCTTTATTCTTTTACCTCACAATCACCTTATAGTTTTTTTTTAAATGTTCTAACATGCTTCCTTCTCATTGGAAAGACAACTGTGAGACTTCTAAAAAATAGTAAAAATATCTTTCATTTGTCCTGTTCTAATGTCATAGTGTATTTTCTCTATAACCAACCTAAATAATCTAGGCATCAACTGTGCCTGGCACATTGGTGCTCAGTACTTGTTGGTTTCCTTTTCTTCTTATGTGAAAATGCATTTGATATGCCCCCTTCCCACCTCAGCCCCCAAAGTGTATGCATTACACTACTAGAAAGGAATATTAACTTTTAGATGTAAGGAAGAAAATGATGGAAAACATTTTAAGTCTGTTAATTCACTTGAAGAAAATAATATTTAAGTATAATAAATTTAAAAGATAAGCAAGCAAAAAGTTTTTTTAGTTAGAATAATTTACTATAATTTGTATCATCCCTTTGGGTAACCAGATTGGACCACTGAGATTAATTCTGTTCTCTAGGTACTCAGTTGCATCCTTGAACACTGAGTCATAGACACTGACTATACTACACATGGGAAAAAAGCTAATGTGAATTTATCGTTAGTGTTTCCATCACTCTTAGAAAAAAAATTAAAATTGAATTCATTCACAATTTTTTTAGTGGCATCTATTATGTCAGGTGCTTTTACCATAGCACCAGCAATATATGCAAATATTTATGTTGATTTATAACTCATATTTTCTTTTATCTTTAGGTTATAAAGTTTGTGTTTCACACACTTGAATTTAAGGTTTTTTTTATTGAAGTGTAATTGATATACAATCTTATATTGGTTTTAAGTACATGACACAGTTACCCACTATTATTAAATCCTCACCTCAACAGGTACAGTTACTATCTGTCAACATAGGAAGATGTTACAGAATCATTGGCTATATTCTCCGTGCTGTACACTTGAATTTAGTTTTATATGCCCTTCTCCAATTTAATTCATAACAATTTGGGCATCATAGCAAAGCACTAATTATTTAAATCAACATAAATTGGTGTTTATATCCAATTTGAAAAGATATAGGTGTTACTTTTTAAATACCGAGAATATACATTCGTTAAAGTTCTTCCAAAGAAAACTGCACACTTCAGACTCTTCATGGCTGATTTAAAGGACATCTTTTATATATGAGATTAATAAATCTGAATATGATAACATTTTAACATAGGCTCTATCTATCTTCAGATTGCACATGTTGTGTGAATTGGAGCATAGCATCAGACCACTTTTTCACCAGTCTCCAGGTCACAGTTCTCAAGAGGATTCTCTCAACTGGGGAGCTCGATTAGAAATGACCCAGAATTCCTACAGAGCCAAGGAGCCCATCCTGGCTCTCCGGAGAGCTTTATTAAGCCTCAACAAAAGGTTATTCACACTTTTTTTTTCCTGTCAGTTATTTGGAATTTAGTGTTATATTTGCCCATTACTTGGGAGTATTTTTCCTAATTTTCTCTCAATCTATATTTTTCTATTTTCAATTGTCAAGGCTACATTATATAGTTAAAATGAAACTAGAACTAAAGAATTACTTTTATATGTAATATATCTTCTTTTAATGTTAAAAACATATCTGGGAAGGTACAGATATAAGTCAGTAATAAGGTCTTCGTAGACATGGGGTCTGTAAAAATGGAGTACTCCAATAAAATTAAAATCAGTTTTCATAAGTTAATTTTTGATTCCTTTGGAATAGTGTATTGAGAAGGTTCCATGTTGGGAAGAGATCTTTTAGTTAAATTGTTGAATACACTTAAAAATGCTCTTTTCCCCCTTTTTTGTCATATTCCTTTAGACCAGACTACAATGAAATGGTTGGAGAATGCTGGCTACAGAGTGCCAGAGTAGCTAGAAAAGCTGGTCACCACCAGACGGCCTACAATGCTCTCCTTAATGCTGGCGAATCACGACTTGCTGAGCTGTATGTGGAAAGGGCAAAGTGGCTGTGGTCCAAGGTAAAGGCCAAGGGAATGGTCATCATAAACATATGCATATTCAGTTATGATTGTCTCAGTCAGCGTATCAACAATTTAACTAAAAGATTGTCTCAGTCTTGACTGAGAGACAATCCCTAATCCACATTCAGAACCACTTTTTTCTATCATCTTTCTTCATCATTTTATCTATCATAATCAGAAGAAATTATTTCTTTTATCCTGAAGTTCCCAAATATCTTTCCATTTCAGAACAAAAGTGCAGTTCTTTCAGTTTACATCTCTCCTTTTTCTTCTTGAGGGAAGCAACGAATTTTTACTTTGTTTTTACCATCTGTATGTATACAGGGTGCATGTAGTAGACACTCAAAAAATATTTTTTGAGTAAAAATAACACTGTCCCTTTCTTAAATCCTTGAAATTATTAGTTCTGTGTGAACTTGCAGTATTACTGTCAAGATTAATTTCTAATCTAGCCTGTCAGGAAGGGTTTAGTTTCAGAACAAAAGTCCCAGCAATCCCCAGATTAAAGCTATAGAAATGACAAAGGGGACTTTAAAATATCTGAACTACTTGCAAAGTTTATGCCCCAGATTTAAATGCCTACTAAGTACATAGCTCCTCGTGCTTGCCACTAGTCTAGAACTAGCAGTTGGCATAGCATGTTCTGCTATTGACACTTAGCCATTATAACTGTTGCTATCTGCGATTGCACCAACTTTATGGTGGCTGAGAAAGGACAAGGGAGATGTTTCCTGGATGGGAAGTGAAAGTAATAATTCAGCCAGTATTAGTCAATACCTGGTCATTTTCTGAACTAGTGCTAGTGTGTGTATTGTAATGCTTTAAGCTCAGTATGTTCAAATTGTAGTTCATCATCTACTGTTCAATAACTTTCTCCTCCTGTATTCCCTATTTTTCTAAATAAGCCTCTGTTGCATCCTTTCATCTAAGACAGAAATCTGGGGATCATCTCTCACTTTCCACATCTAATTGGAGACTAAATCTACCTTAGAAACATCTTTTGATATTTTGGTGTAAACTTCCAGGTATAAAATAAATGAAATCATGGGGATGTAATGCACATCATTATGACTGTAGTTAATAATAATACTGCCTTGCATATTTGGAAATGGAATAAATAAAGAAATATATCTTTTGAGTCTTCTCCCTTTTATTTATCTCTGCTGCTTCATTCATACCCTTAGCATTTATAGTCTCTAATAATATTGACAGCCTTTTTTTGAGTCTATTTCTCTATGTACATTGCTGCACTCTGACCTTTCTAAACTGTATATTGAATCATATGTCTCCCCTGATTAAAATCTTTTGAAGTATTCTTCATGCCTTCAGGATTAAGTCTGACTTCCAGAAACTACACAAGACCCTTTCAGATCAAGTCCCCATCTATCTTTTCAACTTCATTTGTCACTCTCTCACAAACCCTTGAGGCTTCAGCTAAAACCAGACTATTATCTTTCTCCCAGTTAACAATTATTATTCCTTCTACAAGGAATAATCATGGGGTGGGGGGGAGGGGGGCTGTCTGTAAGAGGAATGATTTCCAGAGCTTCACTGAATTCTCTGCCAGTAAAATTTCTACTCATTCTGTAAGACCTAATTATGATGATCCTCATTTGATAATCTGTCCTGACTGCTTTTTTCCTCCATTTTCCTATATCTTCAGGTAGATTTGTGGGATTTCCCTTCTTATCCTTCATCATACCTATGTACTTTTCTCTCATAATAGCAGTTAGCACATTGTGTTACTATTTTACATAGTCTGTTTCCTCATTTGACTGAACTGTTTTAAGTTAGAGATTTTGATTTATTCATATTTGTTCATCCCCAGTCATCTACATGTATCTCTAGTTCCTTGTACTTTGATTGTAAAATGAATGAGCAAATGAATGAATGAATATAAGAGTTCTACATGAAATGAAGCAATGCTTCCTTTTTCATAGGCAGGAAATGAGAGATAAACATGAAATTACAAGTAGATTTATCTATAAACATCCTTAATGAACTTTAAATGCTAACAACTTAATTTGGTTTTCAGAAAATAGAAATACGTTCTTAAAATAAATGGCTTGTTGTTGCCTTTTTTCTTTTAGGGTGATGTTCACCAGGCACTAATTGTTCTTCAAAAGGGTGTTGACTTATGTTTTCCTGAAAATAAAACCCCATCTGAGAGTAAGAACATGTTAATCCATGGTCGAGCTATGCTACTAGTAGGCCGATTTATGGAAGAAACAGCTAACTTTGAAAGCAATGCAGTTATGAAAAAATATAAGGCAAGTATATGTATTATGAAGTTGAGTTAGAAACTCAGTCTTTTTTTGTTTTTGAAAATGGAAAAAGTGATTTTAAAGTCCATTTGGAAAACACACATAAATATAGCCAGGAAACTTTTTGACTTTACAGTGTGTATATAACATAAGTATAAAGCTGGAAGAATTTTCACAAAGAAAATACACTCATGAAACCACCACCTGGGTTACAAAGAATATTATTAGCACTTCACAACACAACCTTTCACTTTACTCCTTGAAGTTAATCACATCCTAGCATGAAAATTTCTTAACACACATCTTCCTTACTAGGTGTCTTGCCAATGGGTTTCAGCCCCTGGCAAGTTTGCTATGGATTCAGTGTGACCAAAGAAATGACAGTAGAATGTTTCTTTGGGGTGAAGGGGTTTATTACCCGGCTTGTTCTCCCAGTGGTAAGTGGAGCACTAGCGTCTCTGCCTTCACCCAGAGCACTGGGCCAAGCTCTCTATATAGCACAATAATAGCTTATTGCCCAAAGGTGTGGAAATGGTAGCCTAGCAACAGGCCAGTTATGTCATCAAGTGGTTTAATATCAGTGAGGATCCTGGCCATAGGAACCCCAACTTCCCCACACTAGGTGTTAAGCTCTACATGGATGATGTTATAAGAGAGATGCTTCTCAGTAACCCTGGGTCAAAGAAAAAACTGCAATGGAAATTTTAAAATATTTTGAATTGAATAAATAAAAATACGACATATCAAAACCTGGAGGACACAGCTAACACTATTCTTAAAGGGAATATAACATTTTTTTGCACGTACTAGAAGAAAAAAGCCTCAAAATTAATGAGCTAAGTATTCATCCCAAGAAGTTAAAAAAGGAACTGAAAAGAGAAAAAAATAAAAACAAAGAATGTAGAAGATAGGAAATAATAAAGTAAGAGCAGGTGGTTAGAATTTGTGGGGCAGACAAACCAAGAAGGAGTTAAAACAGAAAGTGTTCCAGATCTGCACAAAAAATGCCCCTGAGTCTTTACTGAATACCAGGCTGCACATGCATAACTTAAAACTCTCTGAGGGCCTGCTAGAAATAACTGCTGAGAAAAGAACAATCACAATGGAGAGGGCAGGATGGGTAAGAAGCACAATTTCCAGAGCTCACACAGAATTGAGAGTAATTCAAATTGAGATTGGTGGCAAAGGCTGTGTATAGTTTGTGGGAGTTGAAAATGTTCATTTCTTGATGGGAATGATGGTTCCACGTGTATATATTTGTCAAAAGTCATCAACTTAGACATTTAAATTATGTAAATTTTATCATATGAAAATTAATGCCTCAAAAAGTTGATTTAAAATTTTTTAAGCGATACTGTTTATAAAAAAATAAAATAAGATGAAGTTACACAAAAGATACATAAGACCACTACAGAAAAAAAACTAAAACATTACTGAGTAAAGTTTTTAAAAGAATTTAAGAAATTGGGAGTTATAATATGTTTATGGATAGGAAGGCTCAGTAATATAAAGACGTCATTTCTCTCCAAATTGACTTACAGGTTTAATGCAGTCTTCATCAGATTCTAACAGGTAATTGAGAATTAGAATTTAAAATTTACAAATGAACAGATAAACCAGAAATAGACTTATAGACACAGAGAACAGATGGGTATTTGCCATAGGAGAGAGTGGTTGGGGGAATGGGTGAAATAGGTGAAGGGATAAAAAATTAGCGAGAATGTTTGATACCTTGATCTAGGTGATGGTTGTGTGAGTATATACACATGTCCAAATACTTTGAGCTGTGCACTAAGATTTGCATTTTATTGTGCATACCTCATTAAAAAAATAAATAAAATTTATATGGAAATGCAAAGGCCATACAATAACCAAGACACACTTTTTCTCTCACTGTCACTTTTATTCTTAAAATTTTTATTTTGAAATAACCTAAAAGAAAGTTGCAAAGTAGTACAAAGAATTCCCTCATACACCTTCACCAAACTTTTCTTAATCTTAACTGTCTTAAACAACCATGGTACAATGATCAGAAGTAGGAAATTAGCATTGATACAATACTGTTAACTGTCTACAGACCTTACTCAAATGTCACCAGTTTTCTCAGTAATGTCCTTTTTCTGGTCTAGAATCCAATCCAGGATCCCACATAGCATTTAGTTGTCACGCCTTCTTGGTGTACTCTCATCTGTCATAGACACTGTTTACTATATTGTGTGAGGCAGGGTGCAGATAGAAAATAGGTGGGACAATGTAAAGAGATAATTGGAATTTAATGAAGAACTAGGGGAGAGCATTTAATGGGATCTATAAAGAGAGCTACAGTTTTAGGAGAGGGCTGTTGGACTAAAACTTGACTATCAGAAAAGAAACACAGCCGCTGTCAAATGCAGCCCAGCAGAGAGGAAGTCAGGAGGTATAAAATCCTTGACCTCTCTCTCCTGCTTTCCTCCAATATCCTGTTGATATCTCCCATTGCTTAAACCTGATTGGAAACCAGAGGGCAAGTAGGTCCCTTGACATAACTCATTGTTAATCTTTTGGGATGCACGGCAGGGTAATAAAGGTTAGTGTGACAAGTGTATCTGGAGGGCAAACTGAGAATAACCAGCATACCATCAAGAATTATAATAAAGGTACAGTAATTAAGATGATGCTATATAAAAAAGATAAATAAATTAAGATGATGCTATATAAAAAAGATAAATAAATAAATAAAAGATCATAAAAGGAGAGATAAATAAACCAAAGAACAGAACAGAGAACCCAGAAACAGATTCTGGGTGATATTGTGGAATAAAGTCCCAAAATATGAGAATATCTTTAAACCTAGAGAGGTAGGTGAGGACTTACTAAGCAGACCAAAACCACTACCTGAAGAAGAAATCATTGATAAACTTGACTACATTAAAATTATTTTTTAATATATTAAGAATTATATATAATCTTCTATCAAAATAGATACCATTATGAAGGTAGAGGCAAGCCATAGATTATAAGATATTAGCAACACATAAATGATAAAAGGGTCATATTTCCAATATAATAGAACTCTTAAAAGTCAGTAAGAAAAATTCAGACAACTCAGCTTAAGAAATTGATAGACTACACAGAAGTGAATAAATGACAAAAAAAGTAAAAAGAAAATGTGTTCTGTGTAGTAAATAGTAAATAAAAAAGCATTATGACATAACACTGTATACCTGTCAGTACAGCTAAAATGTTAAAGATTTATAATTCCAAATGTTAGAAAGGCTACAGAGCAGCTAGACTCCACAGTGCTGCTGGAATTATAAATTGGTAAAATCATTTTGGAAAACAGTTTGACATTATGTACTAAAGGTGATAAAACTACAACTCAGTCATTCTACCAATACTCAACATGTCTCATATCTCCCCCAGGACATGTTCAGAAATGTTTATACCAACATATTTTGATGATTCTGAACTGAAATTCAAATGTCAATTGGTTATAGAATGGATTGTAGCATATTCCTATAATGAAATACTCTATAGCAGTGTAAACCAACAAACCATAGTTACATGCGACAACATGGATTGATCTCACAAACATAACGTTGAATGAAAAAAGCTAGATACAAAATGATACATATAGTATGACTCCATTTATATAAAGTTCAAAAATGGGCAAAACAAAATTATTGTATTAGAAATTGAGACTGGTTGTCTTTGGGCTGCTTTCACAATCCTTACTTTATACTGAGTGGCTTAAACATGTATTTCTCACAGTTCTGGAGGCTGGAAGTCAAGAACAAAGTGCTAGCAGGTTCTGTGTCTGATGAGGGCCTGCTCCCTGGCTCAGAGATGGCCATCTTCTTGTTATAACCTCACATAGCAGAAGGGACAAGACCATCCCCCCATATATCTAGGGATCTCTTTTATAAAGGCACTAATCCCATGTATGAGGGTTTAACCCTCATGACCTAATCACCTCCCAAAGGCCCCACCCCTAAATACTATTACATTGGGTGTTAGCCTTCAACATATGAATTGGGGGAGGGGAGCATAAACAGTCTATAGCAGTGGTTATTTTTAAAGAATAAAAAGGGTAATGATTGGAAGGCTGTGTGGGAGATCTTGTGTTTCTGGAGTTCTTGTATATGGGTGTGTTCACTTTGTGGTAACTGATCAAGCTGTATGTACATGATTTGTATATTTTTCTATATGTAAATTTTGCTTTCCAAAATGAATTCTTAAAGCTTAAACTAGGAAAAGAATTAAGGAAGGCAGGAGGGAGGAAGTCGGAAGAAGAAAGAAAGGAAGATCATAAAACCAGGTTGAAAATGTTTTTCTGGAAGAAATCTTAATAATTAGCATTTTCCTTTGTTCTCTTTGCTTCTCCTGTGACTGACTGTATGGGAATGGCATAATCGCAGCCTCGTCCCTACGGCCTGAGCACTTGAGTCCAGCATCTGTTCCATATATCCAGTCTTGTTCTCTCTTCTATCCACTGACAGGTTTGCATTTGTAAGGTTTCAGGATTAGATTCAGGGAATTCAAGATCTCATTTAAGGTTGCTGGTCTAAATTATGTTCTAAAACTTGCTTGGATTAAAAATGGAACTTCATTTAAAATTTTTTCTTTAGTCTGATATTCTATGTGTTTTCCATCATATTTCAAGTAATATTATTTAAAAATTAATAAACCACACAAATATTTAAAAGGATACAACAAAGGAGACTGAGTAGTGTGGCCAGAAAGGTAGGAGAAAACTTGGAAGATTGTGGTTTCATGGAAACCCAGAGAAGAAAATATTTCAAAGAGGAAATGGTGTAGACAACAGAAAACATGCTGAAGAGAGTTCAAATGAGATCAGAATTGGAAAGTAAGTTGGATTTAAGGAGATGCTTTAGTGGAGTGGGGAAGACTGGAGCCATTGAGAAACAGTTTGAGGAGTAAATGTGAGGTGGAGAAATCTTTTTAGAAGGTTGACTGTGAAGGAGTTTAGAGGCAGGGCAATACCTGGAGAGAGATCCTGCAGAAAATATGATATGATTTTTTTTAAACCATATTTTTATGTTTTTAAGGTCCTATCCTCTTAAAAGAGTACAGAATCTCCTTTCTTTGAGTTTTTTTTTAAAAACAAAAATACACATATACACACATTCATAAAATACTTTAATCCACTTGGAAATTGTTTTGATGTATTATATAAATGGCAACATAAGTGGAGTTTTCTTTCCCTAAACAGCTAATTATCCCAACATTATTTCATTTTGGTCAGTGGACAACCTACCAGAACCAACTAGCCATCCTGAGAAAACCTTTGTAAGAAAATATCTATTCTTTATCCACATCAAAGAGTCAGCCTGCCTTTGACTTGTTCTGACTAGATGTGGGTCTCATGCTTTTGATCCCTGGTCATTTATTCATACTTCCCAACAGAGTGTGGGATTTTGTTAGGTAAGAGCTCTGTGTTCTTTTTTACAGGATGTGACCTTGTTCCTGCCCGAGTGGGAGGATGGGCATTTTTACCTTGCCAAATACTATGACAAATTGATGCCCATGGTCACAGACAACAAAATGGAAAAGCAGGGTGATCTCATTCGGTATATAGTTCTTCATTTTGGCAGGTGAGTGTGAGAACTGCATGTGTATGGATTATACATCAGGGTAACTCTGTTGGTCCTGAACTGTTATCACAGATCTTAGAATATTCAGGATGTTTTCTCCTTTTCCCAGATTCAGTCTATCACCTTAGATGAGATGTAAATTTTTTCTTTATACATTTTTTACATGTATATTTTTAATATATATATTTAATCCAATAGTACCAATAATATACAGTGAAATTTAAGTGTTCATACCATTCTAGACCTTTATCTCAAGTCCCCTTCCCTAGAATTTCAGATCTTAAATGTAGTATGTATATATATATATAGATTTTTTTTTTTTTATTGAAGCATTGTTGATATACAATCTTATATTCGTTTCAGATGTACAACACAGCTACCCATACTATTAAATCCTCACCCCCTCTAGTGTGGTTAGCATAGATCTGTCAGCATAGAAAGATGTCTTCAAATCATTGACTATACTCTCCATGCTGTACTGCCATCCCCGTGACCAACTTATCTTGTGATTGCGAGTTATTGTGCCCCTTTATCCCCCTTGCCCTACTCCCCACCCGCTCCAGCCCCTCTCCCATGGTAGACCACTAGTCACTTCTCAGTGTCTATGAGACTACTGCTGTTTTGTTCCTTCCGTTTTGCTTTGTTTTTTATATTTCACCTAAATCTGGTATATTTAATGATTGTATTTAATTGCCCTGGAATGTTTCCTTCCAAGTCCATTCTGCTAAGAAGTAGTTTATATGAAAATGATTTTGATATTAGACTTGAAGAAAGAGCTTCTCTCTTAAGCTAGACAACACATGACATATAACTTAATTTCACATATTAGTGAATTATAGTCAGTAGTGCATTGTGTCATGTGTACTGTTTATATTTTCGTAATTATTAACTCACAAGACATAATAATAACATTCTATTTGTTGTTCTTATCACACTCATGTACCATTGCTACTTTGAAGGGTAACTTACTTCAGAACAATAAATTCATTTAAAGTTGCCTGTTAGATACTTTGACTTCTCAGTTCTGCATTTTCAAGAATTAAGGCAGTGTTTGTCCATCATTGGTGTTAGGATTGCAGGATTTGGCGAAGCTGTTCTTCCCAAATTGGAATTCAAGATCTATAAAATCAAACCTAGTTTTACTTATTAATGATTATTAATGGCTTGTTATTGAGGTAGAATTCCTGATGTATGGGCATTTTGAAATGGAAGCTTAAGCAGAGGACAATTATTAAATGCATTTTTCTTTTCTAAAATGAGTAATAGTTTTCATATGCTCTTTGTCTTAGCATGCATCATGTGTTGGTATACAGAATTTACTTAATACATTTCTTCTAATACAAAGAATTATTTATAGTCCTTGATATACATATACATAAAACTGTTAGGTATGAAGTGAGAGTTTAAAAAATACATTTTAACAAAGTAAGGCTGTTTTAGAACTTATTCTATCTATAGTAGTTAAAACATTTGGATCTTTAAAGGAGTAAATTCAGCTGTTGAGACTTATTCATCCCCTGATTGATGGAATTACTGTTATTACTAATTAAGCATTAGTGTGCTCAGGAGCTACCATCTAATTAGAGAAACCTTAAGCCCATAAAAATTTAAATAATGGAACAAAATAGAATGTGTTATCAGATTTCAAAGTAAATGGTATAAATATAAAAAATGTATTTCTGATATTAGCAAGACACCAAAAAATAAACCATACAAGTCCAGCAGTCATGGACTTTGGGCAGATGTGAAGTAAAAACTCAGGATACTGGCTTCGTGATTTCAAAAGCATACGTCTTTGCACTTCATTGGTAGACCTCATGAGAAAGGTAGGATTTGAAGGATAATTAAAATGAAGGAGAAAACATTACTAACTTTTCAGATTTGGCCAAGAAACAGGGTTGAGTGGGTTGTTCAGAGGATGGTGAGGAAATTGGACTTGATGGAAGATACAAGCTGGTGTGTAGTGAGAGACTAAGATTGGAAAGTTATGAAGAAACAAAATTGTGAATATTTGAACTCCAGACAGTCACTCTTATAGTCTTATCTATAAGTAGTTGATTCCTGTTTTTGAACAGGGGGAGATCATGACAAAGCTATAATTTCAGAAATGTTAGTCTGGAATTTATTGAAGGGAAGAAATATGGAACTGGGGAGACCAGTTTATTGTAATTTCCCAGAAACAGAGTGATTTGACCTGACCCAGGCTTATGGCCATGGAATGCGAATGAAGGCACAGCTCTGTAGGACAGGACTTTGACTAAGTTATAACTTGTATTATTTTTGGTACACACAATACAGAGCTTAGTGAGGAATATATAAGAAAAAAAGAGAGGAGTCAAAGATAATCTCTGCTGGGAAGAAATACTGATAGCATAAGTTAGTTTTGTCAGAAGGATGTGAAACTCAGGGATAGTTCAAGTCTTTAAATTTTAATCCATATGACATAAAAAAAGCACTATGTTAATATCTTTTCTGTGTAAAATTACAGATCTCTACAGTATGGAAATCAATTCATCTATCAGTCAATGCCACGAATGTTATCACTATGGCTTGATTTTGGTGCTAAAGCATATGAATGGGAAAAAGGTATCATTTTTTATGTAAAAACTTTAAGGGATAAGAATTATGATGAGTATGTCATAAAGAAGAATGAATGTGGTAATTAGGATTTTATATAAGTGTGAGCAAGAAACTAAATGTTAAAAAATAAGGAAAGACTAGACATATACTAAAGTTGTTGCAGTTCAGAGCCTGAAAATGAAAATATGCTTTAAAGCTGTTTTTAAAACTAAATTTTTTTCTGTAAAACGAATTGATGTACTGTTTTCTCTTCATTGTTTTTTTAACTTTGATTTTTTTCTCTAGCTGGCCGTTCTGATCGTGTCCAAATGAGAAATGATTTAGCTAAAATAAACAAGGTTATCACAGAGCACACAAATCACTTAGCTCCATATCAGTTTTTGACTGCTTTTTCACAACTGATCTCCCGAATTTGTCATTCTCATGATGAAGTTTTTGTTGTCTTGATGGAAATTATAGCCAAAGTGTTTCTGGCCTATCCTCAACAAGCAATGTGGATGATGACAGCTGTATCAAAGGTAATATATTAATCATAACAATGTCTTTTTCCATTTTATTTCACATTGATTATTTAATGCTAACAAGTAGATATATGTTCCAGTGTTTCTCTTAGATTAGTAGCAAAATATAAATTTTAAGTACTTGAAAATAGAGAAATTACAGCATTGTGTCCTATTCTAAAATTCAGAAATATTTACCATATCAGATGAAGAGACTAGTATGTTTTAGATCAAAGAATTTGGCATATGTTTTCTTTATGGAGTCTAGTAAACTGTTAGTGCTTGGTAAAAAACAATAATCTATTTTTTTCAAGTGTTTTATTAAAAGTACAGGCATACTCATTTTATTGTGCTTCACTTTACAAATACTGCATTTTTTTTTTTACAAATTAAAGGTTTGTGGCAACCCTGTGTTGAGCAAATCTATTGGTGCCATTTTTCCAACAGCAGTTGCTCACTTCATGTGATCAGTGAATATGGCTTGCTGAAAGCTCAGATGATCGTTAGCAGTTTTTAACAATAAAGTGTTTTTAACGTGTGTGTGTTATTTTTAGATATAATGCTATTGCACATTTAATAGACTACAGTATAGTATAAACGTAACTTCTGTGTGCACTAAGAAGGGAAACCAAAACATTCATTTGACTTGCTTTATTGTAATAGTCACTTTATTGTGGTGGTGTGGAACTGAACTCATGGTATTTCCGAGGTATGCCTGTACTTGAACTACTAATAATAGAAAAACTTTATTACATTATTAATGGGAATTTATATGGTGGTGAATATAGTTAAATATTTTAGGGAATTTGTAAAACACACAGACATAAAAAAATTAAAATTCACTAATTCTACCATTAATATTTGGCTATATGTATATTTTCTATGCATATTTTAAATTTATGTTATGTAGATATATAATTTCATTTTTTTCATTTAGAACTATTACAATAAGCATGTTTCCATTTTTCTAAATATTCATCAAAGATACAACTTTAATAATTATATAAAATTCTGTAATAGTCATCTATAATTTAACTGTTGATCATTAAGTTCCCTTTTTTTTTTCCTCTTGTAATATATCTAGATACATCTATATTTATTCTCATTTCTGATTATTTCATCAGGGTAGATCCTAAGAAGGGAATTCATCAGGTTGGAGGATAACAGCATATTTTTAGCTCTTAAGACCATTGCCAAATTGATTTCTAGGAAACTTGTATGAATATAAACTCACATATTCGTTTAGTCAGTCAAAAGTTTGTTGTCTTCTAAAAATCTTGTATAAAATTGCATTTAACTTTTTTTGGTTTTATGACAGTCTTCTTATCCCATGCGTGTAAACAGATGCAAGGAAATCCTAAATAAAGCTATTCATATGAAAACATCCTTAGAAAAGTTTGTCGGAGATGCAACTCGCCTAACAGATAAGCTTCTAGAATTGTGCAATAAACCGGTACTATCATAAATCTTACTATTTATAGACCAATGTTGGATAGTTTTATACAAAACTTCTATATGACTTTAGCTGTTTTTCTTTGATTTAATTAAGTTAAAATTCTAACATACATGAGTATACATATACACATATCAAAATTCATTAAATTATATGCTTTAAATATATGCAGTTTACCTTAAAAGCTTTTTAAAATATTTCTAACTTATGTCCCCTCTCAAATAACCTGTGAATTTCTAAAAGTTATTCTAAGAGTAAATTATCCATATTTATTAGAAATAATTTTAAGTAGAGGAATATGAAATAAGCCATAAAAGTATAAGTATATAAAATACTCACCAGAGTTGTCCCCAGGATTATTTTGTGTCATGTTTAAACTTTAAAAACTTACATATATTAACCTACATACATGAGAGCAAAGAAGACTAGAGTTTTGACTTTTATTCCTTCAGTACACTTCTGTGTTGCTGGCAGCGAGTGGACAAGCACTGTGCTAAGGGTAACAAAGATAAATAAGACATGTTCTCCTGCCGTGCAGTGCTATACTCTCCTAGGGAACTAAACAGATGGGTATGATCCAGGGTGATAACTACTTTTTACAGTAGACTTGTGACTAGTGTTTGGACATGCTTACATGAGTAACCCATTCTTCTAGATAAGGAATTGGAAGGAGAAAAAAAACCCTGAGGAATGTGTAGGAAAGGTAAAAGTGGATTTGGGGTTAGTTATAAGGAGGGAGAGACTCTACTGTTTACACGGTAAATACCTAGATTTCACTTTACAAAATATTCAGTCTATTAACTATAGATGAGAAAATACATACTACCCTATTTCTCACCTTCCCTTCATCAGTAAACATCTTGCAAGAGTAATCTGTTTTTGCTATCTGCATTAGTTCTACTTGACCTCTCATGCACTTGGCATTATCAAAGACAATGTTGACAGAGATCAACATTTATTATTAAACACGGACATTTTTCTTAGTGCTTTACATATACAAGTTTCTAATTCTTTATCTGAGAACTTTGTGGCCAGCTACATGTAGGAATTCAGATTTTTAAAGGTAATACAGTGAGTACATTTTACTTTATGTTGAATATCACCACTAAGGATAACCTGGTGGAATATCCCATAATCACATGCTTAATTCTTTCTTCAGTGAAATATACTAATCTTTACACTAAGTGAGAAGTTCAGGTGTCATTTTGCTGCCAAGTAAGATTTGGTACCAAAAAGAATAGTTCGATTTACACAGCTCTTTGGATTTTGTAATGTCTGCTAATAGGTAATAGACCTCTACTTTAGGTAATTAAACAATCCTATGGTGTAGGCACAATTATTCATGAGTTAAGAGTACAGAGAGGTAAAATGAGATGATGTATTAAAAAAACTACAGACTGTTGAGCCATTGTAATTAAGATACTGTAGAAGTGAAATTTTTGTTTTAGTTGAAATTAAGCATTCTATAATTGAAGGTAAACATAGAGAAATTAAAATTAATACTTTTTTCTCCCCTAGGTGGATGGAAGTAGTTCCACATTAAGCATGAGCACTCATTTTAAAATGCTTAAAAAGCTGGTGGAAGAAGCAACATTTAGTGAAATCCTCATTCCTTTACAGTCAGTTATGATACCTACTCTTCCATCAATTCCGGGTGCCCATGCTAACCATGAGCCATTTCCTGGGCATTGGGCTTATATCGCAAGCTTCGATGATGTGGTAAACTTCAATTTGTATAATTATAACTATGTTTTAAAAATTTAGTTAAATTTTTGAAATTAAGTTTAAAAGTATTGTTCTCAGAGACTAAGAGAATTGTTTTGTAAAGAAAAAAAATGATTTGACCTATAAAAATATCCATATGAAGAAGATTGATCCTTTTCTAATGTGTAATATGAGAGCCAGACATTTCAAAAGGTAAAATAGGGACGATATTCCTTCACAATTTTTAACTTTTTATGCCTTCCATTGAACACATGTTCTTTCTGAACTTTGTTAGTATATATTGTTAATATTACATGTCTGCTTCTAATCATTTACTACCTTTCTATTCTCAACTTTTAACCATGTACATTTTATCTTCACCTGTGTATTGTATGATACACACAATTTATTCCTTATTCTCCTTTTAATCCTCTGCAATCCCTAGGACAGTGTCCAAAAAAGCCATGTTCAACCTTGTATTTTTATTTTTCAGTGCTCATATTAAGTATGACTATAACCTTTATATTGTCACAATTTGATTTTCCCATACTGTTTTTGTTCTAAAAATGGAGAAGAGAAAAAGAACAAAATATAGTTTTTCTCTGTATTTTGAGAGGAAGCAAAATTCAGCCAGGAAGACCTAGATTCTTTTTTGCAAGTATGATATGTGACTATAAAATATATGTCTATTTTAAAGAAATGGTAGTAGAACACTTCTAAGTATTATTGAAAGTCTATACTTATTCCAATAATTTTATGGCTCAAAACATTTTTAACTGCTTCAGAGCAGGATACTAAATAAACCATGTAATAAAATCATTCTTGTAGTCATGCTTTTTTTTTTTGCTGTCATTAATGTACGATTACATGAACAATATTATGGTTACTAGACTCCCCCTCTTATCAAGACCCCACCACATACCCAATTGCAGTCACTGTCCATCAGCATAGTAAGATGCTATAGAATCACTTGTCTTCAATATGTCATACAGCCTTCCCCGCACCACCTGCCCTATTTTATACGTGCTAATTGTAATGCCCCTTTTTTCCCCTTATCCCTCCATTCCCACCCATCCTCCCCAATCCCTTTCTCTTTGGTAACTCTTAGTCCATTCTTGGGTTCTGTAAGTCTGCTGCTGTCTTGTTCCTTCAGTTTTTTCTTTGTTCTTATACTCCACAGATGAGTGAAATCATTTGATACTTGTCTTTCTCCACCTGGCTGATTTCACTGAGCATAATACCCTCTAGCTCCATCCATGTTGTTGCAAATGGTAGGATTTGTTTTCTTCTTATGGCTGAATAATATTCCACTGTGTATATGTACCACCTCTTATTTATCCATTCATCTACTGATGGACATGTAGGTTGTCCATTTCTTGGCTATTGTAAATAGTGCTGTGATAAACATAGGGGTGCATATGTCTTTTTCAAACTGAGCTCCTGCATTCTTAGGGTAAACTCCTAGGAGTGGAATTCCTGGGTCAAATGGTATTTCTACTTTTCATATTTTGAGGAACCACCATACTGCTTTCCACAATGGTTGAACTAATTTACATTCCGACCAGCAGTGTAGGAGGGTTCCCCTTTCTCTACATGCTCACCAACATTTGTTGTTGTTTGTCTTTTGGTTGGTGGCCATCCTAACTGGTGTGAGGTGATATCTCGTTGTGGTTTTAATATGCATTTGTCTGATGACTAGCGATGTGGAGCATGTTTTCATGTTGCCTGTTGGCCATCTGAATTTCTTTGGAGAAGTGACTGTTCAGCTCCTCTGCCCATTTTTTAATTGGCTTATTTGCTTTTTGTTTGTAGAGGTGCATGAGCTCTTTGTATACTTTGGATGTCAACCCCTTATCAGATATGTCACTTATGAATACATTCTCCCATACTGTAGGATGTCTTTTTGTTCTACTGATGGTGTCCTTTGCTGCACAGAAGCTTTTTAGTTTGATATAGTCCCATTTGTTCATTTTTGCTTTTGTTTCCCTTGCCCAGGGAGATATGTTCATGAAGAAATTGCTCCTGTTTATGTCCAAGAGATTTTGCCAGTGTTTTTTTCTAAGAGTTTTATGGTTTCATGACTTACATTCGGGTCTTTGATCCATTTTGAGTTTACTTTTGTGTATGGGGTTACACAATAATCTAGTTTCATTCTCTTACAATAGCTATCCAGTACTGCCAACACCAGCTGTTGAAGAGGCTGTCATTTCCCCATGGCTCTTTTACTATACAATAGTTGACCATATATGCTTGGGTTTCTATCTGGGCTCTCTAGTCTGTTCCATTGGTCTATGAGTCTGTTCTTGTGCCAGTACCAAATTGTCTTGATTACTTTGGCTTTGTCGTAGAGCTTGAAGTAAAGGAGTGTAATTCCCCCCACTTTTTACTTTCTTCTCAGGATTGCTTTGGCTATTTGGGGTCTTTTGTGGTTCCATATGAATTTTAGAATGATTTGCTCTAGTTTGTTGAAGAATGCTGTTGGTATTTTGATAGGGATTGCAATGAATCTATAGATGGCTTTAGGCAGGAGGGCCACTTTGATAATATTAATTCGTCCTATCCATGAGCACGGGATGTGTTTCCATTTATTGGTATCTTCTTTAATTTCTCTCATTAGTGTCTTGTAGTTTTCAGAGTATAGGTCTTTCACTTCCTTGGTTAGGTTTATTCCTAGGTATTTTATTCTTTTTGATGCAATAGTGAATGGAATTGTTTTCCTGATTTCTCTTTCTGCTTCTTCATCGTTAGTGTTTAGGAATGCAACAGATTTTTGTGTGTTAATTTTGTATCCCGCAACTTTACTGAATTCAGATAATCTAGTAGTTTTGGAGTGCATTCTTTAGGGTTTTTTATATATAATATCATGTCACCTGAAAACAGGGAGAGTTTGACTTCTTCCTTGCCAATCTGGATGCCTTTTATTTCTTCGTGTTGTCTGATTGCCATGACCGGGACCTCTGGAACTATGTTGAATAAAAGTGGGGAGAGTGGGCATCCTTGTCTTGTTCGCGATATTAAAGGAAAAGCTTTCAGCTTCTCGCTGTTAAGTATATTGTTGGCTGTTGGTTTGTCATATATAGCCTTTATTATATTGAGGTACTTGCCCTCTATATCCATTTTGTTGAGAGTTTTTATCATGAATGGATGTTGAATTTTGTCGAATGCTTTTTCAGCATCTATTGATACGATCATGTGGTTTTTCTCCTTCTTTTTTTGATGTGGTGGATGATGTTGATGGATTTTCATATGTTGTACCATCCTTGCATCCCTGAGATGAATCCCACTTGATCATGATGGATGATCTTTTTGATGTATTTTTGAATTTGGTTTGCTAAAATTTTGTTGAGTATTTTTGCATCTATGTTCATCATGGATTTTGGTCTTTAATTTTCTTTTTTGTGGTGTGTTTGCCTGGTTTTGGTATTAGAGTGATGTTGGCCTTGTAGAATGAGTTTGGGAGTATTCCTTCCTCTTCTACTTTTTGGAAAACTTTAAGGAGGGTATTATTAGGTCTTCACTAAATGTTTGAAAAAATTCAGCGGTGAAACCATCTGGTTTTGAGGTTTTGTTCTTATGTAGTTTTTTGATTACCAATTCAATTTCCTTGCTGGTAATTGGTCCATTCAGATTTTCTGTTTCTTCCTGGGTCAGCCTTGGAAGGTTGTATTTTTCTAGAAAGTTGTCCATTCTCCTAGGTTGTCCAGTTTGTTACCATATAATTTTTCATAGTATTCTCTAACAATTCTTTGTATTTCTGTGGTGTCCATAGTGATTTTTCCTTTCTCATTTCTGGTTCTGTTTATGTGTGTAGACTCTCTTTTTTTCTTGATAAGTCTGACTAGGGGTTATCTATTTTGTTTACTTTCTCAAAGAAGAGCTCTTGCTTTCATTGATTCTGTTGTTTTATTCTTCTCAATTTTATTTATTTCTGCTCTAATCTTTATTATGTCCCTCCTTCTGCTTACTTTGGGCCTCATTTGTTCTTCCTTTTCTAGTTTCATTAATTGTGAGTTTTGACTGTTCATTTGGATTGTTCTTCTTTCCTGAGGTAGGCCTCTATTGCAATATACTTCCCTCTTAGCATGGCCTTCGCTGTGTCCCACACATTTTGTGGTGTTGAATTATTGTTGTCATTTCTCTCCATATATTGCTTAATCTCTGTTTTTATTTGGTCATTGATCCATTGATTATTTAGGAGCATGTTGTTAAGCCTCCATGTGTCTGTTGCCTTATTTGTTTTCTTTGCATGTTTTCTTCTAGTTTCATACCTTTGTGTTCTGAGAAGCTGGTTAGTACAATTTCAATCATTCTGAATTTACTGAGGCTCTTTTTGTGGCCTAGTATATGATCTATTCTTGAAAATGTTTCATGTGCACTTGAGAGGATTGTGTATCCCGTTGTTATTGGATGAAGTGTTCTGTAGATGTCTGTTAGGTCCATATGTTCTAGTGTGTTGTTCAGTGCCTCTGTGCCCTTACTTATTTTCTGTCTGGTTGATCTTTCCTTTGGAGTGAGTGGTGTGTTGAAGTCTCCTAAAATGAATGCATTGCATTCTATTTCCCCCTTTAATTCTGTTAGATTTATTTCACATATGTAGGTGCTCCTTTGTTGGGTGCATAGATATTTATAATCGTTATATCCTCTTGTTGGACTGACCCTTTTATCATTATGTAATGTCCTTCTTTGTCTCTTGTCACTTTCTTTGTTTGAAGTCTATTTTGTCTGTTACAAGTACTGCAACTCCTGCTTTTTTCTCCCTTTTAGTTGCCTGAAATTTCTTTTTCCATCCGTTTACTTTCACTCTGTGGATGTATTTGGGTTTGAAGTGAGTCTCTTGTTGGCAGCATATAGATGGGTCTTGTTTTTTTTATCCATTCAGTGACTACGTCTTTTGATCGGTGCATTCAGACCATTTATATTTAGGGTGATTATCGATAGGTATGTACTTATTGCCATTGCAGGCTTTAGATTCCTGGTTACCAAAGGTTCAGTGGTAATTCTTGTACTATCTAACAGTCTAATTTAACTCACTTCATATGATTTTACAAACATAACCTTAAGGTTCTTTTTTTCCTCCATTTTCTTACTCCTCCATTCTTTATGTGTTAGATGTCGTATTCTGTACTCTTTGTCTATCCCTTAATTGACTTTGGGGGTAGTTGATTTGATTTTGCATCTGCTTAGTAATTAATTGTTCTACTTTGCAGTGGTTTTATTTCCCTTGATGATAATTATTTAGCCTTAGGAATACTTCCATCTATAGCAGTCCCTCCCAAATGCACTGTAGAGGTGGCTTATGGGAGGTAAATTCTCTCAGCTTTTGCTTATCTGAAAATTGTTTACTCCATCCTTCAAATTTACATGATAACCTTGCCAGGTAGAGTATTCTTGGTTCAAGGCCCTTCTGCTTCATTGCATTAAATATATCATACCACTCCCTTCTGGCCTGTAAGGTTTCTGTTGAGAAGTCTGATTGTAGCCTGATGGGTTTTCCTTTTGTATGTGATCTTTTTTCTCTCTCTACCTGCTTTTAAAAGTGTGTATTTATGTTTGATCTTTGCCATTTTAATTATTATGTCTTGATGTTGTCTTCCTTGGGTCTCTTGTGTTGGGATGTCTGTGCATCTCTATGGCTTGAGAGAGTATCTCCTTCCCCAGATTGGGGAAGTTTTCAGCAGTTACCTCCTCAGTAACACTTTCTATTCCTTTTTCTCTCTCTTCTTCTTCTGGTACCCCTCTAATGCGAATATTGTTCCATTTGGATTGGTCACACAGTTCTCTGAATATTCTCTCATTCTTAGAGATCCTTTTATCTCTCTGTGCCTCAGCTTCTTTGTATTCCTCTTCTCTAATTTCTATTCCATTTACCGTCTCTTCTACTATATCTAATCTGTTTTTAAATTCCTCCATTGTATGTTTCATTTTAGATATGAAATTTCTTAATGATTGAATCTCCGTCTTAAATTTGTCCCTGAGTTTTGAATGTTTTTCTGTACCTCCATGAGCATGTTTATCTTTTTTATTTTAAACTCTCTTTCTGGAAGATTGGTGCATTCAGTTTCATGTGGCCCTTTTTCAGGGGTTTTGGTCTTAACCAGGCTCCTTTGACATTTCATAATTCTGTGTGGTGCCCTCTAGTGCCTAGAATCTCTAGTCGCTCAAGCTGCTCAGCCCCTAGAGTGAGGCTGGAGGTCATAGGGGAGCAGCGCTGGTGCCTGGGTGGAGGAAAGAGCTGTTTCCTGATTCCCGGCTGCAGTGCCTGTCTCCATATCAGACTCAGTGGGCCGAGCACACTAATGTAAGCCTCTGTGCTTGGCATCTCTAGCTGTTGTAAGCAGGGCTCCCTCTGGCTGGCACAGTGACTGCTGGTTTGCGAGCAGGGCCTGCAAGCCAGGAGGAAGGCGCAGCAGGCTGCATGTCACAGTGGGGGCCCTCGGAGCTGAGCAGGCAGCCAGGTGGATTGAGCGCCTGAAGCTCCTCAAAGTTCCCAACCATCTGAGCAGAGTGCCCCAGACAATCTTGTCCACCTATTCCTATCCCTTCTCCCGCATAGCAAGCTCTATGCAAACCCCGCCCTTTCAGCAGCCCTCTTGCTGCTAGGAAGCCTTTCAGACTGCCTGCCTTTCCTTTGTCCCAGAGTGGTCGGTTGTGGAATCTCAGTCTCTGAAGCACTGCGCCTGTCCCAGCTTCCCAACCCCACCAACCTCCGGGTCACCATACAATGTAGGTTTGTGCTCCAAAACAGACCTCCAGGGCTGGGTCTTCAGCAGTCTTAGGCTTCCATCCCCTCCCCGCTCTGTTTCTCTTAGCTGAGGTCGGGGAAGGGCTTGGGTTCCCCCGGATCAAGGCTTTCATACATTACCCTGTTTTGTGAGGTCTGCTCTGTTTGTGAGGTCTGTATGCAGTGTGGTGCAGCCTTCTTTCCTGTTGCTGTTTTAGGGCTAGTTGTATTAACTATTTTCACACTGTCTGTGGTTTGGGGAGGAATTCTCTGTCTCACCTCTCACACCACCATCTTGTATCCCCATCATGATTTGTTTTTAACTTAAGAATATTATTCAGAATATTTTCTCACCTCATTAGGTAGCTTTGATTTTGACAGAGTTTCTTATTTTAAAAACGGTTACTTTTAATTGATAAACATTTCTTCCCACTAAAGATATTTAAAAACAGTGTCTCAGAATCTGAGGAAGGTTCTAAAAAATGTTTCAGAAATCTTTTAAGCATAGTGACTACTTTGACCAGGCTGCCTAAATTTGGATGTGTGAGTACTTATATTGTTGATTAAGTAATCCTTTTACTTCATAGCGATTCCTAATGTGTGAAAATGTGTCTGTTCATAGACAACTGTTCTTTTCATAGATAATAGGTACTTATGATAAAAGAAATTGTTAAAATAAATTTATCACATAATTTAGGTTATTTTACTCTTTTTATTATGTTAGGTAACACAATATTTATATCACCTTGTAGGTGGAAATTCTTGCTTCTCTTCAGAAACCAAAGAAGATCTCTTTAAAAGGTTCAGATGGAAAGTTCTACATCATGATGTGTAAGCCAAAAGATGACCTGAGAAAAGATTGTAGACTAATGGAATTCAATTCCTTGATTAATAAGGTTTGGAGATAGTTTAATTTTAGAATTATAATAATTACTATCAGTGTGATACGGGCTTTTCAGTTTGCAAATAGATCACTCTTGGAATGAAATATACTGCCTTTTTCATTTTCAGCTTAATTTTTTCACTTGGGATAAAATGTTCATAACATTTTACCATTTTATATAAAATAACAGTATTTTATCATTTTAACTATTTTTAAGTGTTTCAGTTCAGTACATTAGCAGTAAATACAGTCATGTTGTTGTGCAGCCATCACCACCATTTCTCTCCATATCTTTTTACATATTCCAGACTGAAACTCTGTATCCACTAAACAGTAACTCCCCATTTCCCTTCCCCTCAGCCTCTGGCAACTACCATTTTTTCTGTCTCTATGAATTTGACTACTCTAGATGTCTTGTAGAAGTGGAATTATAAACAGTATTTGTCATTTTTCACTGGCTTGTTTCACTTAGTATTGTATCTTCAAAGTTCATCCACATTATAGCCTGTGTCAGTATTTTTTTCCTTTATAAGGCTGAATAATATACCATTGTATGTATATACTACATTTTGTTTATCCGTTCATCTATCAGTGGACACTTGGGTTGCTTGCACCTTTTGGCTATTGTGAATAATGCTGCTGTGAACACAGGCATACACATAGCTTTGAGTCCCTGCTTTCAGGCTTTTGGGTATATGCCCGGAAGTGGAATTGCTGGTTTCACATAATGGTTTTAAAATAAGATTACCTTTATTATATGAAGAAACAAGTATAAGACATATTGATGAGGGAAAATATTTTCTATTTTATTTTAAATTCTGATATCTATAGCTACTATAATTATAATGTGTTTTTCTATCAAATTTAGTTTTGTTTCAGTGCTAGAAAAAAAGTTAGGTTCTGTTTTTATCAACACACTGTTTAAAGTTGATCATTAATATTTTTTCCAGTTCTATTGGTAAGTGCTTGATTTCAGAGATGATATAAGATATATCAGAGTTATTCTAAATATATGGGCTTATGTATTAGAATAATTTTTCTGTAGCCAGGTATATACAAATAAATAGCATCTGTTCTTTCCATTGGTAAAAACTAAACCATACTGTGGGAAGATGAAATTTAATTATGTTTCTATAACCTTTTTGTCCCTCTTCTTTATCCCCTCCCCACATTTCACTGGTACCTCTTTTATTAGTGAGAAAAATTATAAACCTTTAACAGAGAAAAGATATAGCAGTAGATGAGTTTACTTTTTAAAAGAGGGCCACTATGGTTTGTACCTAGTTTAACCAAAAGTAATTTAAAAATTAATACCACCTTAAAAACCCATGTTAAAGGCAACATATGAAGATAAGGATTGCTTTTTATTTAAAACATTGTTTGGTAAATTGGCAACTTAATTCACTGACTGTTAAACTCTAGGTATGTTCATCCAAAATTCCCTGAGTGTTTTTCTCATTAGGAGTATCAAGTGGTCTGGCTTTAGTTTATAAATTTATCTTAATCACCTTTATTACTGATTATTTCTTTACTGTACCCCCACATTACTGTGGTCAAATAAATAGCCTGATTGTGAAAAACTCTAGTATCACTATGTTGGTCTAGGAGGCCATACTGATCTTTACATGTGATTCTAATGCTATAATGTTCTGCTGACATTTATGTAGCCTACTTATTCCCAAAGTTTAAAATGTGTTTTTGGTCTAAGATTATACTTTTGAATTGGACAGGTTATAATCATCCATGTGTGCTTGGTTTATTTCACACAGTTCCAGAATTAAACAAAACACTGTTTATTCTTACCTAATATATTTTAGGATTAATCAGATGAGAAGTGAAAAACTTTCTTCTGCTAGGAGATAGTTTTTCAGATGAAGCTGTAATATTAAGCTGCAAGAGTAAGAAATACATTCTGGAGATACCATAAAACTCATATTTTTTATAATGCATTTTTTAGATAATCAAAATTAAACAGCATTCTCTGTGCCTAAAGAATTAATATTTCAGTTGTATCTAAAGCAATAAAATATGAGTAATTTGTCATTGTTACAGCTATGTATTTTGTAATATATAACTACTATTTTGAACACAATACTATTGCCACATTAATAGTGAATAATTAGAAAGAATGACTTACTCAAGGCATGTTTTAGTGATTTGGAATAAGGATACTGTCCCACTAATGTCATCCTTTCCTACCATTCTAAAGAATTATTCATCTATACCACAGAGTAAGCTTTCATTGAAATTCTTTTGCTAGGAAATGAACAATCTTTAGATGTATTTGATTTAACACTGATAAAATTTGAATTTTTAAATTTATATGTATTTTCTAAAATAGTGTTTAAGAAAAGATGCAGAATCTCGTAGAAGAGAACTTCATATCCGAACATATGCAGTCATTCCACTGAATGATGAATGTGGGATCATTGAATGGGTTAACAATACTGCCGGCTTGAGACCTATTCTGACCAAATTATATAAGGAAAAAGGTATTAAAGTTAATTCTTATGATACAAGTATATAATATGGGTATAGAAGCTGTTAACATATATAATATGGGTATAATTGTTAACATATGCCATTATACCTTTTTTTGATATAAGCCATAGTGAAATTTATAGGTTAAATAAGAGTCTATATACCAAAGTAGTTAAGTGTTTTCCTTCTCTTCTGCCTTCCTTCTGGTTTTCTGTTTTGTTCTGTTTTTTTAAAGGAAAAAAACATTTTTTAATTAAATTGTCAATCCATTGGTGTATTTCAAACCTTCCTTGTGTTTTAATTCCTTTTCTATCTTCATCTCAAAAGTATTTGAGGTAGCTTACAAAAAAAGTATATGAAAATCTGTTTTTCACAGAGGTATTACTGGTTACCAATCTGAAAATACTTTATGTGTATACTAGACTTTAGCAAATAAATACAGGCATACTTCATTTTATTGTGCTTTGTTTTATTGTGATTAGCAGATGACATTTTTTACAAGTTGAAGGTTTGTAGCCATCCTGAGTGGAGCAAGTCTGTTGGTGTCATTTTTCCAAGAGCATTTACACAGTTCATGTCTCTGTGTCACATGTAATTCTCACAGTATTTCAAACTTTTCCTTATTTCATTTTTGTTATGGTGATTTGTAATCAGTGATTATGATTTGCTGACAGCTCAGATGATGGTTAGTATTTCTTTAGCAACAATGTGTTTTTTAAATTAAGTATACTGTTCTTTTAGACATAATGCTATAGTATGCTTAATGGAATACAGTTAACATAACTATTATATGAACTTGGGAAACCAAAAAATTCATTTGACTTACTTTATTTTGATACCCACATTACTGCAATGGTCTGGAACTGAACCCGCAATCTCTCTGAGGTATGCTTGTAAATATATTGTGGATAATGAAAGCTAGTTTTTTCACTGTCAGAGAAAGAAAGAAAGGGAGGAAGGGTAGAATGAAACCTAGAGTATTAGATTGGAATTAGACTCTCTCACTAGCCAAACCTGGGATAGTATAAGCAACAAGATCAATAATCATAGCATTAACTTATAACCCATGGAATAAAGTAGACATGAATCCACATGTATGTAAACAAACACTTGAATAAATAAAGAGGGTAGTGGGAACAGTTCTTCCTTACAGAATTGGAGGGAATATAGCAGAAATTATGGAAATGGAAGATCATCAATTACAATTGCCACAATAATAATTGTTGCCAGCAGTGATTAACAGTGCAAGCTGACATAGGCAGAAGCATGATGAGAAACAGGTTATTTGTGGAGTCTCAAAGTGTCTCCCTACAATAGACTTATTAATTACAAAGGGAAAAAATAGTCACTTTACAGTGCAGAAACAAAAATATAACTGGGGAAAAAAAATGGAACTCTTAAAAAATGCCAAGGTGATGAAAGACAAATTTCCCAGATTTAAGGACATTAAGGAGGCATGACCGGTCAATGTAATATGAGGTCCTGAATTGAATCCTGGCCCCCCCTAAAAGGACAGTAGAGGAACAATTAGTGAAATTTGAATAAGGTCTGATGGTTAATTTATCATATTGTAACAATATTAATTTCCTGGTTCAGATTATTGTACTATTGTTATGAAAGATAAGAACATTAAGCAAAGCTGGGTGAAGAATATATGAGAACTCTGTATGATTTTGCAATGTTTTGTAAGTCTAAAATTATTTCACAATAAAAAGTTAAATGTATATGGTGCAGTACCTTAAAAACAGTTATCAGAGTAAAGTAGAAAATAAGTGTATTAGTTTCCTAGGTAACAAAGTACTACAAACAACAGAAATTTATTCTTTCCCAGTTCTATAGTTTAGGAATGCAGAATCATGGTGTCAGTAGGACCATGCTGTCTTTGAAAGCTCTAGAGGAGAATCTGTTCCATGCCCTTCTTTTAGCTTCTGGTATTGCACCAAGCTTTGACTTTACTTGGCTTGTAGCTGCATCATTCCACTCTCTGCCTCCATCATCACATAGCATTATCTCTAAGTCTGTATGTCTCATCTCTGTTTTTTCTTCTTATAAGAACCCTACTCATCTTATATTAAGAGCCCACCCTAATGACCTCATCTTAACCTGATTACATGGCAACAATCCTCTTTTCAAATAAGGTGACATTAACACATACCAGGGGTTAGGACTTAAATATACCTTTTCGAGGGATACAAATCAACCCATAAAAATAATATTCATAAATTATTATACTATGTGTATTCTGCTAAGTATGTTATATTTTATTTATTATTGTTAATAAGCCTAATTGTCCCTATTTTGAACAGTGCTAGAGTGGTTAAATAACTTATACAGGTTCACGTAGCTAATAAATTGCATAACTGAAACTCAAACACACTTTAGTCTGATTTCATGGAACTTGCTGTTAACTATGTTATTTAGAAGGATAAAATACTGTGTAAGTTTTAGTTACTGTTATTGGATTATTTTTTAATGTTATTTATTTATTTTTCATTAAGGTATTATTCATATACACTCTTATGAAGGTTTCACATGAAAAAACAGTGTGGTTACTCCATTCACTCATATGGTGTCTCTCCATACCCCACTGCAGTCGCTGCCCATCAGTGTAGTAAGATGCCACATGGTCACTATATGCCTTCTCTGTGCTACACTGTCTTCCTCATGATCACCACCACTCTGTGTGTGCCAGTAATAATACCCTTCAATCCCCTTATCCCTCCCTCCCGACCCACTCTCCCCAACCCCTCCCTTTTGGTATACACTAGTCCTTTCTTGGAGTCTGTGAATCCGTTGCTGTTTTGTTCCTTCACTTTTTGCTTTTTTGTTATACTCCACACATGAAATCATTTGGTACTTGTCTTTCTCCACCTGGCTTATTTCACTGACCATAATATCCTCCAGCTCCATCCATGTTGTTGCAAATGGTAGGCTTTGTTTCTTTCCTATGACTGAATAGTATTCCATTGTGTATATGTACCACATCTTCTTTATCACTTCATTTACTGATGCACACTTAGGTTGCTTCCATATTTTGGCTATTGTAAATAGTGTTCCAATAAACACAGGAGTGCATATGTCTTTTTGAATCTGAGAAATTATATTCTTTGGGTAAACACCTAGAAGTGGAATTCTGGGTCAAAGGGTATTTCTATTTTTAGTTTTTTGAGGAACCTCCATATTGCTTTCCAAATGGTTAAACTAGCTTACAATCCCACTACCAGTGAAGAAGGGTACCCCTTTCTCCGCATCCTTGCCAGCATTTGTTTTTCTAAGTCTTTTCGATACTGGCCATCCTAACTGATGTGAGGTGATATCTCATTGTGGTTTTTATTGGCATTTCCCTTACAATTAGTGATGTGGAGCATCTTTTCATGTGCCTGTTGGCCATCTGAATTTCTTCTTTGGAGAATTGTCCATATCTTCCACCCATTTTTTAATTGGGTTATTTGCTCTTTGGTTGTTGAGGTGTGTGAATTCTTTATATATACTGTATGTTAACCCCTTGTCAGATATGTCATTTACAAATATATTCTCCCATACTGTAGGATGCCTTTTGTTCTGTTGATGGTGTCCTTTGCCATACAGAAGCCTTTTAGTAGTCCCATGTATTCATTTTTGCTTTTGTTTCCCTTGCTTGAGGAGATGCATTCAGGAAAAAGTTGCTCATGTTTATATTCAGGAGATTTTTGCCTATGTTGTTTTCTAAGAGTTTTATGGTTTCATGACTTACATTCAGGTCTTTGATCCATTTTGAGTTTACTTCTCTATATGGGGATAGACAATAATCCAGTTTCATTGTCTTACATGTAGCTGTCCAGTTTTGCCAACACCAGTTGTTGAAGAGGCTATCATTTCCCCATTGTATGTCCATGGCTCCTTTATTGTATGTTAATTGGCCATATATTCTTGGGTTAATATCTGGGCTCTCTAGTCCGTTCTGTTGATCTATGGTTCTGTTCTTGTGCCAGTACCAAATTGTCTTGATTACCATGGCTTTGTAGTTTACCATGGCTTTGTAGTAGAGCTTGAAGTCAGGGAGCGTAATCCCCGCTGCTTTATTCTCCCTTCTCAGGATTTCTTTGGCTATTCTGGGTCTTTTGTGGTTCCATATGAATTTTAGAACTATTTGCTCTAGTTCGTTAAGAATGCTGTTAGAATTCTGATAGGGATTACATTGAATCTGTAGATTCCTTTACGCAGAATGGCCTTTTTGACAATATTAATTCTTCCTATCCATGAGCACAGGATGTGTTTCCATTTGTTGGTTTCTTCTTTAATTCCTCTCATGAGTGTCTTACAGCTTTCAGAGTATAGGTCTTTCACTTCCTTTATTAGGTTTATTCCTAGGTATTTTATTCTTTTTGATGCAACTGTGAATGGAATTTTTTTCCTGATTTCTCTTTATGCTAGTTCATCATTAGTGTATAGGAATGCAAAACATTTCTCTGTATTGATTTTGTATCCTGCAACGTTGCTGAATTCAGATATTAGATCTAGTAGTTTTGGAGTGGATTCTTTAGGGTTTTTTATGTACAACATCATGTCATCTGCAAACAGTGACAGTTTAACTTCTTTACCAGTGTGGATGCCTTTTATTTCTTTTTGTTGTCTGATTGACATGGCTAGGACCTCCAGAACTATGTTGGATAAAAGTGGGGAGAGTGGGCATCCTTGTCTTGTTCCCGATCTTAAAGGAAGGGCTTTCAGCTTCTCCCTGTTAAGTATGATGTTGAGTATGGGTTTGTCATATATGGCCTTTATTATGTTGAAGTACTTGCTCTGTATAACCACTTGGTTGAGAGTTTTTATCATGAATAGATGTTGAATTTTGTCAAATGCTTTTTCAGCATCTATGGAGATGATCATGTGGTTTTTGTCCTTTTTGTTGATGTGGTAGATGATGTTGATGGGTTTTCGAAAGTTGTATCTTCCTTGCATCCCTAGAATGAATGCTACTTGATCATGATGGATGATCCTCTTGATGTATTTTTGAATTCGGTGTGCTAAAAAAAAAGGATTTTTGCATCTATGTTCATCAGGGATATTGGTCTGTAATTTTCTTTTTTTGTGGTGTCTTTGCCTGGTTTTGGTATTAGAGTGATGTTGGGCTAAGAATGAGTTTGGAAATATTCCTTCGTCTTCTTCTGTTTGGAAAACATTAAGGAGAATCGGTGTTAGGTCTTCACTAAATGTTTGATAAAATTCAGCGGTGAAGCCATATGGTCCAGGTGTTTTGTTCTTAGGTAGGTTTTTGATTACCAGTTCAATTTCGCTGCTAGTAATTGGTCTGTTCAGATTATCTGTTTCTTTCTGGGTCAGCCTTGGAAGGTTGTATTTTTCTGGAAAGTTGTCTGTTTCTTCTAGGTTATCCAGTTTGTTAGCATAAAATTTTTCACAGTATTCTCTTACAATTCTTTGTATTTCTGTGGTGTCCATAGTGATTTTTCCTTTCTCTTTTCTGATTCTGTTTAAGTGTATAGACTCTCTTTTTTTCTTGATAATCTAGCTAGGGGTTTATTTATTTTGTTTATTTTCTCAAAGAACCAGTTCCTGCTTGCATTGATTTTTTTCTATCTTTTATTATTCTCAATTGTATTTATTTCTGCTCTAATCTTTATTATGTCCTTCTACTGACTTTGGGCCTCATTTGTTGTTCTTTCTCTAGTTCCGTTAATTGTGAGTTTAGACTGTTCATATGGGTTGTTCTTCTTTCCTGAGGCAGGCCTGTATTGCAGTATACTTCCCTCTTAGCCTGGCCTTCGCTGTGTCCCAAAGATTTTGCAGTGTTGAATTATTGTTGTCATTTGTCTCCATATATTGCTTGATCTCTGTTTTATTTGGTCAGTGATCCATTGGTTATTTAGGAGCATGCTGTTAAGCCTCCATGTGTTTGTAGGCATTTTCATTTTCTTTGCATAATTTATTTCTAGTTTCATACCTTTGTGTTCTGAGAAGCTGGTTAGTACAAGTTCAATCTTTCTGAATTTACTGAGGCTCTTTTTGTGGCATACTATATAATCTATTCTTGAAAATGTTCCATGTGCAATTGAGAAGAATGTGTATCATTCTTCTTTTGGGTGGAGAGTTCTGTAGATGTCTATTAGGTTCATCTGTTCTAATGTGTTGTTCTTTGCCTCTGTCTCCTTACTTATTTTCTGTCTAGTTGATCTGTCCTTTGGAGTGAGTGGAGTGTTGAAGTCTCCTAGAATGTATGCATTGTATTCTATTTCCCCTTTTAATTCTGATAGTATTTGTTTCACATATGTAGGTTCTACTGTGTTGGGTGCATAGAAATTTATAATGGTTATATCCTCTTGTTGGACTGACCCTTTTATCATTATGTAATGTCCTTCTTTGTCTCTTGTGACTTTCTTTGTTTGAAGTCTATTTTGTCTGAAAGAAGTACTGCAACTCTTGCTTTTTTCTCCCTATTATTTGCATGAAGTATCTTTTTTCATCCCTTCACTTTTTGTCTGTGTATGTCTTCAGGTTTGAAGTTAGTGTCTTGTAAGGAACCTACAGTTGTGTCTTCTTTTTTATCTATTGAGTGACCCTATGTCTTTTGATTGGTGCATTCAGACCATTTACATTTAGGGTGATTATCCATAGATATGTACTTATTGCCATTGCAGGCTTTATATTCTTAGTTACCAAGGGTTCAAGGGTAATTCTCTTATTATCTAACACTCCAACTTAACTCACTTTGTATGCTGTTACAAATACAGTCTGAAAGTTCTTCTTTTTTTCTCCTCCTTTTTCTCCCTCCTCCATTCTTTATATATTAGGTATCATGTTCTGTAGTCTTTGTCTATCCCTTGACTGACTTTGGGGGTAGTGATTTAATTTTGCAATTGCTTTTTAATTATCTGTTCTACTTTATTTGTGTGGTTTTATTACCTCTGGTGACAGCTATTTAGCCTTAGGAACATTTCCATCTATAGCAGTCCGTCCAAAATACACTGTAGAGATGGTTTGTGGGAGGTAAATTCTCTCAGTTTGCTTCTCTGGAAATTGTTTAATCCCTCCTTCAAATTTAAATGATAATCTTGCCAGATAGAGTATTCTTGGTTCAAGGCCCTTCTGCTTCATTGCATTAAATATATCATGCCATTCCCTTCTGGCCTGTAAGGTTTCTGCTGAGAAGTCTGATGATAACCTGATGTGTTTTCCTTTGTATGTCATCTTTTTTCTCTCTCTAGCTGCTTTTAAAAGTCTATCTTTATCCTTGATCTTTGTCGTTTTAATTATTATATGTCTTGGTGTTGTCTTCCTCATGTTCCTTGTGTTGGGAGATCTGTGCGCCTCCATGGGCTGAGAGACTATCTCCTTCCCCAGATTGGGGAAGTTTTCAGCAATTACCTCCTCAAAGACACTTTTTTTCCCTTTTTCTCTCTCTTCTTCTTCTGGTACCCCTATAATGCAAATATTGTTCCGTTTGGATTGGTCACATAGTTCTCTCAATATTCTTTCATTCTTAGAGATCTTTTTTTATCTGTGTTCCTCAGCTTCTTTGTATTCCTGTTCTCTAATATCTATTTCATTTATTGCCTCCTCCACTGTATCTAATCTCCGTTTAAAACCCCCTGTTGTGTTCTCTAACGATTTGATCTCTACCCTAAATTCGTTCCTGAGTTCTTGAATATTTTTTTTTTACCTCCAGGAGTATGTTTATGATTTTTATTTTGAAATCTCTTTCAGGAAGATTGATTAGTTCAGTGTCACTTGAACCTTTTTCTGGTGTTTGTCGGATTTTGGGTTGAACCAGGTTCCTTTGAAGTTTCTTATTTGTATGTGGTGCCTCCTAGTGCCCAGAAGCTCTACTTTCTGGTGCTTTTCAGCTCCTGGAGCCATGTTGGGGTCACAAGGGAGTGGTGCTGGTGCCTGTGGGGAGGAAACAGCTGTTTCCTGCCTCCAGCGTGCTATACCTGTCTTCACTGCCAGAGCCAGTGGGCTGAACACACAGGTGTAAGCCTCTATGCGTTGTTTTTGTAGCTGCTGTATGCAGGGCTTCCCTCTGGCTAGCCTAACAGCACTGCATGGGTTGCCGGTTTGCAAGCCACATGCAGGCTGGCTTGGAGGAACGTGCAGGAGGCTGCGTATCACCATTGGGGGCGTTGGAGCTGCATAACTAGCCAGGGGGATTGAGCACCTGAAGATCATGAAAGTTCCCAACCTGCTGGGCTGAGTGCGTCTGGACTGTTTTGTCTACCTGTGCTTTCTCCTGAGCAGTAAGCTCTGTGCAATCCTTGCCCCTTTAGCGGCCCTCTCGCTGTTAGGAAGTCTCTCAGACTGCCTGCCCAGAGCAACTGGATATGGATTTCTGTTTTCCACAAGCAGCTGGAATCTCAGTCTCTCCAGGTATTCCGCCTCTCTTAGCTTTCCAACCTCAGTAATCACCAGAGCACCATGTAATGTAGGTTCATCCTCGTAGAGCACATCTTCAGGGCTAAGTGTTCAGCAGTCCCAGGCTCCACTCCCTCTCTGCCTCTTTTCTCTTCCTCCCACCAGTGAGCTCGGGTAGAGAAAGGGCTTGGGTCCTGCCGTGTCATGGCTTTGGTACATTATCCTGTTCCGTGAGGTCTTTTCTTTCCTCCAGGTGTGCAGTCTGGTATAGCCTTCTTTCCTGTTGCTCTTTCAGGATTATTTGCATTAATTATATTTTTGTATTATATGTGGTTTTAGGAGGAGGTCTCTTTCTCACCTCTCACGGTGCCATCTTTAATCCTCCAGCTGTTACTGCTATTGGATTTTATTTAATGTTTTAAATATATATTTCTTAAATGTCATGAACATACTTGAACTGTGCAATATTTAGACTAAAAACCTCAAATCTCAAACTTGTCCATAAAGTTTGTGGCTGTGCCTTGGGTATAAACACCAAAAATCAAGGTGGGCCTAAAAGATACTTTATAGACTGGAACCATAGCAACCAAATATATCAGAAGGAGTTTTTCTGCTTCCCTAGATGATTTCCATTGTTGTATAAAATTATCTTAAGAATCACACATGGTATGAATCTTACAAGATAGCCTTCACACACAGTAAATTTTTAGAGCACCATTATAGATTTCTTAGTAATGATTCTGTATGGACATATACTATATGCTGATTAACAGAGAGATCTCTATAATTTTAATGAGAGCTGCAGCATTTTTACAATTCCAGGGACACTATTCACATTGAATTTATTCTAAGTGGTATTTCCATTTGTAACTCCTGTAGGCAGGGCTTCCCTCTGGCTAGCCTGACGCCAGGGAAGAGTTGATTCCACAACATTGGTTTTACTTGACATGAATTTTCATCAACAAGAGGCTTCACTTCATATAGATATAAGTAAACATAATGTATTTTATTATAATATCAGAAGATAAATTCACCCATGCAAAATTGATATTTTTCTATGTTTTCTTGGTGTTGGAAACAATTTGAATGACATTAGATGTTTCTTGTCTAATTTTAACCAAAAAAATTGCCCCTTTTCTTATTTAGCTTGAATGATTAATGGAAATCACTCTGCCTTGCAGGTGTTTATATGACAGGGAAGGAACTTCGCCAGTGTATGTTACCAAAGGCTGCAGCTTTGTCTGAAAAACTCAAAGTATTCCGAGAATTTCTGCTACCCAGGCATCCTCCTGTTTTTCATGAGTGGTTTCTGAGAACATTCCCTGATCCAACATCGTGGTAAGTTATGAAGAATATAATATATTCTTATATTGGATGTGTTAAAAAATTTTTAGATTTATATTGCCTCATATGTCATAGGAATATTGATAGGCATTGTGTTTTCTTTAGGTACAGTAGCCGATCAGCATACTGCCGTTCCACTGCAGTTATGTCAATGGTTGGTTATATACTGGGGCTTGGAGACCGTCATGGTGAAAACATCCTCTTTGATTCTTTGACTGGTGAATGTGTACATGTGGATTTCAACTGTCTCTTCAATAAGGTAAGTGATATGACTTACTCTCGACTGTTTTCTCCCAATTCCCTTTCCTCAACAAATGTTCTTCCTAATCATACCCATTGGTAGCAGTTATAGTTACAGTTGAGTCACACTAAGAGTTTGTTGATTGGTTTTAGTCAGTGAATTCCAGAGCCCTTAGTAAAGCAACTTGGGATGGAAAGAACTTAAAAGGCTGATATAGTAAAACTAACGCTGAACTTGAATTCAAAGGCGTAAGTTCAAATTCTGACTCAGTTCTTAGTTATGTGAACATAGGCAGATCAGTTCATTTTCCTGAGTTTTAGAGAAATGGAATAGTTTAATGTGATGTTTTCTAAACCTGGAAGCATATCAGACTCATCCAAGAGGTTTTTTTTAATACACAGATAGGAAACATCCCAGGAGATTCAGATTTTGAAGGTCCAGAGTGGGGACTGGGGATAAATTAAGGTTGTTGGACTCTCCTTAGGCCCCTTCCACTTTTCCAATGTTACAATCCTGGACAGCAGACTAATAGGTTAACCCAGAGTTTATTTATCCCCATTTTCTATGGGTTGCCTTCTGCTGTTACAGGAAACCAAGAAAGGTCACAGACCCAACTGAGATCAAATCAGAGATAAAGCACTTGTATAGGTTAAATCATATAAGAAAGGAATTTAAGGAAACCGAGGATGAAAAAGTCCTAAGAAAGGCAAGTTCAAGGATGGCAGAAAACAAATGAACTAGACTTCATTACATGTTAACAATTCCTTTCTGAGGAATGTGAGCTTCTAACACTCAGCCGTTTCTTTTCCCCTTCTGCTTTAAAGTGAAAGTCTTTTTTAAAAAAATGTATTTGTTTGTACTTTTTATTCAAAAAAGACACTAAGGAAGATATAAGACTAAATATTGAATGCATAAAAATTTCTCTGTAATGATATTCACTATAGTAATTCAGTGAAATGTGAAATTTTATCCAGGGACATAGATGGATATTCAGTTTCTCAAAAGCAAATGGCTCTTTGATGTTATAGGCCTCTAATGTAGTTACAAATGCAAATATTTTGAGGGTACCTTTGCTCTTTGCTAAGAATCTAGACATGAAGTTTTAATTTTTTTGCATAAATATTTAAAAATTCTGACATTCTTTTTAATAAAATGCATTATTTTATTTGCAAAGGGAGAAACCTTTGAAGTTCCAGAAATTGTTCCATTTCGCCTGACTCATAATATGGTTAATGGAATGGGTCCTATGGGAACAGAAGGTCTCTTTCGAAGAGCTTGTGAAGTTACAATGAGGTTGATGCGAGATCAAAGAGAACCTTTAATGAGGTAATTACCCATACTTTATAATAATTTAACAGTAACCTTGAATGCAATTATTGGTTCCTAGGTATGTTTTCTTTATATAGAACCAGTTTGCCTTGTTTTAACTAGGATTTTTTAAATAATAGCTTTATTAAAATATAATTTATAGTTCATTGCAGCATTAGTCACAATAGCCAAAACATGGAAGCAAACTAAGTGTCCATCAATGGATGAATGGATAAAGAAAATGTGTATGTTTGTGTGTACACAATGGAATATTATTCAGTCATATGAAAGAAAGAAATCTTGCTATATGCAACCACATGGATAGACCTTGAGGGCATTATGCTAGAAAAATAAGACAGCAAAAGACTTATATGTTGAATCTTACCAAAAAAATAAATAAGCGAAAAATAAAGACTTACAGAGAACAGATTAGTAGTGCCAGAGACAAGGGTTTGGGGTATGTGAAAATGGGTGAAGTAGGTCAGAAGGTATAAACTTTCAGTTACAAAGTAACTCAGTCACAGCATGGTGACTATTTTGAAAGTTGCTAAAGAGAGTAAATCTTAAAAATTCTGACAACGAAAAAAGTTTCCAAGTATATATGGTGTTGGATGTTAACTAGGACTTAATGTGGTGATCATTTTGCAATATACTCAAATATCAAATCATTATCTTGTATACCTGAAACTAATACGTTACATGTAAATCATATCTCAATTTAAAAAAGGTATAATTTATACCCTAAAATTCACTTTTACTATATTCACAAGATTGCAGAACCATCACCACTATCTAATTATAAAACATTTTCATCAGCCCCCCAAAAAATTTGTTACTTCCCTGCCATCCCCTAGCAACCACTAATCTACTTTGTGTCTCAGTGGATTTGCTTATTCTGGACATTTCATACATAAATGGAATCATACAACATGTGGCCTTTTGTCTCTATATTCTTTTATTTAGCATAATGTTTTCAGGGTTTATCCATGCTGTTAGCATGTAGCAGTAATTCATTCTTTTTTATTGCCAAATAATATTCCACGGATATGCCACCTTTTGTTTAACTCTTCATTAATTAATGGACATTTGGATTGTTTCTACCTTTTGGCTATTGAGAATAATGTGGCTGTGAATATTTCCATATAAATTTTATGTGGATATATGTTTTTAGTTCTCTTGGATGTACTTAGTAGAATTGCAGAGTTACATGTTAACTCTAAGCTTAAAATTTTGAGGAACTTTCAAGATGTTTTCCAAACAGCTGTAATACTTTACAATCCTGCTAACAAAATATGAGGGTTCTAATTTCTCCACATCCTTACCAGCTAATGTTATTATCTGTCTTTTTCACTTTACCCATCCCAGTGGATGTGAAATGTTATCTCATTGTGGTTTAAATTTGCATTTTCCTAATGACCAATAATGTTGAGCATCTTTTCATGTGCTTATTGATCAGTTGTGTATCTTCTTTGGACAAATGTTCAAATCCTTCACCCATTTTAAGATTGAATTAATTATGTCTTTGTTGTTGAGTTGTAAGAGTTCTTTATGTATTCCAGATACTAGACCTATATGAGATATGTGATTTGCAAATGGGTTTTTTTTAATTTCTTAATTATGTTCTTTGAAGCATATAAATTTTTACTTTTGATGAAGTCCAATTTATCTGTTTTTGTTGTAGTTGTTATGTGTGCTTTTGGTGTTATACTAAGAAACTATTGTGTAATCCAGAGTCCTAAAGATTTATATTCTCTTTTATTCTATAGTTTTAGCTCTTATGTTTAGATCTTTTACGATTTTCAGTTATTTTGTATCTCATTGTGAGGTAGGGGTCCATATTATTCTTTTGAATGTGTATATCCAGTTGTACCACTATTTTTTGAAAAGATAATTTTTTTCCATTAAATTGTCTTTGGCACTTTTTTTGAAGATCAATTGACCATATATATAAGGGTTTATTTCTAGACTCTCCATTTTATTCCATTGATCTATATGTCTACCTTGTGCCAACAACACACTGTCTTGATTACTGTAGCTTTGTAGTTAAGTTTTGAAATTAGGAAGTATGAGTGCTCCAGCTTTTTCTTCTTTTTCAAGATTGCTTTGCTATTATTTTATGGGTAGTTTTTGCATTTCCTTATGAATTTTAAGGTCATCTTGTCAACTGCCAAAAGCCAGTTTGGGGAGTACTGCTATATTAACAAAATTAAGTCCTCTTTTCTGGTCCACGAACATAGGATGTTGGATGTTGGTTATTTAAGTCTTCTTTAATTTCTTCCAACAATGTTTCATAAGTTTTGGTTTGCAAATCCATATTTTTTTTTTAAATGTGTTCCAAAGTATTTTCTTCCTTTTAATGCTATTCAAAATGGAATTTTTTTTGTAATTTCATTTTTGGATTGTTCATTGCTGGTGTAAAGAAATTCACTGATATTTGTATCTTTTCTCTTGCAACCTTGCTGAACTTGTTTATTAATTCTAATAGTTATTTTTGTAGATACCTTAAGATTTTCTCTCTACAACAGCATGTCATCTACAGATAGAAGTAGTTTTACTTCTTCCTTTCCAATCTCAATGCCTTTTCTTTTTCTTTCCTAATTGCCCTAGCTAGATGAATAGATGTGGTGAGAAGTCTTTATTCTTATCTTGTTCCTGCCCTTGAGGGTAAAGAAGTCAGTCTTTCACCATTAAATATATTAGCTTAGGAAAGTAGGGTTGTTGTTGTTTTTTTAATTTTTAAAGCTCATTCATTTTTTCTTTCTTTAAAAGCTGTCTACTGGGTATTTTGGCAGAATGCACTGGTTAGTTGGGCAAAGATAAACGCAAATTCTCTGAAAGAGGAAGTATAGTGTCTGTGAAACACTTAACAGGAGCCCCTATCCTGGTCTGGGGAAATCAGGAAGTAATTCCTGGAGGAAGTAGCTGAAACTCTAAAGTAGAGTTGATCATGCAAAAAGGAAGAGAGTCTTCTGAGTGATACAAACATCGAGGCAAGTAAAGGCACAGCCTGCCTGAGAAATACTGTATTCTAGAGGGTAGATTTCAAGGAGGTGGTGCTATGATGCAGCACAGATGAGTGGAGCTAGATTATGAAAAGTCCACAAGGCTAGTTTACACAGTTAAACTTTACTCTGAGAATAACATTGGAGGATTTTAAGAAAACTTAGAAAGAGGAAGAAATGAGATAATCAGATTTGTACTGTAGAAAAATTACAGTTCTAGTCTGAGTTAGAGCCCAGAAAACTAGTTAGAGGACTGTTACAGCAACCCAGGAAAAAGTGGGGTACTGGATGAAGTAGTAACAGTGGAGGAGATGAGGAGAGAGATTCTAAAGAGATTTAGGAGGTGGAATTGGGTATTAAAGAGGAAGAGGAGGCAAGGGTGATTCCTAGATTTTTGTTCAGTGCAAATGGGTGAATGATGCTGTTCTTTACTAACTTGAGGAATACAGGAGGAATAGTTTAGGAAAGGTTAATGAGTTTTGTTTTGAAAATACTGAATTTAAGGTGCCTGCAAAACATTTCAGTGGGTTTTCCCCACAGTTAGTAGAATTTGAAATCTAGAGCACCATAGAAAAATCTGGGCTGAGTCTATGTGATAGCTATAGGTAGTTTATGGTCTTTGGAGACATGGCAGAGAATAAAATTCATTCATTCAATAAATATTCACCTACCAGTTCAGAGTATGCATTTAGAGATGCACATAGAACTCATTTTACTCTGCTCTCCCAAGAACGCCTCAGCTCCTCCTCATCTTGCTTTTCCCTCCCTCTTTGCTTTCCCTCCCCTCACCCTAAAACAGTAATTTTACCGATCTTACCAAAACTGTAGTAATGTATGTTTTAAGAGTGTTACCATTAGCTTCTTATCCTTCACTTATTCTCCACTCAACTGTTTCCTTTAGAAAGATTTCTTCCTAAAAAGATAACATTGTAATGGGTGGGAAGGGAGCGAAAAGGGGGAAAAAGGGCTATTACAATTGGCACACATAATGTAGCTGGGGCGGGGGTGGGGGTGGGGGGGTGGCAGTATAACAGAGAAGACAAGTAGTGATCCTATAACATCTTACTATGCTGATGGACAATGACTGTAATGGGGTATGTGGTGGGGACTTGATAATAGGGGGAGTCTAGTAACCATAATGTTGCTCATGTAATTGTACATTAATAACAGCAAAATTAAAAAAGGTAACATTGTATTATTACCATAATGTCTGTTTCCCTTTTAGTGTCTTAAAGACTTTTCTACATGATCCCCTTGTGGAGTGGAGTAAGCCAGTGAAAGGGCATTCCAAAGCAGCACAGAATGAGACCGGGGAAGTTGTCAACGAGAAGGTTAGTTGAAGGTATAGCTTGCTATGAGCTGGCACTGTGTATCTACAAATGAGAACTGATTCTAAATACTGTTAGTGACTGACCATTGAATATTCTCAATCTAGTTCCCTAGTATCACAATGCCATACGTTTTTATTATCATTATTAATGTTAACATCATTTGTGTAATAAAAAGAGTTTAAGACACTTGTTTAACCATAGACAATTCACAATTATGAGATATAATGGGAAAAACTTGAACACAAATTGCCTGACTTTAAAAAGCAGCAGGTTTCAGCTTTAATATTTAAGAATTTATTTCTTACTACGTTGAAGTCTCAAAGTTTGTACATAATTATTTTTAATAAGTGAGACTAGATTGAGGATTGGTTTTCTAATAACATTCTCACTTCCACTCTGATGAAAGCAGGTCACTCAGAACTCCCATTTGCACATACTAACAATCTAAATATTGGGCATTAGAGTATTGCTGTTATTAGCATATTCATTCAAATATTTAATTCTTAAACATTAAAAAATTAAAAATTTTAAATTATTATTTTTCTAGAATTGTAATGTGGAAGAGATTCTTAGTCCAGAAAAATGTTCACATAGTCCAGAAAAATATCCAATCCAAGCTGTTGATTTTGGATCAATATTGCAAGCCTCAAAATCAGTATCTCAAGATACTTTAATTTCTTCTTTTCTGTCTGCATTTGCTCTTATAAAAAGGGTAATGATCAGTAAAATGGCATTAACATTTGTTAAATAACAGAAAGGTAGTAATTCCAGCTTATCAACATCTGGATGTCATCAGGTCCTTAGCCCTTATGATTTTCAATTTCTTCTTTTCAGGCCAAGACCCACGTTCTTGACATTGAGCAGCGACTGCAAGGTGTAATCAAGACCCGAAATAGAGTGACAGGGCTGCCATTATCTATTGAAGGACATGTGCATTACCTTATACAAGAAGCTACTGATGAAAATTTACTATGCCAAATGTACCTTGGTTGGACTCCATATATGTGAAATGAAATTACTTCAAAGAATATGTTAATAATATAAACTTAATGCATCTGGTATTAATCTGTGGCTGTATCAGTTCAGTTCCAAAGTACAAGTTTCTTTATGTTCTTTATGTTCTCAGAACAAGTGTTATTATTTCTCCTTCATTGTTAATATTTAAAATAATGTTATTTAGAAATAAACTTTTCTTAATATATACTGTGAATTATAATGGAGAAATGGAACATCGTCTGTTCTTATGTTTCTAAAAAGAGTATTTGAAAGAAACAAGCTGTCCTTTTCGTTTACAACTTCTATTGGTTTTAAGTACTAGTTGGCATAAGGATTCATTTGAACAACAAAAAAATTATATTGGATAAAAACTAGACAAAGCACTGTACTAGATAGACTTGTGCACAAAACTGACTCTCTTGCCTTCTAGGAACTGACAGTCTAGTCTAGTAAAACAGAGATACATAAACATAAGTATCACATTAAATTCACTTAGTATAACTCTTTTGTATGGCTGAAAATGATAGGAAAAAACATAAGCCAAAAAGCATGCATATGAAAACTACATGAACATTCTGTAATTTGAAAGATGCTGACAAACTGAAAGCTTACAGAATGCAGAATCTAGTGGTCTTGGAAGACAACGTTTCATGAGATTTTAAAATCTAAAAAAAGTGTAATGAGGTTAAAATATTTTCGTAAGTTTTCTTGCAGAAGATTAATAATTACAAAGCAGTGAGCTCATTACATTCGAGTAAGTGGACAAGTTTAAAACAAATATAATTTCATTTATATTCTCTTGACAGAATACAGCTTTTGTGTAGGGTTGAAAGTGTGATGGAGGAAAACACGATAAACCATGAGGGATGAATGTGAAAAGTATATATTAAATAATTTCTAATGGGAGCCTTATGTTTAAAGTTGATGAAGCTGGGGGTGGGGATAAGGGGTGGAAAGAAGTTAGTTTTTTCAACATTTGTAAAAACGTTTTTTAAAAAAAAATCTGTTATGCATTTATATTCCTCAAAGAAAAATTCCCCCTCGCCAAACAAAACAAACTAAACCAAATAAATCACCAGACCTTGCCAAATTCGTCTTTTAAAACACTGAGATTAGCAATCCCAGGAGACGGTAGCAGCCAGGAGAAACATTCGTGTTCAAAACTCTTCCAGCAGTCTGGTGAAGTTTTGCTACCACTTCCAAGTCGGCTTATGGGCACAGCTCTGTCAACGGCCATTTCCAGAAGTCATTTCAACACACTCCACAACGCCTCAACCTTAAACGTAACTGCCAGCGCGCACTGCCGCGGCGAGTCAGAGCCGGGATTAGAGCTCCGCCCCGGGGATGCGGCGTCGGATGCGGCCGCTCTAGGCCCGCCGACCGCTCTCTATGGTCGCGCGGGCCGAGTGTTGTCATCGGTGGAGCGACGGCCGGAGGCGGCGGCAGGGCTCCGGCGGGGTGTTTGGTTTCGGTTTGGCCCTGAGTGGAATTAGTGTTGACGGTCGAAATGGGAGTCCCCAAGTTTTACCGATGGATCTCAGAGCGGTATCCCTGTCTCAGCGAAGTGGTGAAAGAGCATCAGGTGGGTGAGCAAGGGGTCAGCGGCTCAGAAGGGGAGGACCCGGAGCTCCGCGGCCCACTCTCCACCCTAGGACAGGGCTTTCCAGCGGCCCTCTGCTCGTCGGCTGCCGGATGAACCGCCAAGGGAGGAAAACGCAAGGTTTGAGGACCCTCTCGACGTGGACGGGGGCGGAGACGCAGGTTGCGTTTGCGTAGGCAGAGCCGTGGGGATCGCAGTTCTGACAGCTCTCCCGCGGGGGCAGGGCCTTCCGCGACCCCGAAATTCATCCTCGGGGACGAACAGTTTAGGGAGCTCTTTGCTTTCCTCCCCAGGGAGGTGCAGGTTGCTTTTTCCCTTATATACAGGGAATGCAAAGCCGGAGGGGACAGCCCCCCATCCCCGCCCAAATCAACAGACGCACGTAGAAGTAATAACCGACTCCGCAGTTGAATCACCTTGTTTGCTTTATCAAGACCTGCGTGCCACCTCACTCCCAGCGCCTAGACTTTTTTGACGTGGCTGACGGTTCATATTTATACCTTCTGTTACTCTGTTTCTATTTTCCCAAAGACCGTATGCTAATCCCCAGTTCCAAAAGAAACAAAACTACATTTGGACGGTACGGGTAGGGGCAGTTATTTGGAGGCATCAGTGCTGGGGGGGAGGGTGGGAATTGTATATTTGGTATATAATGACCCCAGGGGAACGTTATGGTGTAGATCCCAAAAATGCAGTTTTACGTTGGAACTGTGGAAAGAAACAAAGCAGTCAACTGTTAGGCAAACTAGACTGGGTGATACCTTAGTATTTGTCACATTTCATGATTTTGGTAGACCTCTTGTCCATTTTTTACGGAAAAAATCCCAGTTTTGGTATTTGTATAGCTAATTGGTTGTGATGGATAGCATTGTATTAGTAGTGGGGGAAAATAACCCAGCTAACACCACTGTCCTGGTTAACAAACTATGGTTTAATCTTTTAAAAAGTACTGTAAGCATGAAGGTAGGGTTATACTTCCAGAAAGGATTCTTTGGTGTTGAATTCCAATCAGATTTGGTGTATAAAGAAAAGCTTACAAAAATTTCACAAAATGATAGTTTATTTTTAATTTATTTGAAACATGGATTGAATTAGAATTAGGAAGACATTTCCTTCTAGAGAAGAGAGTTTAAAAGGTTACTAGTACATTTCAGAAACGGTGACAATTAACTTTGCAGTTAACAAAAATAAAAACAAATGTTATAAAGAGTTACTAGCTACTTTCTCAAGCGGTGCTTAAAAGATGGTAATGCCTAAGTACATCACAACAGTTCAAAAAGCTAGTCCTGGGGAAAGGGATTGAGAGAAAGGGTAGCTTCTGGGAAGATGGAGTGTGGTGACAGCTTCATCCTATTTGGTATCTCTGAATCCTCACATAAGAACAGAAAGAACAACTAGATAGCAAAGTTTAAAGTCCATAGAACAATAACAACAAAACCATGTGACAGGATATACCCAGGAACCCTAAAATATGAGTAGGTGTGGACAAACTACCAATACCCTCTAGACACAATCAGTTTTGGCATCTTTGCAAGAGGAGGAAGGAAGCAATGGTGCAACATCTGATGGACCTGAGAACAGGAGAACTGCAGACTGTTTACTAAAAGACTGTGCAGGCCGGTTAGGTAACAGTAGCTGTAACTGAAGGGTATTAAAGGGCAGGAGCAGTCTATTTCCTAAGAACTCTCAGAACTGGCTTACCAGTGCACCATTCTGAGGAAAATACAGTAAAGAATAAGAAAGATATGCTCCATGCACAAGAGCAAATGTTTTAAAATGGAAATGGCAGCTCATGTCCCCTATAATTTAAAATTTTAGATTTTTGTAATCAAGAAGCAATTTGTAGCATAATACATAGAATATTGGTTTTATTTTATTTATTTTTATTGATTACTGATGACTGTGACCATTTTCTTTTTTTTTTTCCCATTTTTGGAAGTTTATTTATTTATTATTATTTTTTTTTACAATTTATTTTATTTTAGTATCATTAACCTACAATTACATGAGCAATATTGTGATGATTAAACTACCCCCTTCATCAGGTCCCCCCCACCAACCCTATTACAGTCACTGTCCATCAGAAGATTGGTTTTAAAAGTGCAGGCTCTAGTGTAAAATGCGAATGCACTTAACACTATTGAACTTTACAGTTAAAATGGTTAAGATGGCAAATTTTATGTTATGTATACTTCAGTACAATTTTTTTTTAAGTGCAAGCTCTGGAGTGTGCATTATTAACAGGAGCAATATCACTCCCAAAGGGTCCAGAATTGTTGGGGGTGGGTGTGGAGGTTTACATAATAAAGTGCCACAATACATAAAGAGATACACAGTATAGCTGTGGTATTAAAATTCCATGGGGGAGAAGGAGTGATTAGGAAAAACCAAGTCTAAAGAGTCACTTGAAGGAGGGGCAGTAATGAAGGAAAGATGAACAAACACTGCTCTAGAGCAGTTCTGCTTGATTTCAAATTTAGCTCCAACACTTATTTTACTAGCTATGTAGTAAAGGACTTTGGATGAGTAACTCAACCTTTTTTGTGACCAAGTTTTCTCAGCTACAAAATGGAGATATAATACTAGGACTGACAGGATTAAGTAAATACATATATAGCATTTTAAACTGTTTACTACATGGCAAGTGCTCAACAAATCTTAGCTAGTGTAATAGCACTGTACTGGATTATAATCATGAGAACTACATATGCTTTGAGAGTTTATAATTTTAGTTGTATGACCTTTATTTTGTGAAAGTCACGTTTTCATCAGATACATATGTTCTTAACACTTCATCTCTACTTCTGTGGCACAAAATAAGTCTTCAGTAAATATTCATTGTGCAAATGAAGTTACTAGCATATTATATACTATATAAAACAATATATAAAAACATTGTGTATTAAAATATGCATAGTATACTAGTATGTATAGAACAAAAAATGAATGAAGTAAACTCTTAGAATTAAAGTAATGGGATTAAAGAATTGGAAAAAAGAATCACTGGCTACTCTTTTGAACAGTTAGTCAAATATGTATTGTCTATGTAAAAGGCATTTTTCAGCAACACTAAGTAGGATACAAAGTTATACTAACAAATTACTGTTTTGAGAAAATTAGGCACTAAGATGTTAATACTGGACTACAATTTAATGCAGTATGCATACTTTGAATAGTATAGGCTACATGTGCTATCATGTTCCATAAAGGGAGAGCTTCATTTATTAATTTATTTATTAAATATTTTTGATTTGCTAATTTGTGTCAGGCAGCATGCCAAGAGTTCTAAACATGACCAAATCAGAGGTAAGACAGCATCTGTAAAGTAAGAGGTCTGAAACAGCCTAGCACATTTAGGGCTCCCTAAGTGACTTACTGTAGTTAGCTTGTAGGGTACAAGAAGGAGGCAGAAAAGAATATAGGACTGGTGGAAAAGGTAGTGGCCAAATCAGAAGACCTTTTATGGTATTAAGGATTTGTAGTATCATATGGTTTTAAGTATGGAAGCAACAGATCAGATTATATTTTGGAAAAAGGTTAAGCTGTGGTGAGAGAGAAACCTGGAAGCAAGGAGTTCAGTTGGAAAACTAAGCTTGAACTAACATGGGAAATCTGGGATGCAGAAAAGATGAGATTGTGTAGGACAATCGGAATGGACAGGAGGGTAGGATTCTAGAAACATTTTGGATGTTAAATTAAAAAAAATCTTCAGTGACTAATAAGATATGAGGCTGAGGGGAAGAGGAAAGTATAAAATAATTTTGAAACTTATAACTTGCAGATGTAATAACTCAGCGTTATCTCTTTGTGAAGTAGCAAGGTTCTGCATGTTATCATTTTCTTCACCAAATTGGCCAATGATGACTTAATCATTCTGTATCTTTGCTTACTAATCTGAAACCTAAGATAATTTAAAAAATTTATTCTCTTAAAGGACTATTGTAGAATTTTTTTTCAGATTATAAAGGCAATTTAGGTCATTGTGCAAAAATTCATATAATGCAGAAATAAATAAAAACTGTTTATATAGTCCAGAGGAAAATAAAAAGCAACTGAAATTCCACCATCCAGAGTTAACTACCAATAACATCTTGACTCTATATACTCCTAACTTTTCTAAGCAGATACCCATGTAGATAAATATTTTCTATAAATGGGTAGTAATATACCTGCTGCTTTATAACCTACTTTTGTCACTTGGGCATATGTATTATACATACTATCCAATGCCAAATGAATCTATACCATAACTTGTAATTGCTATGTAGTATTCCATCATATGGATGTACCATCAGTTTTCTATTATTAGGCATTTGATTGTTTTCATTTTTTATCTTTTTTGAATGATACTGCCATGTAATATTCTTGTACTTTTATCTTTGTGCACATTTCTGATTATTCCTTGGGATAAATTTCCAATAGTAGAGATTTGGGCAAAAATTTTTTTGATATACACCTTCATATTAGTTACACCAATTTATATTCCCATCTCAGACTACTAGGTGTGATTTTCATCTTCTGTAAAATAGTAAATCTAAATATTTCTCTTTTAAAGTTTTTACCATAACTAAGCAAGAGAATGAATATAAATGTTTAGCCCAATGTTTGGTGCTTAATAAGTGCTAGCTTTTTCTTTTAATAACATGAAATATTCATGTCCCCCAAACCTTGCCAATACTAGGTAACATGAGTCTTTCTAATCTTTGGTAACATGATGGGAAAAATGGTGTATCATTTTAATTTGAAATTTGGGGATGTTTAACATCTTTTCATATATTTATTAGACTTTATGTTTATACTTTTTTGAATTGCTGTGCATTTTCCATGCTTTTAAAATTTGCTCTTTTTCTTAATTTGAGGTTTTCTTGTTTTTTTGTTTTTTGCATATTAGGAATGGTGACTTTGTCCTAATTTGCAAGTGTTTCCCTGCATTTAGTTTTTTCAGTTAAACTTTTTTATGGCATTTTTTTTTAACTCTGTAGATTTAAAAACTACATTTTTGGATAGCCAATTCCATCATTTTTTTGGTTTATAATTACTGACTTTCCATTCCATAAAATTACCAAAATATTAGGGTTAAAAAAATATATATATATTTCTTTTTTACTTACATTTCTCTTATTAGAATTATAATCCTTCTGGAATTTGTTATAAGGTGAAATATAGTTTTGTTCCTAAACAATTAGCTAGTTGCCCCATCCCTTCCTTTCACTAATTTGAAATTCCTCTTATATACTAAATTTCTATATACTTAACTACTTCTAGACCATTTGGTTTAATCAAACTGTTCGGTGATTTTTAATACCATACAGGGCAGGTTTTCCATCATTACTCTTCTTTTTAATATTCTTCCTTGCATGTTTATTACCCTAGGGAACACTTGGAATCATTTTGTAAAGTACCCATACCCCTTCAAAAAAATCACATTGAGATTCTGACAGGTTTTGTTTCTGAGATGGTTGTCATTAAGTTTATACAAGGAAAGCCCATTATATTTTTGTTTGAAAATTCAAAATACTTTAATTAGTATGTAAGGCAAACTACTCTAAAATTTTTAATTACACTAGATGTTAGAACTAAGCTGTACCCACTTCAGTTCCTTGTTAGTGTATATTTGTTTCAGTAGTATTCCCCTTACTTGCTCACAAACATTTAAATAGAGGAAAAATAAATAAGAGGCAGAACCATGAAGGTCTTTTTATAAAACTAGATGCCTACTAGGCAAAATTTAGAAATTCCTAATCCACATATTAAAAACAAGAAATCAGTTTTTTAAATTTCCTGAATCTCTTGACCTAATCTAAGCTTTTTAAATTAACCAAATCAGTGACTGTTTTGGTGAGACCAAATATACAATAAGTCTTTAAATCATTTCTAAAACCTTTTAGTGACAATGTATAGCCTTTGGTATAAATGGGCATTATGCTACCCATATGTGGAAGAAATTGAGGTTCTGAGTAGTTAGTCAAATAATAGGAAGAAAGGAAACTAGCATTTTGAATACCAAATGAACCAAGTACTTTATTTGGTGTTTTCCTGGGTTATCTTATTTTAAGTAAGTAGATGATTTCCTGACAGTAAATTTGATCAATCTGTTGGTGCATTGTGTAACCACATAATATGTCTCCAGTTTACCAATTCCTCATTTGTTTTTTTCTTAACTTTCTTTATTCAACTGTGTTTGTTTATTCAGTTTTTATATAATAAGAATGCCTCTTTATTCTGCTTTTTATGAGGTGCTTTTCCCAGCTGCTTAGATACCCATGGCTGATTATAATGATAGTGATCATTTTCTTTGTTTTTTAGATTCCTGAATTTGACAACTTGTACCTGGATGTGAATGGCATTATACATCAGTGTTCCCATCCTAATGATGATGATGTTCACTTCAGAATTTCAGATGATAAAATCTTTACTGATATTTTTCACTACTTGGAGGTGTTATTTCGCATTATTAAACCTAGGAAAGTGTTCTTTGTGGCTGTTGATGGTGTGGCTCCTCGAGCAAAAATGAACCAGCAGCGTGGAAGGCGTTTTAGGTAAAATATTTATGGTTCATTCTAAAATATTATTTTGATTAATAAAATATATTATTTTAAAGATAATTGACTTAACACAAGCATCTTCTGTTCATGTTTCTTTTCTGCTTAAATATCCCCAAGACATGGCAATATCTCATAATGTCACATTTTATCAATTAAGTAAACAAATTAATAATTCAAGTGAGGTATCATTTCTCAAAGCATTGTTGGACTGTATAAATTTTCTCTGTTATTCTCTGTCACAGATTTTCCAAACTTCTTGTAGGTAATTTGGAAATGGCAGTAATCAAGAAAGTTCCTGTAGTATCTTCCCTGAGCTAGGGAACTGCTGAGTAAACTAAGAGACTGTTCTAATAAGACATCATTGACATTTAACTTAATTCAACAAATATTTGTTGAATTCCCACACATTGGTCTAGATGCTGACTCAAATTGAGCATGGGTCCAAACATTGACTATGAGAAGAGGACTGAGTTAGGACACTCAAGGTATTATCAGCTCCAGTGTGTGAGTTGTTAGTAGTAGAAGTAAATAGATGAGAATAGGTTGTACACAGAGGGAGTTTTAAAGTAAAAATCCTGGACATGCGGAATAGTTCTAAAAAACAGTGAGATCATGCTGAGTCCTTGTTTATGAGTGGCAGAAGTAAAGTTCAGAGGGTTCTCAGAATTGAAGGAGAAAAACCCTGAGTCCAGCATGTCTGATTAATCATTAGCTGAATGAATCCTCTCATCACAATGGCAGATGGAGGGAAAGGGTACCTGTGAATCAAATTTGGAAATCATCAAGGAAGGTGGGAGGGTATCTTGGGGAAGTCTAAAATGAGAATGGGAAGAAGATGGTAAAATGTACTTGTTTAAATATCAAAAGAGAAAAGATGAAGTTATTGGAATGACTGTGAAATCCTTGAAGACAAGAACCATCTCTTACTTTAGATTCTCATGTAACCACCACCCAACATTTACTTAATCTGAATCTCTAAAAATTGGGCCCTAGAAATTATTTTTACCAGATTCCCCAGTATTTGTTAAACTAATTTTAAGGGACTATTGGATTAGAAAATCTAGTGCTGAGAAAGGATTATATAAGCCTACCATATCAGTGTTTAGTTGCAGGTAATGGAAACCTAGCTATTTTAAACAGAAAGGGATGTAATACAGAGAATGAGATGCTTATAAAAATTATTTTAAGAGCCCAAAGGGTGGGAATCTAGGTGAGCCTTCAAGAATGACTTCCAGAACACTACCACAGAATTGACCTACCAGAAGGGTAAGGAGTTAAAAGGCCCTCACCAAAACAGGAATTTATTCCTTTAGCTGTGATCCAGGAAGTTGCTACCATCTGAACTGTTGACTCTAAAAATACATCACCTTAGTTACAATTCAGCAGTCAAGAAGCCACCACTGTATCTGAGTTCCAGAATCTGAGTGCACATACTAATATGTACTAAAGAAAACGGATGCCCTGTACCTTGCTACCTAGCACCTATTGAGATTTCTTTTACTATTTGATGAAATCTCACATCTCACACAACCCCAGTGCCTCAACTGTCATGCCAACTTCACCACACTTCGACCTTCCAAACCTTTTATGAAGGCATCTAACTAACAAAAGCTAAGCCATGTCCAGACACCTGGCTCCAGGGAAGCCTGGGAGTTTGCCTTTTTTTCATTTTCCAAACTCCAGTGTCAGAAGACAAATTAGAAGAATGGAATTAATGTTGGGGGCCATCTGCCATAACCACCACAATCATTTCATGCTCCCTGTTTCCCTGAAATCCTCTAGTCAGATTTTTCTCATTCGCCACAGCGGCTGTTTTCTCCACTCATCATCTTTAATCATAATCTGTCCTCATCTCTTATTCATTTAAATCTGCTACCATCTGGCTTTCATTCACACCATGCCACTGAAACTTCCTTACAAATAGATTCCTTATGGTTAAATCTAAAGAATAGTTCTGTTTTTATGTTACTTCATTTATCTACTGTGTTTAACAGTGTTGACCCTTTTTTTTTTCTTGTACGTCCTTTCCTTGATGTTCATATAACCACACTCTTTGACTGCACCTTCTTGGTCTCCTTATCTTCTCTTCCTCTCCTTTTCCTTAAGATTCTAATCTGAGTCCTGAGTGATTTTATCCAATGATTTTAATAACCTTTTCTGTACTTCTGAGTCCCAAATTTATCTTCCTGGTGGATATCTCTCTTCAGAGCCCTTAAATATCCAAATCTGCTAAATGTCTCCTCTTGGATACCAGATACATTTCAGGCTTAACATGTTCAGAACTGAACTCATCTTTACCTCAAAATTTTCTACCTTTTATGTGTCTGATTTCAGTGAAACACAAAAAGCTGCTCAACTCAAAAGTCCAAGAGTAAATTTGGACTTCTCCCTCCTACTCATCCTCTACATCCAAGGCCTATTTATCCAGTGTCTTAAATTTGTCTTATCGATTTACTTCTTTTCATCTTTACTGCCACTGCCTTGGCCTCAGCTACCAAGATCTTCCACCTAAATTGCTTTCGTAGTCTTACTTGTCCCTATCCAAACATTCTCTGTAGTGCAGCCATATTAAACATAATGGCTGTTTACTTTTCTGTCTCCTAAGTAGAGTGTAAGCTCTGTGAGAACAGGAACCATTTCTCTTGTTATATCCCAAGAACTTGTCACACAGTAGCATTTAATAGTTATTTGCTCTATCAAAGAAGGGGAGAAAAGAGGAAAGAATAGCTTCCATTGGAGAGATTATGAGTGACTTGATATCTTCACAGTTTTTGTTACATTGAAGGAGTTGGTAAAAGAGAGTGGTTAAATAGGAAGAAGAGTTGACCACAGAAATAGAATCCACACACCTCAGTAGATAGAGGTAGTAGTAAGGCTGTAGCAAATGTGCGTAAAGCAGAGCTTCCTCATTTCTCTCTCATATGGTATACTGGGTATTGCCTCAGAAATGAGATGATTTTGGCAACTGATGTCATTAATGTTATTAGACTTTCATTTTAAATGAGGAAACCCAAAGATAGACATTATAATTTTATAATTTTTACATAATATTCTTATGTACAGAATATTTTAATGATATACTTTTTATTTGATACTTTTTTAAAAGTAGTACATATATAATGAACATTTAATGCTATACTTTTGAGCTCGTTTCTAGAATCAGTTTGCTGTATATTTGTGATAAGAAAAATCATAATAAATATTTGTAATATTCTGTGTCCATTTTATACTGTTACAGTGTTCTGCTGTAGTTCTTATCTGAAAAAGTCAATTCTTTAAGTAAATGAAAAAAAATTCTAAGGCTCATATTTATTATAATAATTTCAAAATTTGTGTTATGTTTTGAATCTTAAAATTGATGAATTATCATTTTAGTTATAAAGCATCTAAATAACAATCTACTTTATGTAAAGATCTCTACTTTTTTTCCAGAAATCTTAAGATTTTTTTTTGCCTTAACACCTAAGGTCAGCAAAGGAGGCAGAGGACAAAATTAAAAAGGCAATAGAAAAAGGAGAAATTCTTCCTACAGAGGCCAGATTTGACTCCAACTGTATTACACCAGGTAAATTCACTGAGAGAAAAATCCTGAGAGATTATAAATGTAATTTTTTTTCAAATATATTTTTCTTTTCTAGCCTCTATTTATTTTGTCCTTCGGATTCCATTTGCTCTATTTTCCCAGTTCTGTCTTCTCATGAGCTGTTTGGTCACTTTAGTCCTAAGTGCTCCTGTGAAGACCCACTGTAGGGATTTACGGATGTTGATAAGAGCAGCTGTGGACGGGACTCCCCTGGATGCACAGAATTTCAGACCTAGAAGGAATTTACAAGATCCATCCAACTTCTACCATTTATTTGTATGAAAACTGACTCATTGAGGCTGTGGCTCACCCAAGTTCACGTAGCCAGCTTGTTGTGTTCAAGATAATAAATTCATTCTCCTAGTCCACAACACTTGCTGTTCTACTTCTCAGAAGCAGTTAAGAAATCTGTAACTTTAAAGTAAATTAATTTACCTCATATTAGAAGTTTAATTTTACATGTAAAACATACTCTAGAGCTTTGTCTAATATCATTATTGTCCTTTACTTTGAAAAAAATCTTGAAATCTTACTTTATCCTGTGTTCCTTACTAACTATGGTAATTTTCTCTTTCATTAAGTGCCCTACACATTGCTCAACTTAATAACCAGTTTTATCCCGATTGTGGTTTAAGACTGTTGCCTTGACTCTTGACCATCTGAGCTTTTCCTAAAATGTAATCATTATAGACTCAATTTCCAGATTAATAATAACTTTCCAGGTCAACAGTAGTAATACTAGTAATTGTTGTTATTGGCAATATCATTGAACCTTCAGGCCTTCAAAAATCTTCAGAATCTAACAGAGGAATAGAAGATTGAGGTTCATTAGGGAATTGAAACTTTGCACTTATGTGGAAATATTTGTAGCATAATCCTGAGGCAATAGTACATTTCTTAATGTTCCCTTTCTGACATTAACTTCATTTAGCATGAGAGTGAAATTAGAAACAGTTGTGATATTTGCTAGGGAAAGGTACAGCCATTACCTTGCTTTTCAAAATAATTTGCAAGAGAGATTTTGACCTTCTTTGGAGATCTTATATCTAGCTATTCTCTGGACCCAGATCCAATTTCGTGTTGTCACTGGGAGCTCACTGTTTTTATGTCTCTCTCAAATTAAACTTTTTTTTTATTGAGGTGTAGTTGAAATACAACTTTATATTGGTTTCAAGTATATAGTGATTCAACAGTTATGTACATTATTAAATGTTTATCCCAACTAGTGTAGTTTACTGTCTATCAAAGTAGAAAGATATTCCAGAACAACTGGCTATATTCTGTATGCTGCACTTTCATCCCTGTGACTAATTTATATTATGATTGAGGTTTTGTGCCTCTTTATTCCCTTCACCTATTTTACCTACCCACTTAGAGCATGGTAACCACCCCATCACTTCTCAGTATTTGTGAGTCTACTGCTGTTTTCTTTGTTTTGTTTTGTTTTGTTTTTAAATTCCACATACAAGTGAAATCATATGTTGTCTTTCTCTGCCTGGCTTATTTCACTTAGTATAATACCCTCTAGGCCCATCCATGTTGTCACAAATGGCAGGATTTATTTCTTCTTTATGGCTGAATAGTGTTCCTTTGCATGTGTGTAGCACATCTTCTTTATCCATTCATCTATTGATGGGCACTTTGGTTGCTTCCATATCTTGACTGTTGTTTTCTTCTGGTAAATTCCTAGAAGTGCACTTACTGGGTCATGTGGTATTTGTATTTTTAGTTTTTTGAGGAACCTCCATACTGCTTCCTACAGTGACTGCACCAGTTGCATTCCCATCAATAGTGTAGGAGGAGTCCTTTTTCTCCACATTCTCAACAGCACTTGTTATTTTTGTCTTTTGGATAGTGGCCATTCTAACTGGTATGAGGTGATATCTCACTAGTGTAAGGTGATATCTCATTGTGGTTTTGATTTGCATTTCTATGATGATTAGCAATGTGGAACATCTTTTCATGTGCCTGTTGGCCATTTGTATGTCTTCTTTGGAAAAGTGTCTATTCAGGTCCTCTGTCCATTTTTTAATCAGGTTATTTGTTTTTTTGGCATTGAGTCATGTGAGTTCTTTATATATTTTGGATGTTAGCCCCTTATTGGGTATATCATTTGAGAATATACTCTCCCATACCATAGTTTGTCTTTTTGTTTTGTTGATTTTTTCCTTGCTGTACAGAAGCTTTCTAGTTCAATGTAATCCAACTTGATCGTTTTTGCTTTTTTTTCCATTGCCTGAGGAAATATGTCCAGAAAACAATTGCTCATGCTTATGTTAAAGAGATTTTTGCCTGTTTTCTTCTAAGAGTTTTGTACTTCCATGTTTTATATTTACCTCTTTAATCCATTTCGAGTTTACTTTTGTGTGTGTAATTAGACAGTAATACAGTTTCATTCTGTTATATATATAGGTATCCCGTTTTCCCAAAATCATTTACTGAAGAGAGTAAATGTCTTTTCCCCATTGTATATTCTTGCTTCCTTTGTCATATATTAATTGACCATATATGCATGGGTTTATTTCTGGGCTCTCTCTCAGGTTAAACTTTTAAACTTTCTATTTATAGGGACTGAATTCATGGCCAGGTTACATGAACATCTGAAGTATTTTGTAAATATGAAAATTTCTACAGACAAGTCGTGGCAAGGAGTTACCATTTACTTCTCAGGCCATGAGGTTACTTTTTTTTTTTACTTAAAGAGCTTTTTTTTTAATATTCTGGAGCATAGCATGTTACCACATTTTTTTTTTAACATTATATTTAGACTCCTGGAGAAGGAGAGCATAAAATCATGGAATTTATCAGATCCGAGAAAGCAAAACCAGATCATGATCCAAACACCAGGCACTGTCTTTATGGTTTAGATGCTGACTTGGTAGGTATAATGTTTATTGTTATTATAACCTCTTTCACCATGGTTTATGATAAACAGGTCTCTATAGTTAGTGTTCCCACTTGAATGATGCTACTGCTGTGAAATCTCTGCTGAGGTAAGAATAGAGGGCCCTTTTTACTCTAATATTTAATACATGACTTTTAATACCACCTGATCTTATAACTCCATGATCCAGATAACTTAACTATGCATTTTTGTTTTAACTTTTTATTATTGAAAATGTTAAACAAAGTAAAAAAAATAGTAATGAATTTCCTTGTGTCCTTTATTCACCTTAAATAATTTTCAACTCCTATCCCTATCTGTTTCCTTTCTCCTACTCCCCTGGATTCTTAAAGCATTATCTCAGACATTGTATCATTAAATCTATAAATATTACATAATGTTTCTCTAAAGGAAAAGGGTTGTTTTAAAAAATAACCACATAAAAAATTAATAATCACTATTTAATATATAAATAGCCACTTAATATTGATTGTCATATCCCTGGATTGCTTCATAAATGTTTCATTTGGTTTTGTTTAAATCAGGATTGAAATAAAATAAACAATATGCATTGTAATTGATTAGTATGTCTCACTAGACTATTTGACTTACTTTGGAGATTAGAATACTATGTAAGAAAGTTAACTGAAAGTGCCCTTTTACAGTTTTTTTTCTGAGTTTTCACATACTAGAGGTATCCTGGCCCTCCAGTAGAGTCCTATATTTTTCTGTCATGGAAAAGCTGCTGCTTTTAATTTCTTACCCCTTCCCTCATGGCAAATGGAAAGGTGTGAAAACCAAGAGAAGGTTTTGGGAATTTGGCAGGAGGGGGGCAGGGAGGCAGAGTGGCAGATATAAAGGTCATGGAAGTCTAAGGTAAACACTTTTTTCTTTACCCTACTTGTAACCCGTAAATGGATCATATTTTGATATTTTTATGTTTAAGGTGCTAATAAATTTTATTTTATTTAAGTAAACATGTTCTCCTCTATATAAAAATGTTTTTTATTTGATAGCTTTTGTGAACCTGATACTATAAAAAATGAGAGAATAGAAACATTTCCTAATAATTTTTCAACAGATTATGCTTGGATTAACAAGTCACGAGGCACATTTCTCTCTTTTAAGAGAAGAGGTTCGGTTTGGTGGTAAAAAGACACAAAGGTAAATCATACTGCACAGGTTTCAAGAAAAAACAGAAATTAAATTAGGAATAGTAATCTCTTAAAGACATGTGTTCCATAAATATTCTCATCCATTCTATGACCTGTCTTTTTACTTCATTGATAGTGTCATTTGATGTGCAGAATTTTTAATTGTAATAAAGTCCAATCTCTATTTTTTCTTTTGCTGTCTGTATTTTTAGTATAATATCCAAGAAATCATTGCCAAGTCCAGTGTCATAAAGCTTTTTTCCTTTTTATTCTAAGAGTTTCATATTTTTAGCTCTTACTGTTAGATATTTGGTCCAGGTTGAGTTAATTTTTATTATATGATGTAAGGTAAGTGTCCACTTTATGCTTTTGCAGATAGATGTCCAGTTTCCTCAATACCTTTTGTTGCAAAGACTGCCTTTTCCCCTTTGAAAAGTCTGGCACCCTCGTCAAAGATCATTTGACCCTATATGCAAAGGTTTATTTCTGAGCTCTTTATTCTGTTCCATTGGTCTATATGTCAGCCTTTATGCCAGTACCACTGTATTTTGATTTCTGTAGCTTTGTAGTAATTTCTGAAATCAGCAAGGGTGAGACCTCCAATTTTCTTTTTCAAGATTGTTCTGACTATTCACTGTCTCCCGAGATTAATAATTTTTAGTACAGATTTTTTTTTACTTTTGTGAAAAAAACATCTTTGGGATTTTGATAGGAATAGCACTGAATCTGTTAATCCCTTTGGCTTGTAGTTACACCTTGGTATAAATCTTCTAATCCATTAACATGGCATGACTTTCCACTCATTTATGTCTTCTTTAATTTCTTTCAGCAACATTTTGTAGTTTCAGTGAACATGTCTTTTGCCTCCCTTTTTTCCCCACTTTTTTTGCTTTTATTAATTTTTTTTATTGAAGTTTCATTGATATTCAGTCTTATATTGGTTTCAAGTATATAACACAGTGGCTTAACAATTGCCCATATTATTAAATCCTCACCCCCTCTAGTGGGGTTACTATCTACCAACATAGAAAGATGTAGCAGAATCATTGGCTATATTCTCCATGTTGTACTACTATCCCCAGTGACCAGTTTATATTATGATTGAGAATTTTTGTGCACCTCTATCCCCCTCATACTCTCTGCTGACCCCCCCAACCCCTCCCCCATGGTAACCACCAGGCACTTCTCAGGTTTCTATGTGCCTGCTGCTCTTTTGTTCATTTTGTTTTGCTTCCTTTTTAGAGTCTTCAAATAAGTGAAATCATATAGTATCTGTCTTTCTCTGCCTGGCTTACTTCACTAATATAATACTTCTAGGTCCATCCATGTTATCCCAAATGACAGAATTTCTTTCTTTTTTCATGTCTGAATAATATTCCATTGTGTATATGTACCACATCTTCTTTATCCATTCATCTATTGGACATTTAGGTTGCTTCTGTGACTTGGCTTTTGTAAATAATGCAGCAGTAAACATAGGGGTGCATATATCTTCAAATCAGGGATTTTGTTTCCTTCAGGTAAATTCCTAGAAGTGGAATTACTGGGTTGTATGGTATTTGTATTTGTAGTTTTTTGAGGACCCTTCATACTGCTTTCCATAGTGGCTGCATCAGTTTACATTCCCACCAACAGTGTAGAAGGGTTACCTTTTTTCCACATCCTTGCCAAAACTTCTTATTTTTTGTCTTTTGGATAGTAGCCATTCTAACTGGTGTGAGGTAATATCTCACTGTGGTTTTAATTTGTATTTCCCTGACAACCAGCAAGGTGGAGCATCTTTTCATATAGCTGTTGACCATATGTATGTCTTCTTTGGAAAAATGTATGTTTAGGTCCTCTGCCCATTTCTTAATCAGGTTATTTGTTTTCTTGGCATTGAGGCCATATGTATGTCTTCTTTGGAAAAATATGTGTTTAGGTCCTCTGCCCATTTCTTAATCAGGTTATTTGTTTTCTTGGCATTGAGGCATTATGAGTTCTTTATACATTTTGGATGTTAACACCTTATCAGATAAATTGTTTAAGAATATATTATTCCATACAGTAGGTTGCCTTTTTGTTCTGCTGATGATGTCTTTTGCTGTACAGAAGCTTTTTAGTTTTATGTAGTCCCACCTGTTCATTTTTATTTTGTTTCCCTGCCTGAGGAGATCTGTCCAGGAAAAAACTGCTCAAGAGACCTTTGCCTGTTTTCTTCTAAGAGTTTTAGGGTTTCATGACTTACATTCAGGTCTTTTATCCATTCTGAGTTTACTTTTGTGTATGGAGTTAGACAATAATCCATTTTCATTCTCTTGCATGTAGCTGTCCAGTTTTCCCAACACCAGTTGTTGAAGAGACTGTCTTTTTCCCATTGTATATCTGTAGCTCCTTTATTGTTCATTAATTGACCATATATGTATGGATTTTTATCTGGGCTATCTGTTCTGTTCCATTGATCTATTGGTCTGTTCTTGTGCCAGTATCAAGCTGTTTTGATTACAAAGATTTGTTTTTTAATATAGTCACTATGCTGTATATTGACACCTCCCCTGGATTTGTTTATCTTGTAAGTGGAAGTTTGTACCTTTTGACCACCTTCACCAATTTTGCTGATTTCCTGCTTCCACTCTCTGAGAATAATCAATCTGTTCTCTATATCTATGAGTTCAGTTTTTATCCTTTGGATTTTTTTCGTTTGCCTCCATGGTCAGGTTTATTCCTAAGTATTTTATTCTTTGATGGTACTATAAATGGAATGGTTTCTTAATTTCCTTTTTGAATTTTTGCTGATGTGTAGAAACACAAGTGATTTTTGTGTGTTGATCTGGTACCGTGAAGCTATGTTAAATTCATTTTTTAGCTCTTGTAGCTTTTTTGTGGAGTCTGTGGGACTTTCTGTATAGACAATCATGCTATCTGTAAATGGAGATAGTTTTACTTTTTCTTTTCCAATTTGGTTGCCTTTTATGTGTTTTCCTGCCTAACTGCCCTGGCTAGGACTTAACAGTATAATGTTGAATAACTGTGGTGAAAACAGGGATCCTTGTCTTGTTCCTAATCTTAGAAGGAAAGCTTCCATTTTTCACCATTGAGTATGATATTAGCTGTGGGTTTTTCATAAATTCTTTTTATTATATTAAGGAAGTTGCCTTCTATTCCTATTTTGCTGAGTATTTCCATCATGAAAGGTTGTGAATGGTGCTTTTTCTGCTAAATGATTGTGTGGTATTTTTTTCATTTATTTATGTGGTATATTACATTGATATATTATGTTGAACCATTGGATTCCTGGGATAAATCCCACTCACTCATGGTGTGTAATCCTTTCAAAATGCTATTGTCAGTTTATATTCTTTTTTTTTTCTTTTTACGGCCATTAGATTTTATTTATTTATTTATTTACCATTTATTTTGGTATCATTAACCTACAATTACATGTGCAATATTATGGTGATTAAACTACCCCCTTCATCAGGTCCCCCCCACCAACCCCATTACAGTCACTGTCCATCAGCATAGTGAGATGCTATAGAATCACTACTTGTCTTCTCTGAGTTGTACAGCCCTCCCCGTGCCCCCTCTACCTTATGTCTGCTACTTGTAATGCTCCTTTTACCCTCTTATCCCTCCCTTCCCACCCATCTTCCCCAGTCCCTTTCCCTTTGGTAACTATTAGTCCGTTCTTGGGTTCTGTGAGTCTGCTGCTGTTTTGTTCCTTCAGTTTTTTTCTTTGTTCTTATACTCTACATATGAGTGAAATCATTTGATACTTGTCTTTTTCGGCTTGGCTTATTTCACTGAGCATAATACCCTCTAACTCCATCCATGTTGTTGCAAATGGTAGGATTTGTTTTCTTCTTATGGCTGAATAATATTTCATTGTGTATATGTACCACATCTTCTTAATCCATTCATCTACTGATGGACACTTAGGTTGCTTCCATTTCTTGGCTATTGTAAATAGTGCTGCAATGTCAGTTTATATTCTTACCTCTAGTTAAATTTGGAGTTGTCTTGCCAATGGGTTTCAGCCCCAGGCAAGTTCACTATGGATTCAGTGAGACTGAAAAATGACAATGGAACGTTCTTGGGGTGAAAGGGTTTATACCCAACTTTATTCCCACAGTGGCAGGTCAGTCACTAGAATCCTGTCCACTCAGAGCGAGTCTGCATGCAGCAAGCCAGTCTCTGCCTCTGGGCCTCTCTTCCCCTGCAGTCGTCTCAGTCTCTGTCCTCGGCGCTGTCACCACTCCAGCCTCTGCTCTCATGTAGCCTTGCAGCTCTGCAGTCATGCAACTGTGCCACCATGTCGCCTAGAGCACTGGGCAGAGCTCTTTATATAGAGTCAATGGCAACGTATTGCCCACATATGTGTAGTGAGCTAGACGACCAGGGCCAGGTGAGAATCCTGGCCATAAGAACCGTCACTTTATCCACAGGAGTAATATGGGCAACAGCCAAGAATATAGACCCTTATACCACCTAGGGAAAGATGAGAGGAAGAATTGATAGTGTTTCACCGTGGAAGTCTTGGACTATACTTCAGTAGACATAAAAGTATATACTCATCTGTATGCTTTATGCTGGTAGCCAGCCTTAAATGGGCTAGATCTTACTGGTTTCTTACATCTATGATGTATTACTTAGGCTTTTTAAATTCTGAGATCCTTCTACAGGAAGCATGGTATAAACCAATTATTTTGAACTTTATTATTTTATAATTGTAGTTATAGTTTTACCTTTACAATACTGGGCAGCTTTCATATAAATTATATGCCTTGATTACAAGAATTACTTATCTTCTAATGATAAGTTCTCTTTTAAGCTTGCTACATTTTAAAACTTAAACCTTAGAAATATAATTGACTCTGTATTGATCATCTAATTACAGGATATGTGCACCAGAAGAAACGACATTTCACCTCCTACACTTATCCTTAATGAGAGAGTATATTGACTATGAGTTTTCAGTATTAAAAGTAAGTATCGATATAACTGTGGACTAAAGATATGTATGCAGAAATTTCCATACAACTTAACTTTTTTTCTGTTTTGCTATAGCACGAGATCACATTTAAATATGATATTGAAAGGGTAATAGATGATTGGATTTTGATGGGATTTCTTGTTGGTAATGATTTTATCCCTCATCTACCTCATTTACATATTAACCATGATGCACTGCCCCTTCTTTATGGAACATATATTACCATCCTGCCAGAACTTGGGGGTAAGAAAAGTTTATTATTCATTTAAGGCTACTTTAATTTAGCACTCAACTAAACCTAAAAATTTATTAGATCATTGCATGCACAACTTAGTATGAAAAAACTGGTGTTTCATTTGGTTTAAGGCACCAAGCTCTGAGGTTGTAATTTTCAGTGGTTCACAAGCAAAGAAAATGACAGTGTTAAGCAGCCTCATAATTTATTGATACCTAACTAATCTCCACCTTTAATTGCTTAACAAAGCCAGCAGATTTTGGTTTCACTTAGCTCCTTTCATATTTAAGCATAGAAATTCAGTTTTTTTCTGAATGGATAAGCATCAGAGTGTTTAATATGAAGGAAAGGTTTTTCAATTAAAATGGGAAATTAACAAACAATGGTGGGTGCTGAATAAAATAGGCAGCAGAGTAGCAGGAATTAGTCCTTTACTTCTCAAGTTAATATATCAAATGAATGATCTCGATAGATTCTGGAATATATTTAATTTGGATGTTGGAGAAGTAGGAGGATTATTTTAATGTGAACCTGGAATTTTTTGTATTTTGCTTCAGTTCTTACATATTCTGTATCATAGTAACATCAAGGTCATAGAAACTAGGACCAGTTTTAAAGCCCCACTCAGAGTGTTTTTTCTTTATTAGTAGAATGTCAACATTCAACATTTTGTAAAAAGAATTTTGTAGAATTGCTTAGAAAACATAATGTCAGCTTTCAGTACAAATTTAGATTCTGTTCCTTTTAGGTTACATTAATGAAAGTGGGCATCTTAACTTACCTCGATTTGAGAAATACCTTGTGAAACTATCAGATGTAAGTAATTAGAAGTTTTTGTTTTCTTGTTCCAGGGTAGCTATAAATGGTCAGAAACCAACTATGTAATACCAGAAGAAAAACTTTTTGTAATCTTACTCCATGTGGTCATTCTGTATAGTTTCACTTAAATTATTTTTTATTTTTACTTGCTTTTTATGTTTAATTTCAGAGTATTAGATGAGGTACCCGTGTGCATAAAAAAGTAACTTTCTCTGATTTCCTATGCCCCAGAAGTAGTCACTGTTAAAAGTTTGGTTTGTATTCGTCCAGACACACTTAGTTATTTTTAAATGAATTTAAATACTTCCATACAGTTTGATCGAGAGCACTTCAGTGAAGTTTTTGTGGACCTAAAGTGGTTTGAAAGCAAAGTCAGTAATAAGTACCTCAATGAAGCAGCAGGTATTGCAGCAGAAGAAGCCAAGAACTACAAGGAAAAGAAAAAGTCAAAGGTGTCCATATTTTTCTGTGTTCTTTCATTTTTTTAGCTGTAAGTGTAAAACTGATAATCCTTTTCTCATTTTCCCTCTTATAATTTTGGGGTTGCCTCATTTAATTTTCATTTCTTTGTTTCCTCTATGGGCATTTAAAAAATTGTGGTTTTTTTTTCTGTTATATCCTATCATAAACATTAATTTCTTTTTACCCTTGAAGAATATTGTGTTTCTTTACTCTTCCATTCTGTTAATAAGTATAGAAAACTTTTCTAAATATAACAGCCCAGAAAATTAGTTATCTTTCTATAAGTGTGAATATTTGGGTAGCATTTAATGTTACAAGACATTAACTAGATTAGTGATTTTTCTCTAGAAATAATTTACCTATAAAACCATGTATAAAATATAGCAATAGACTAGGTTAAGAGTAATTAATAACACAATATCTAGTAAATATTAGGTGCTCAATAAATGAATAAAAGAATCTGTTAGAATATGTTAGTGTCCTGTAAAAACATCTCTAGTAAGCTCTAAAGAATATCTTATATATGTTAGCTTGGAAAATAAACCTCTATTGAAATTTCCCTCAACCTATCTGTAATTATTAGGTTCTTGGGTTCTGTGAGTCTGCTGCTGTTTTGTTCCTTCAGTTTTTTTCTTTGTTCTTATACTCTACATATGAGTGAAATCATTAAAATTGACAAATTATAAAAGAATTTGATATTGATTGTGTACTTTTCTCTAATAAATGAAATATTCTTGGTATTTTTTTCTTGGAGCATATATATAATTAAATATATTTCTCTTTTATATTGGTGAGAATACTTATGACATATTAAAATTATTTAAAAATAAGAATTACTTATTACATATTTTTCAGAATAGTAAGTTCTACATATAAAAATATAGCTTTATAAAACAAATACATAAAACCAAAATCATTCACACCATATGTGAGGATTAGTGGGTTTTTTTTGAGGATTAGTTTTTAAAAAAACTTCTATAGATGTCACTTAAGGATCATTCAATTATTTTTAGTAGTTTCTAAATCTCGTTTAAACATCTCACTTTGAAATATATCTTGCCATGAATTTTACATTGATTTATAATTTTTATAGGGCCAGGAAAACCCCTTATGTTGGGCTGCTTTAGACAAAAATGAAGTGGTAACTTCTAAGGGTGAGTACAAAGTATGTTTTTAATATATGCCATTTTTTTGACAAAATAATTTTTATATCTTTATTAGTATTGACTCAGTAATATTGGATCAAACAGATTTCTCTGATACTTTATAATCATCTGCCTTAATATATATTTATCAAGGCATTAGGTGGAAAAATAGAATATTCGTACTTGTCAGCTATTGTCTTTCTGCCTTTTTTTCCAGATAACTTAGAAGATGAGGCTGAAGATGATGACCTATTTGAAACTGAGTTTAGACAATATAAAAGAACATATTACATGACAAAGATGGGAGTTGACTTAGTATCTGAGTATGTTTTTGCCAATGCTCTTTCTTTAAAATAGAAAAAATTAGATTTTGCAGTTCTTCAGAAAACACTATAATTTTAATAGTTAAAGTAATGGGAAAGAAGAATTGTTTGGTTTCATAAATTACTATAGATTTTGGAGAAACTGGACATGTGTTACATTCTGATGATTAAAAAGGTCAAATAAAAAATGGGTAGCTTTTTGCTTCCCATCTTCTAAACCTCACCTCACATTTATCTCAAAGACACTTGACTAAGTGGCAGATTAATACCTACTCCAAAAGTTCCTTAAGAACTTGACTTCAGCAGTGGTGGATTTCACACTTTTAAACTGCACCCTGCAATGTGAACTACATATGTTCATATTTTATTTTAGTTAACACTTATAAATTGTTTAACAAGGGCCAGGTACTATTCTAAACATTTTTAAAATGCTGATTTAATTCTTTTTTTTTATTATGATATCATTGATATACAATCTTATGAAGGTTTTACATGAACAACATTGTGGTTTACTACATTCACCCATATAATCAAGTCCCCCACCACCCCATTGCAATCACTGTCCGTCAGCTTAGTAAGATGCTATAGAACCACTACTTGACTTCTCTGTGCTATACTGTCTTCCCCGTTAACCACCTACATTATATATGCTAATCATAATGCCCCTTAATCCCCTTCTCCCTCCCTTACCACCCAGCCTCCCATGCCTCTTCCCTTTGGTAAATGCTAGATCCCTTCTTGGAGTCTATGAGTCTGCTGCTGTTTTGTTCTGTCAGTTTTGCTTTGTTGTTATACTCTACAAATGAGTGAAATCATTTGATACTTGCCTTTCTCCGCCTAGCTTATTTCACTGAGCATAATACCCTCTAGCTCCATCCATGTTGTTGCAAATGGTACTATTTGTTTTTTATTTATGGCTGAATAATATTCCATTGTGTATATTTACTACCTCTTCTTTATCCATTCATCTACTGATGGACACTTAGGTTGCTTCCATATCTTGGCTATTGTGAATAGTGCTGCGATAAACATAGGGGTGCAGATGTCTTTTTCAGTCTGGATCTTGTTTTCTTTGGGTAAATTCCTAGGAGCTGAATTCCTGGGTCAAATGATATTTCTATTTTTAGTTTTTTGAGGAACCTCCATATTGGCTTTCCACAATGGTTGAACTAATTTACATTCCCACCAATAGTGTAGGAGAGTTCACCTTTCTCTGCATCCTCGCCAGCATTTGTTGTTCCTAGTCTTTTCTATTTTGGCCATCCTAACTGGTGTGAGGTGATACCTCATTGTGGTTGTTATTTGCATTTCCCTGATAATTAGCGATGTGGAGCATCTTTTCATGTGCCTGTTGGCCATCTGAATTTCTTCTTTGGAGAAGTGTCTGTTCAGATCCTCTGCCCATTTTTAATCAGGTTGTTTGCTTTTTGGGTGTTGAGGTGTATGGGTGCTTTATAAATTTTGGATGTTAGCCGCTTGTCAGATATGTTGTTAACGTATACATTCTCCCATATCATAAGATGCCTTTTTGTTCTACTCATGGTGTCCTTTGGTGTACAGAAGCTCTTTAGTTTGATGTAGTCCCATTTGTTCATTTTTGCCTTTGTTTCCCTTGCCCAAGAACATGTGTTCAGGAAAAAGTTGCTCATGTTTATATTCAAGAGATTTTTGCCTATGTTTTCTTCTAAGAGTTTTATGGTTTCATGACTTACATTCAGATCTTTGATCCATTTTGAGTTTACTTTTGTGTATGCAGTTAGAAAATAATCCAGTTTCATTCTCTTGCATGTAGCTGTCCAGTTTTGCCAACATCAGCTGTTGAAGAGACTGTCATTTCCCCATTGTATGTCCATGGCTCCTTCATTGTATACTAATTGACCATATATGCTTGGATTTATATCTGGGCTCTCTATTCTGTCTTCTGGTCTATGGGTCTGTTCTTGTGCCAGTACCAAATTGTCTTGATTACTGTGGCTTTGTACTAGAGTTTGAAGTTGGGGAGTGTAATTCCCCCAGTTTTATTCTTCCTTTTCAAGATTCCTTGGCTATTCGGGGTCTTTTGTGGTTCCATATGAATTTTAGAACTATTTGTTCTAGTTCGTTGAAGAATTCTGTTGGTATTTTGATAGGGATTGTATTGAATCTGTAGATTGCTTTAGGCAGGATGGCCATTTTGACAATATTAATTCTTCCTATCCAGAAGCACAGGATGTATTTCCTTTCACTGGTATCTTTAATTTCTCTCATGAGTGTCTTAGAGTTCTCAGGGTATACAGGTCTTACACCTCCTTGTTTAGATTTATTCCTAGGTATTTTATTATTTTAGATACAATTGCAAATGGAATTGTTTCCCTGATTTCTCTTTCTGCTAGTCCATCGTTGGTATATAGGAATGCGACAGATTTCTGTGTATTAATTTTGTATCATGCAACTTTGCTGAATTCAGTTTTTAGTTCTAGTAGTTTTGGGGTGGATTCTTTAGGATTTTTTATGTACAATATCATGTCATCTGCAGACAGTGACAGTTTGACTTCTTCTTTACCAATCTGGATGCCTTTTATACCTTTGTGTTGTCTGATTACCGTGGCTAGGATCTCTAGAACTATGATGAATAACAGTGGGGAGAGTGGGCATCCTTGTCTTGTTCCCGATTTTAGGGGAAAAGCTTTCAGCTTTTTGCTGTTAAGTATGATGTTGACTATGGGTTTGTCATATTTGGCCTTTATTATGTTGAGGTACTTGCCCTCTGTATCCATTTTGTTCACAGTTTTTATCATGAGTGGTTGTTGAATTTTGTCAAATGCTCTTTAGCATGTATGGAGATGATCATGTGATTTTTGTCCTTTTTGTTGATGTGGTGGATGATGTTCATGGTTTTTCAAGTATTGTAACATCCTTGCATCCCTGGAATAAATCCCACTTGTTGATGATGTCTGATCTTTTTATGCATTTTTGAATTGGTTTGCCAATATTTTGTTGAGTACTTTTGCATCTATGTTAATCAGTGATATTGGTCTGTAATTTTCTTTTTTTGTGGTGTCTTTGCCTGATTTTGGTATTGATGCTGGCCTCATGGAATGAGTTTGAAAGTATTTCCTCCTCTTCTAGTTTTTGGAAAACTTTGGGGAGGATGCATATTAGGTCTTCTCTGAATGTTTGATAAAATTCAGTGGTCAAGCTATCTGGATATGGACTGTTGTTCTTAGGTAGTTTTTTGATTACCAATTCAATTTCTTTGCTGGTAATTGGTATTTTCATATTTTCTTTGTCTTCCTAGGTCAGAAGGTTATATTTTTTTCAAAGTTGTCCGTTCTAGATTATCCAATTTGTTAGCATATAATTTTTCATAGTATTCTCTAGTAATTCTTTGTATTTCTGTGGTATCCATAGTGATTTTTCCTTTCTCATTTCTGATTCTGTTTATGGGTGTAGACTCTCTTTTTTTCTTGATAAGTCTGGCTAAGGGTTTATCTGTTTTGTTCATTTTTTCAAAGAACCAGCTCCTGGTTTAATTGATGCTTTCTATTGTTTTATTTTTCTCAATTTTATTTATTTCTGCTCTGATCTTTATTATGTCCCTCCTTCTACTGACTTTGGGCCTCATTTGTTCTTCTTTTTCTGGTTTCATTAAGTGTGAGTTTAGCCTGTTCATTTGGTATTGTTCTTCTTTCTTGAGGTAAGCCTGTATTGCAGTATACTTCCCTCTTAGAATGACGTTTGATGCGTCCCACAGATTTTGGGGTGTTGTTTTCGTTTGTCTCCTTATATTTCTTTATCTGTCTTTTTATTTTGTCATTAATCAATTGATTATTTAGGAGCATGTTATTAAGCCTCCATGTGTTTGTGGGCTCTTTTGTTTTCTTTGCATAACTTATTCCTAGTTTTATACCTTTGTGATCTGAGAAGCTCATTGGTACAATTTCAATCCTTCTGAATTTACTGAGGCTCTTTTTGTGTGATAGTATGTGATCTATTCTGTAAAATATTCCATGTGCACTTGAAAAGAATGTGTTTCCTGCTCCTTTTGGGTGGAGTGTTCTATAGATATCTGATAGGTCCATCAATTCTAATATGTTGTCCAATGCCTCAGTCTCCTTACTTATTTTCTATCTGGTTGATCTGTCCTTGGAGTGAGTGGTGTGTTGAATTCTCCTAAAATGTATGCACTACATTCTATTTTCCCCTTTCATTTTGTTGGAATTTTTTCACATATGTATGTGCTCCTATGTTGGGTGCATAGATATTTATGATGGTTATATCCTCTTGTTGGATTGACCCCTTTATCATTAATGTCCTTCTTTGCCTCTTTGAAGTCTATTTTTTCTGATACAAGTACTGCAACTCCTGCTTTTTTCTCCCTATTAGTTGCATGAAATATCTTTTTCCATCCCTTCACTTTTAGTCTGTGTGTGTCTTTGGGTTTGAATGAATCTCTTGTAAGCAGCATATTCATGGGTCTTGTTTTTATATCCATTCTATAACTCTATGTGTTTTGTTTGGTACATTCAGACCATTTACATTTAGGATGATTATTGATAGATATGTACTTATTGCCATTGCTGGGTTTAGATTTGTCATTACCAAAGGTTCAAGGGTAACTTATGTAGTGTCTAACAGTCTAACTTAACTTGTTTAGTACTCTATTTCAAGCACAATCTAAACGTTTTTTTTCTTCCTTCTTTTTCTTCTTCCTCCACTCTTTATTTATTAGGTGTCATATTTTGTACTCTTTGAGTATCTCTTGACTGACTTTGTGGGTTGTTGATTTGATTTTGCATTTGCTTAGTAATTAATTGGTCTACTTCCTTTACTGTGGTTTTATTTTTTCTGTTGACAGCTATTTAGCCTTAGGAGCACTTCTATCTATAACAGTCACTTTAAAATACACTGTAGAGACAGTTTTTGGGAGGTAAATTTCCTCACTTTTTGCTCACCTGGAAATTGTTTAATCCTTGTTTCTAATGTAAATGGTAAATTTAGTGGGTAGAGTATTCCTGGATGGAGGCCCTTCTGTTTCATTGCATTAAATATTTCATGCTACTCCATTCTGGCCTATAAGGTTTCTTTTGAGGAGCCTTATGATAGCCTGACAGGTTTTCCATTTTACATAATGTTTTTCCTCTCTCTGGCTGCTTTTAATACTCTGTCCTATTTCTTGATCTTTGCCATTTTAATTATTATATGTCCTGGTGTTGTCTTCCTTGGATCCCTTGTGTTGGGAGATCTGTGCACTTCCTTGGTGTGGGAGACTATTTTCTTCCCCAGATTGTGGACGTTTTCAGAATTACTTCCTCAAAGGGACTCTCTTTCTCTTTATCTTTCCTTCTGGAACCCCTATAATGTGAATATTGTTGCATTTGGATTTTCACGTAGTTCTCATTTTATTCTTTCATTCCCAGAGGTACTTTTTTCTCTTTGTGCCTCAGCTTCTTTGTATTCCTGTTCTCTAATTTCTATTTCATTTACTATCTCCTCTACCTCATCACTCTGCTTTTAAATTCATCCATTGTTTGTTTCATTTCAGATCATGTATTTTTCAAAGTTTCTGTCTCTTTCTTGAAGTCATTCCTGAGAATCTGAATATTTTTCTGTAGCTCTGTGAGCATGTTTATGATTTTTATTTAGAAAACTTAATGAAGAAGATTGGTGATTTCTGTTTCACTTAGCCATCTTTCTGGTGTTTGAGGGATTTTGGTTTGTACCAGGTTCTTTTGCTATTTCATATTTCTAATGATTACTATGGAATAATATCTTCGTGTAGGTAGCACCCTCTAGTGCCCAGAAGCTCTACTCTTTGGAGCTGTCCAGCACCTAGTGCAATGGCGGGTGTCACAGGCGAGCGGTGCCGGTGACTACCCAGAGGAAAGAACTCTTTTCTGCTTCCCGGCTCTAGTGCCTGCCTCCATTGCCAGGGCCAGTGGGGCAAGCATGCAGGGAGGAGCCTCTGTGTTACACTGCTGTGGCTGACATAGTCGGGGCCACCCTCCATCTGTCTTGACGTGATTGCCCAGGCAGCAGGTTTGTGAACCCTTGCTGGCCAGGAGGAAGGAGTGGAAGGCTGCATATCATGGTGGGGGCTTTGGGGCTGCATTGCCAGCCAGTAGGATGGAGCATATGAAGCTCCTAAAAGTTCCCAATCTGCTTGGCTGAGTGTGCCAGGATGATTTTGACAACCTGTCCTTTCTCCTGAGCAACCTGCTTTGTGTAATCCTTGACCCTTAAGCAGCCCTCTTGCTGTTAGGAGGTCCTTCAAAGTGCCCACCTTTCTTTTGTCCCGGAGCAACCAGTCATGGGTACCTGTTCTCCACAAGCAGCTGGAATCACAGTCTCTCCCAAGTATTCTGCCTTTTTTCTTTCCAACCCCACTAGTCTCCAGAGCACCGTGTAATGTGGGTTTGTGCTCCTTGAGATCTCCAGGGTTGAGTGTTCAGTAATCCTGTGCTTCTGCTCCCTCCCTGCTCCATTTCTCTTCCTCCCGCCTGTGAGCTGGGGTGGGGAGATGGCTTTGGTCCCGCAGGATCTTGGCTTTGCTACTTTACCCTTTTCTGTGATGTTCTCTTTTCCTCAGATGTAGGCTGTTGCAGTCTTTTTTCCGGTTGCTCTGTCAGGGTTAGTTGTATTTGCTCTATTTTTGTGTTATATGTAGTTTTGGTAGGAGGTTTCTGCCTCACTTCTCATGCCATCATCTTTTCCTCTCCCTCCTAACTCATTTAATTCTTACAACCATTCTTCAAAATAAGTAGAATTATTATTGTTTTACAATAGAGGATATTATGAAATAGAGAAATTTAAGTGATTTGCTCGGGGTAACAGGTAGTGAGTGGCAGAGCCAGGATTTGAACACAGGCCATCTGGGTCCAGAGCCCACACTCTTAACCACTAGACGGGGGTGCTTCTCGATATAAGTGAAATTAATTTCATGAAATGCTATGTACCCTTACTACATGCAGTATACTTAGATATATTCTACACTATTATTTTTACTTTTTAAAAAACATATAATAAAACCCTTAGTATTAGATCTTTTCCAGAGTCTACCCAGGTATAGGCCCAATATTTCAGGCATTGCTCTACCTACTCCAGACTGTCTTCTTGTCTAAACAGTCTTTTTGGTCTCTATTCATACTGACCTCCATTAACTAGTGATATAGGAATTCTAGTACAGCTTACCAGCTCATTTGAAGCTTTGTCAGGTGTCATTACCATATAGAAACTATGAGACATGAGAAATAATGTATTTATATAGTTAAACTTTTAATCATTTATTTCTAAGTTCTTATATTTCTTTGATTATATGGATACATAGAACTATAGTATCTGCAGTTGGCACTACATGCTTAATTTGATAGATAACTAATCTTCTGTTTTATTTCCTTTCCCTTTTATGTATTAAAATACATATGAAAATGAGATACTATTTGTTTGCCTGTCAAATAAACAAACCTTTTTATGGTGTTATATTCAGTGTTGGTCCAGGTGTGATGGTAGAATTCTTCCCTTAATTACTGATGGAAATATACATAGGTAAAACTGTTTTGGAAAGCATATATCCAAAAGTCTTTAAAGTATTCATTCCTTTGACCCAATGATTCTAATCTCGAATCTATTTTAAAAATATAAACTCCAACACAGAAGATTCTTATACACAAGGATTTTTATTACAAAGTTTTTTACAATACTAAAATATTAGAAATAATCTACATGTCCAATAAAAAGATTTTTCATAATCATCTCCACTTTCTCTTCATTAATCATAATCTCTGCCCCTGGTACTTACAGAAAGTTCATAACAGTTTGGAAAGATAATTATAGTACATTTAAAGTACAAATTTTAAAAGCAGGACAAAAATCATACAAACAGTATACTCTTACTAATACTGAAAAATAATAAACAGCTGAAACATAGAAAAAAGACTGAAAAGAAACATTCAAAAATGTAATAGTGATTGTTATAGGTGATAAAAATGCTTTTGTTCATTACCTACATTTTTAATACTGAGGAAACATTTCTTTTATAATGAAAAGGTAATCCATTTCATTTTCAAAAGTGTACCTCACAGAAATATGGAGATCTGAAATTTCTAAATGCACGTCTACCTAAATTTTAGTGACAGACAATAGGTTACCAAATAGCTAATAGGTAATATGATAGGTTCATTACTTTAAATGATAGTTTTTGTGAAAGAAGGTATTAGAGGAAATATTATTCAACTGTTACAGCTAGCTGCTATAAACCAAATTTTAAGATCTTCCTAATTTACTCTTATGATTCTCTTGGGCGTCCTCCCAGATAAAAAAAATTTCTATTCCTACATCCTTTCACACCCAATTATTTAGGGTAGTACCACTTTATAGAAACCTTCATTTGTTAAATCCTCAACCTTTAAAACAAAGGCATAGTACATTAACTGAATAAATATGCACAGTAGTTTTAAGTATTCTGATAGTTTAGGGAAACTATAGGGCAAACTTTTAATCTGATGGAACGGAATTTAAAAAAAATATTGAGTTTTTCTGATTATAATTTTTAGCTTATTCATTGATAAAAAATATATATGTGAGGCAGAATGTGGTATTAACAGATACTGTGTTCTAAGGACAATGGCCTATCTTCAGAAAATAATTTAATAAAAATATTACTTTCTATTTTCAGTGACTTTCTGGCTGATCAAGCTGCATGTTATATTCAGGCAATACAGTGGATTTTGCACTATTACTACCATGGAGTTCAGTCCTGGAGCTGGTGAGGAATAAAAACAAGCATTAAGTTGATTTCTTTTACAATGTTTCATTCCAGTATAATCTCATTTGAGGATCTTCTTGATTCTGTTTATGGTGCTATTTTTTAAGAGATACATACAGCCAAATTTAAATGAAATACAGGTAATACCTTTTCTTATATGAAGATGCTTTAAGAAGACCTTTGCACAGCAAAGGTACTGCCAGGCCTTAGCAGATGGCCTAAAATAAAAGCTCTTTGTTTAGAATCTCTGTCATGATGAGTCATATGCGACAGTCTTGATAATTATTGAGTGACGGTTATATGGTTTTTGTATGTTTGAAAAAAATGTTTGTACCCAGAGTAATTATAGAAGAATTAGTTATTTGAATGTTAGACTAGGAGGGATAAGGAAAAAAGGAGAAAGGAATTTTTTGACTTCCTTGGAAATAGTAATAATTTTCTGCTTCAGGAAGTTCCCTCTACATTTCCAAAGAATCCACCAAAATAGAAAAATAAAGTAAATATTGATGCAGGGAAACGTAGATATTTTTAGGTGATGAGATAGTTTTGTTTTGTTTTCAGAGCACCTTTGGTAGGCTTTGTTTGAAAGAACCACACAGCAAAAAAAAAAAAAAGTAAAACAATGTGGTTTCAATGATGATTTCACTTAAGAATAGCCTTTAAAAAAAAAAACTTCACAATTACTAACCTGATTCTCAGAGCCTCTGAAAAGCATTCTAATGACAAAAAATCCTTGATTTGCTATTTTTAAGAGGGTGAATTTAAGTTACTTTTGTTTACTACCAGGCATTAAGTCCGAGAACTTGAAAAGCATGTTCTCATACAATCCTCACAACTATTTAAAATAAGTATTGTCTTCTGCCTTTTACAGATGAGGCTCAGAGGTTAAGCAGCTTCTAAGGTTTTATATATATATCTATACCTAACAATCAAGTATAAGCCTGTCTGACTCCAAGTCTATATATTTTCCATTATTCTACATGCCATTCTGCCTCCTAAACTTTCCCATCCTTTTGAAATATGCAATAAATGTGAAATATAAAAACTTTTTTTTCATTTTTTTGGCATCTTTAGTCAAACATTAAGAAGAACATTGAAATGTTTTTAAAAATTGTACATTCAAAGCTTTGTAAAAATATTTATACCTGTAGTTAAAGATGGGATGGTATTAAAAACAAAAATAGTTTATGACTGATAAATGGCTTAATCCTTGTCATAAACACAATAATATATATACTAATTCAAAGGTAAAAGTTCTTAGAGCTGACTAGTAACAGCCACATGAACTCTCAGACTTACTGTTCTCTCTGTCTTCCTCAGAGAGGCGTAGGCCCACATGAGCTAACTGAAAGTTTTCTGACTGCCTCAATACTTCATTCTAAGAACTTAATTGATTAGAAGATTCATACTCAACATTTTGGGAACTAAAGTATACATAAAACACATACATAGCTCCTTCAGTTACATGATACATCCCAATTTTGGAAATGTGAGACTGCACTTTAAAAAGTAAGGAACTAAAACATTTGTTGCCGTCACATGACCTAAATTTTCTAACACTGCAGATCCTTGTATTCAAATAGTAGAACATGGGTGATACTTTTTTTTCTTTAGGGTTATTGTTGTGTGTTGTTAAAATAAAATGTGGAGAAGTATATACTTAATATTGACCTGTTCCTTAAAGTTGCCAAGTGTTTAAAACTCAGTTTTTTTTTATAGGTATTATCCCTATCATTATGCACCTTTCCTATCTGATATACACAACATCAGTACACTCAAAATTCATTTTGAGCTAGGAAAACCTTTTAAACCATTTGAACAGCTTCTTGCTGTACTTCCAGCAGCTAGCAAAAATTTACTTCCTACATGCTACCAGGTGAGTTCTAATATTAAATGTTTTTATTTCCTTTTTGATACTCAGGAGTTCTTCCTCCAAACCTAGAAACATAGTACCCAAATTTCTTTAATAGCTAAATATGTTTATTTTCAGTTTCCAATTATAGTATTTCTCAAACAAGTCTCCTGAAAAGTAATTCCTTCATTTAAAGGTAACTTCGTTTTAAAAATGCAAACAAACTAATCGTTCAGAGCATAGTTTCTTCATTTTCAGCACTTTAAGCACAAACTCAGTTTGTTTCTGCACTAATGAAAGTAAACTGAGACAGGCAAAATCTGAAGCCATGTACTTTGTCCAAACATTTACAGATTCATTCCTGTTCTCTTTTACCCTCTAACTATTGGGACAGGGATGTTTCTAGTAAGTCATTTATCTCAACAGAAGTTTACACTTGGGTTTTAAGAATTTCATCTATCAGATTGTGGAATGAAAAGCTTTTCTATTGTTAATGTATTTCACATAACAGGAGGAAGATATTTCAGGGGTGACTGAGTCACCAAAGTTAAACTAAGCCTACTAAGTTGATTCTGAATGTAAACTTCATTTAGTTCTCGAATATCAATCTGTTCTAATTCCATGGTCTGGTCCCAGGAATTAGAGGAGACTCACACAGATACACACCCTTTGCTGCTTCAACTCCCATCTGCATCCTTTGGAAATTTAATCTGTCCTTCATCCTGGCCTCTGGCCTCCCTAACATCCTTTGTTGCTTTTTCCCTACCTTAAGATACATTAAGATTGATACTCATCCACTCTAGACCAGTACAACCATGCAAGTGTTTTATAGTCACATCTGTTTTGATCTGGGCCAATGCCATTCTGTTTATTAAATGTTTTGAATATTACTCTGGGAAATACGCTGTTTTGTTACTTTAAAAAATTTTACATCATAATCTTCCATGTTTATTTCCTAGAAGACATCCTTATGTTTTCTTTATCTACTTCCATTATAAATCACTAATAAAAACATGTTGTATGGACATTTTATCTTTGCTATTAGTGGCGAAGAGATTTTTGATTTTAAGAGTATTTGCTTTTTAAATTATCTTAGGTGACAGTTCTTATATTACTTAATAAAATCAATTGATTAATAAGATCAAATAAATTGTTCAAGGTTAAAAATGGAGGCCTGTTGGAAGCCTGTGAAATGACCTAACGTCTATATAGGAAAACAGAATTTAGGTGGGCCTTGTAGAGTGAAAACACAAACATAAAATGAAAAAATTAAAATTCAGAATTAAGATGGTTTTACTACATAACCTCAGTGGAATAGAAAATGATGACTAGCAGTGATATTAGAGTTCTCACAGTTGAAAATCAAAATATAGTAAAAATGTAGTTTTGCTTTGCTTAGAAATTTTAAACTTTAACATGTGAGGAAATATTATAAATATATTAACAAAAAGCTATGTTGGTATCAGTTCTTATATTTCTATTATACTGTTTTATCTTTTCACAGCATTTGATGACCAGTGAAAATTCACCAATTCTAGAATATTACCCAACTGATTTTAAAACTGACCTAAATGGGAAACAACAAGAATGGGAAGCTGTGGTACTAATACCTTTTATTGATGAGGTCAGTGCATGAAATAATAGTTATAGTTATATATATATACATATATTCTTTCTTTTATTATGAAGTATAGTTGAAACACCATCTTATAAATATTATATTGGTTTTAGGTATACAACACAGTGGTTTAACAGTTGCACGCATTAAGTCCTCACCCCAACTAGTGCAGTTACTATCTGTCAGCATAGAAAGATGTTACAGAACCATTGTCTGGGTTCTCCCTGCTGCACTTCCATCCCTGTGACCAACTTATATTATGACTGATAATTTTGGTGCCCCTTTATCCCCTTACCCTCCCTACCAACCCACCCCAGCCCAGCCAACCTGGTAACAACCAGTCACTTTTCAGTACTGTGAGTCTACTGCTGTTTTGTTTATTAGATTACACAAATAAGTGAAATCATATGGTATTTGTCTTTCTCTGCCTGGCTTATTCACTTAATGTAATATCCACTACATACATCCATGTTGTCACAAATGGCAAGATTTCTTTTTTTAATGACTGAATAATATTCCATTGTGTACATGTACCACATCTTTATCTATTCATCTACTGATGGACACTTTGCTTCCATATCTTGGCTATTGTAAACAATGTCACAATAAACATAGGGGATCATTATGTCATTTCAAGTCAGAGAGTTTATATTCTTTAGGTAACTTTCTAGAAGTGGATTAAAGTCAGGGCATTCTATTTTTAGTTTTTTGAGGAAACTCCATATAGTTTTCCACAGTGGCTGTGCAAATTTACATTCCCACTGAGAATGTAAGAGGGTTCCCTTTCTCCACATACTTGCCAACACTTGTTATTTTTTGTCTTTTGGATAGTGACAATTCTAATTGGTGTGAGGTGATGTCTCATTGTGGTTTTGATTTGCATTTCCCTGATGATTAGTGATGTGGAACATCTTTACATGTGCCTGTTGGCCATCTGTTGTTTTCTTTAGAAATATGTTTATTCAGGTCATCTGCTCATTTTTTAATTGGGTTATTTATTTTCTTGGTGTTGAGGTATATGTGTTCTTTATATAGTTTGAATGGTAATGGCTCACCAGATGAATGATTTATGAATATATTTTCCCATACTGTAGGTTGCCTTTTTATTCTGGTGTTGGTGTCCTTTGCTGTACAGAAGCTTTTTAGTTTGATGTAGTCCCACTTGCTCATTTTGATTTTGTTTCCCTTGCCTGAGGAGATGTATCCAAAAAACAATTGCTCAAGTTTATATTCAAGAGATTTTTGCCTATGTTTTCTTCTAAGAGTTTTATACTTCCATGTCTTGCATTTAGTCTTTGATCCATTTCAAGTTACTTTTGTGTATGGAGTTAGACAGTAATGCAGTTTCATTCTGTAGCATGTAGCTGTCCAATTTTCCACTACCAGTTATTGAACAGACTCTTTTCATTGTATATTCATGGCTCCTTTATTAATTGACCATTTATATGTGGGTTTATTTCTGGGCTCTATATTCTGTTCCATTGATCTATGGGTCTGTTCTTGTGCCAGTATGGCACTGTTTTGATTACTATAGCTTTGTGGCATAGCTTGAAGTTATGGAGTGTAATACACCAGCTTTGTGTTTCCTTTGCAGGATAGCTTTGGCCATTTGGGGTCTTTTGTGGTTCCATATGAATTTTAGGATTATTTGCTCTTGTTTACTGAAAAATGCCATTGGTATTTTGACAGGTTACATTGAATCTATAAATTGTTTTGTGCCGGATGACCATTTTGACAATATTAATTCTTCCTGTCTATGAGCATGGGATAGATTTCCATTTTTGGTCTCATTGTTAATATCTATTCTCAGTATCTTATAGTTTTCAGAGTGCAGGTCTTTCTCCTTGGTTAGGTTTATTGCTAAGTATTTTATTCTTTTGTTGCAATTTTAAATGGAATGCTTTCCTTATTTCTCTTTCTGCTAGTTCATTGTTAGTGAATAGGAATACAACAGATTTCTGTATATTAATTTTGTGTCCTGCAACTTTGCTGAATCCAGTTATTAGTTCTTCTCATTTTTTGGTGGAGTCTCCAGGTATTTCTATGTATGAATATCATGTCATCAGCAAATAGTGACAATTTGGATGCCTTTTATCTCTTTATGTTGTCTGATTGCCATGATTAAGACTTAAGTACTATTTTGCATAAAAGTGAGAGTGGACATCCTTGTCCCTGATCTTACAGGAAAAGCATTTAGCTTTTCACCATTCAGTATGATGTTAGCTGCAGGTTTGTCGTATAAGGCCTTTATTATGTTGAGTTATGTACCCTCTGTACCTGTTTTGTTGAGAGTTTTTATCATGAATGGATGTTGAATTTTGTCGAATGCTTTTTTAGCATCTATTGAAATGATCATGTGGTGTTTATCCTTCTTGTTAATTTGGTGTATGATGTTGATTTACAAATATTGTACTATCCTTGGCTCCCTGGAATAAATCTCAATTGGTCATGATGGATGATCCTTTTGATGTATTTTTGAATTAGGTTTGCTAATATTTTATTAAGGATTTCTGTATCTGTTTATAAGAAATATTGGCTTGAAATTTTCTTTCTTTGTAGAGTTTTGGTATCAGTATTAGAGTGATGCTGGTCTCATAGAATGAGTTTGGAAGTATTCCCTCTTTTTCTACTTTTTGGAATACATTGAGAAAAATGGGTATTGGTTCTTCTTAAAATGTTTGGTAGATTTCAGCTTTGAAGCCATCTGGTCCTGGAATTTTGTCTGTTGGGAATTTTTTGATTACCAATTAAATTTCGTTACTAATAATTGGTCTTTTCAGATTTTCTGTTTCTTCCTGGGTCAGTCTTGCAAGGTTGTACTTTTCTAGGAATTTGTCCATTTTGTCTAGGTTGTTCATTTTATTGGCATATAATTTTTCATAGAATTCTCTAATAATTATTTGTATTTCTTTGGTATCTGTTGTGATTATTCCTTTTTCAGTTCTGATTTTGTTTATTTGTGTACTCCTTTTTCTTGTTAAGTCTGGATAGGGGTTTGTCTACTTTGTTTATCTTCTCAAAGAACAGCTCTTCAATAGAAAAAAATTGACTTTTTCTATTATTTTATTCTTCTGTATATTATTTATTTCTGCTGTGATCTTTATTATGTCCCTCCTTCTACTAACTGTGGGTATCTTGTTCTTTTCCCAGTTTCTTTAATTGTGAGATTAGGCTTTATTTGGTAGTAATCTTGTTTTGTGCGGTAGGCCTGTATTGCTATGTATTTCCCTCTCAGTACTGCTTTTGCAGCATCCCACAAATTTGGAACTGTTGTATTTTTGTTTTCATTTATCTCCATGTATTCCTTGGTTTCTGCTTTGATTTGTTCATTGATCCATTGAATATTTGGAAGCAGTTGTTTAGCTTCCATGTGTTAGTGGGCGTTTTTGTTTTCTTTGTGTAATTTATTTCTTGTTTCATACCATTATGGTCTGAGCAGTTGCTCGATACAATTTCAGTCTTTTTATATTTATTGAGGCTCTTTTTGTGGGCCAGTATGTAATCTCTTCTGGGGAATGTTCCATGTTCACTTGAGAATAATGTGTATCCCACTGCTTTTGGGTGGAATGTTCTGTAGATATCTGTTAAGTCCATCTGATCTAATGTATTGTTCAGTGCCACTGTTTTCTTATTTATTTTCTGTGTGGATGATCTGTCCATTGATGTAAGTGGGGTGTTAAAGTCTCCTAATATGAATGAGTTCCTGTCTATTTATTTCCCCTTGTAATTTTGTTAGTATTTGTTTTACATATTTAGGTGCTCCTATGTTGGGTTCATAGGTATTTATAATGCTTATATCCTCTCGGACTGATGCCTTTATCATTACGTAACATTCTTGTATGTCTCTTATTACTTTCTTTGTTTTGAAGTCTATTTTGCCTAAGTACGCTGCACCTGCTCTTTTTCCCTATTATTTACAAGAAACATCATTTTCCATCCCTTCACTTTCAGGCTGTGTGTCTTTGGGTCTGAAATGAGTCTCTTGTGAGCAGCATATAGATGGATCTTGTTTCTTTACCCATTCTGCCACTCATGTCTTTCATAGGTGCATTCAGACCATTTACATTTAAGGTAAAGATACATATGTATTTATTGTCATTTTATTAATTATTTTCTGGTTGCTTTTGTAGTTCCTCTCTGTTCCTTTCTTTCTCATACTCTTCTCTTACTATTTGATGGTTTTCTTTAGTATTGTGATTAGATTTCTTTTTTAAAAATTTTTTGTTTATCTGTTAAAGGCTTTAGGTTTGTGGTTACTATAAGGTTCATAGATAGTTTCCTAACTATACTTTCCTAAACCGTCTGTATTGATGGTCACTATTTCAAACACAGTCTAAAAATGCTTCTTTTTTATTCTTCCTCCTCCTCTACACTTTAGGCATTAGATGTCATAATCGCCATTTTTATGTGTATTCCTTCACTGATTTTATGTATAGTTCATTTTATTAGTTTTTTTTAACTTCATAACTTGCTTAGTGAGTAATTTGTCTACTACCTTTATTGTGAATTAATTTTCACTGGGGAAAACTATTTAGACTTAAGAACATTTCCATCTACCAAATTCCCTTTAACATATCCTGTAAGGTTTAGTGGTTATGAATTCCTTCAACCTTCATTTGGAAGGGAAATGTTTAATCTCTCCTTCAAATTTGAATGATAATCTTGCTGGGAATGGGATTCTTGGTTGAAGGTCCTTCTGTTTCCATGCATTATATATTTCATGCCACACCCTTCTGGCCTGTAAAGTTTCTGCTGAGAAGTCTGCTGATAGCCTGATGGGGTTTCCCTTATGCATAATTTTTTTCTCTGTCTGGCTGCTTTCAGTACCCTCTCCTTATCCTTAATCTTTCTCATTTAATTATTAAGTATGTCTTGGTGTTGTCTTTCTGGGGTTCCTTTAGTTAGGGACTCTCTGGGCTTCCAGGACCTGGGTGTCTTATTTCCTTCCCCAGACTGGGGGAGGTTTCAGCGATTATTTCTTCAAATAGATTTTCTTACTCCTTTGTCTCTCTCTCCTCCTTCTGGTACCCCTATTATGCAAATACTGTTTCATCTGAAGTTGTCAAACAGCTCTCTTAGCATCCTCTCATTTTTAGATATTCTCTTTTCTCTCTGTTCCTCAGCTTCATTGTTTTTCTGTTCTCTAATTTCCATCTCATTGATGGTCTCCTCTACTTGCAGCAATCCCTCCTTGTATTTTCATCTCAGTTCCTGTGTTCTTTAGCTCTGGCTCTTTTTCAGCTCTTCTGTCTCTTTGAGGAACTTCTCACTGAGATCACCAATTCTTTTCTGCAGGTCAGAGAGCATATTTATGACTGGTACTTTGAAATCTTTATCACAAAGACTGGTGATCTCCATTTCATTTAGCCCTCTTTCTGGTGCCTTATCCTGCACTCTTGTTTGGAACATATTCCTCTGTCTCTTCATTCTGTCTGAGTTTCTGTGTTTCTTCTTTTGTATTAAACGGATCTGCTTTGTTTCCTGGTCTATAGAGTAATGGCTTTATGAAGATGACATCCTGTGGTGCCCAGAAACTCAAGACTCTACTCTCCAGTGCCTGGTTCTTTGTGGTGGAGCCCCAGGTGCTCTTGGTGGGTAGGGGGTGGGGCTTCCTTACTGCCTGTCTGCTGGCAGTGGCTGATCTCTCTTAGCAGAGCCTTAAAGCTCTCTCTGTGCCATTTGTGAGCTAAGCAGTGGAGCTTTTGCTGGGATCATTGTGGGCAGCCCAGAGTAGTCACAGTGCTGCTGGGCCAGCAGGATGGGCAGGAAGTTGTGCAAGGGAGCACAATGTGGGGCTGAGCCCCTAGCAAGGTAGAAGGAGTGTTTAGAGATGGATCCTGCAGGCTTCTCCCCAGTTCAGTTGAAAAGTTCAGGGAAATCTGGGAAATTTGGCAAAGTCTGGCTGATGGCTGGGCTAAGTGGATTGGGCAGGTGGATCACCAGGATGCAGGACTGCTGGGTGCTGCAGGATTGTGCATTTGTATCCAGCTCTGTTGTGCACCCATCCAGCTAGACTGAGGGTAGACGGGGAAGTGTCCTCTGTCTGCCCTTTCTCCTGTGGATAGAACTCCATCCAACCCCTTCCCCTCTGTTATACTTCCCACTGCTGGTAAATCTTTCAAACTGCTGCCTCTGTGTTAGGTCTCAGTGGTACCAGTGGAGCATACCTGTTCTCCAAAAGCAGCAAGAGTGTCAGCCTCCCAGAGTGCTCCAATTCTCCCAAGTGTCCAGCTGCATTAATCACCAATGCCCAGTGCAATGTGGTCTTGTGTTCCCAGAGCAGATCTCCAGAACCAGGTGTACAGGATTCCTGAAGGCTTATCCCCTCCCCTCTCTATTCCTCTTCCTTCTACTTTTGGGCTGGGAAGTGGGAACGGCTTGAGCCACTTTACCCTTCTTTGTGTGGTCTTCTCTTCTTTACCAGGTATTGGTGGCTTGTTCTGTAGTCTTCAGGTTGTTTTCAGGATTAGTTGTGTTTGCTGTAGTTGCTTCTTAGTGTATATGATGGAGGAGGTTTGAGTTGTCTTCCTGCTTCCACCTTCTTTTCCCAGGATCTCTACGTATATATTCTTAGAGATTATTTCATATAACTTAATGAGTAATATCCTTCAATAAGTGAGTAGATTAAAAAACTGTAATGCATCCATACAATGGAATACTACTCAGCACTATAAAGAACTATTGATATAAATAACTTGAATGAAAAAAGTTCACTTGAATGAAAAAAGTCAATCTCAAAAGGGTTATATATTATATGGTTCCATTTATGTAATCTTGAATTACAAAATTATTGTAATATAAAATATGTCAGTGGTTAGCGTTGGGGATAGGGTGTGATTATACTAGGGGTTAGCGTTGGAAATATTTTAGTTTTAGTGGTGGTTACATGAATCTATACATATGATAAGAATTCCATAGCACTGTACACACACAAAAAAATCACATATAAAAACTAGTGAAATATGAATAAGTCTGTAGTTCAGTTAACAGTGTTATATCAAGGTCAGGCCAGTTTCCTGGTTTGGATAATATGCTGTGACTATATTTGAGCAAAGCTGAATGAAAGGTTCATGGGAATGCTGTATCTAATTTTGCAACTTCTTGTGACCCTCCATGTTTTCTTACCACTGTAAAAAGTGCTCTGGTAAAATTATTTGTGTATTTATGTATTCTTTTTATTTATGCATTTTTATGTATTGGAGATTTTATTCTTAAAAGGTTAAAGTGGGATTGCCTGGTTAATTAGAATATATATTTTTAATTTTAATGAATATTGCCCACATCTCTGCTTCTCCAGTCCTTTATATTATTACTTCACTTAATTTTGGCCAATCTATTGATGATAAAGAATGCTACTTTATTGTTATTCGAATATGTTATTTCCTGACCCCTAATTTGAGTATATTTTTGTGTGTGTGTTTACCCTTTACATTTTCTTTTTTGTAAATTGCCTGTTTATATCCTTTTCCTCATTTTCCTTTTATGATTTTTGTCAACTCTTTGTATATTAGGAGTATGCTTTTCCCAGTATGACATTTGTCTCTTTACTTATTTATGACATCTTTTGTCACTTGTTCTTTTACTTAAAAATGTCTTTTCCCTTAAGGTGTTAGATTTTTTCCTGGTCTTATTTAAGTAAGAGTTTTATCACTCCAAATTATCAATAATCTTCTAGATTTTCTTCTAATACTTTTATTGTCTTTTACTCTGATACTTGTTTTGGTATATGGTATGAAATTTGGAAGTGTATGTATTCTTTTCCATCTGGATAGCTAGTATGACAATACCATCATCTAAATATCTGAAGTACTATATTACTGACATAGATTGTGATTTGTTTTTGAACTCTTTATTCTCTATTTCAGGTCTGTGGGTCTCTTCTGGTGTCAGTACTAAAGTGTTTTTTATCATTTTACCTTTATAAAAAGGGATAGGATCTAGTAAGACAAGTCCCTAGTTACTTTTTGCAATTCAGATATTCATTCTTCCATATGAACATTAATATAATTTTGTCTATTTGTTTATATTAGTAGCTCAATGTTCATATTTCCTAATAAGGATTTTTTTATTGGAATATAGTTGATATATAATATTATGTTGGTTTTAGACATGAAATATCACGTATACATAATTATGTACATTACTAAATGCTCACTGGTAAGTGTAGCATTTTAACCCCTCCCACCATAGCAAGATATTACAATATTATTGTTATATTCTGTATGCTGTACTTCCATTCCTATGACTATTTTATAATTTCATTTTGTCCTTTAAAAAGATATTTTAAACCACTGTGATTCTGATTGGAATTATATTAAATTTTTAAGATAATTTGGAGAGATGAACATTTCTGTACCTTTGCAGAATTTGTAAAGTAAGACATTAATGACTTATGAATTATAATAAACAATAATAATTATCATAAATTCACATTTAAAATTTCATTCTCTGTTGTTCTTGTCCATACATTAGTGGCTTCTGTTGAAGTAAGAGATTTGGAGGAATTTGTTGTAACAAGCAATATTCTCGGGTCCTTAGAAACAATGAATAACACATCAGTTTTTTATGTAATGAAATAGGAAAAATTCCATTAGTTAAGGTTTTTGCTTTTCAAGAATACAAATAATGATTCTGTATACTAAGGGAAAAGATTTATCTTTGTAGTGCAGAATTTTATACTTTTTACCCCTCTTTCCAATGTTTACATTCAGAAGCGATTGTTGGAAGCTATGGAGACATGTAATGACTCCCTCAAAAATGAAGAGAGGAAAAGAAACCAACATAGTGAGTGCCTAATGTGCTGGTATGATAGAGACATACAGTTCACCTACCCCTCTCCATGGCCAGAAAAGTTTCCTGCCATAGAACGATGTTGCACAAGGTAATGTTAATTGGTAATTTTTCAATACGAAAGAGTTCCCCACAACCAAAAAATAAAGCTTTTAAATGTTTGAATAACTAACAGATCACTTATGACAGTTATAGTCAATTGATAATGAGTTACATCCAAATTGCCAAGGATCATATCATCTCTGTCTCATAGTTGTTGCTACTGCTCTGCTTTGGTCAGATTCTGCTTCTCTCTTTCCATCTTCCATTAAAATTGTTTTTTATTTTTTCTCTCTAGTATATATCTATACTCTTCTTCAAGAGGATGTATGAATTTTTGTTTTCACTGCCAGTATCTGCTCCCAGCATTATTTGACACACTACGAGTTTGACTTATACTCCCCAACCACCCAACTAAAAAGGAAAAACAAAGAAATAGAAGAGCTCCTCTGTTTTCTTGCCTCAAATCCATTTCATCTTTCTCTTCTTCATTAAAATGTCTTCCTTGTTTTCTCTCTTCTTTAATCTTCCCTGCATATAATTTGTCCAGATGGCAATTATGTTGCAGATAATGTGAATACCAATCAGTTATGATTTTCCTTTTGTTAAAGCAGAGAGAAAGATGAAATACAAATTATAAAATGTTCATTTTCCATTCTTGGTTTTGGAACATGGAGGATATGAAGATTTGTAAAATACTTCATACATTCTTTTATTTTTAAAATTAATTGTGTTTGTATAGTGTTCTTTTAAATTAATGTGGAAAATGTCCATTTAGTAACCTACAGGCATGGTTGTGTCTGGACCAATAATAGCAGAGACTCTGGGTTGTTCTACTCTATAGTTTTTTTCCTCTTAAAAGATGAATTGTCATGTCCTTGTTTATAAGCCAGGATGACTTTTGCAAAGTATTCAGGGAATGCTGAAAAACTGTGATTGTTTGTAATGTAAGAATTTTAAATTAAGTCTTGATTTATTTTCTAGGTATAAAATAATATCACTAGATGCTTGGCGTGTAGACATAAGCAAGAACAAAATAACCAGGGTTGATCAGAAGGCATTATATTTCTGTGGATTTCCTACTTTGAAACACATCAACCACAAAGTCAGTAGCTTTTCAGAATTATATCACTTTATTGTATGTGAAGTGATTATGGAGAAAAAATTAAAATTAACTTCTCTGAATTCCTTTCAAGTTTTTTTTGAAGAAAAGTGGGGTTCAAGTATTCCAACAAAGTAGTCGTGGAGAAAACATGATGTTGGAAATCTTAGTGAATGCAGAAACAGATGAGCTTGTAAGTATTTTTTTATTACATGTTTATTAGATGCTTTTTATGCATAAAACTGTTCTAGTTGCAGTTTGTTTCCCAAAGAGTTCTAACATGTAGTAACTCCAAAGTTCACAGTAAATAAGGATAATGTAAAAGAAGCATTTACATAAAGGACATGTATAATTATGATATAATGATCAAAAAATGCTCCAGGAATTTTAAAAAGGAGATAAGCTATGTGAGCTAAGGATAAGTGCCGGGGCCTGCCGGCAGGAGTCGAACAATTCCTGAGTGGGGGCGTTGGGCTGTATATACAAGATGACAGGAGGGCAAAACTGGTACAGAATGCAAAGAAGCTTTATTCTGGCATGGCTTATATACACATGTATTGCCTACAGATTAGATTCACACACTCTTCTCAAGGACCTCAAATCCAATCACTTAAGTATTGCCCACAGATCAATACAGTCCAACATCAATCCAATACTTAGGTCACATACTCCTGGGAGCATCTGGTCCAGGTGGCTGGCCTTGAGATAAGACCTCCCTGCATTTCTGAGATACTTGTTCCTGGAATTTAGGAAACTTTTCAAGGTTTCTTTCAGAGTCAGGCCCAGTTCAGGCCTTAGATGGAGACTAGGCACAAAAGCACAATCAGTCCTGTCCTGTACTCTTGCTCCTTCTGTCCCCACCGCTGTCCACAGATAAGTACAGACCAGTAGATGAGAATAGGCTTGAGCTGAGTGCTGAAAAAAAAGTTATCACAAAGAGAAGAAAAGGTGGGGAAGGGTATTTGAGATGAAAGGATTAACATGAGCTGGCAATTGTAGGCAAAGTAAATACAATATATATATATTTATCTTATTCTTTTTCACCTTTTTGTATCTGAAGTTTTTCCTAATATATTTTTTTTTAATAAATTTGATGTATTTAAGGAGGAGGAATAAATAAACCTGACTGAAGCAGAGGACTGGTGTTGGGAAATAGTGGCAGATAAGGCTGAAATAACAGATTGAAGCCAGATTATGGAGGACCTTAAATACCAGGCTAAGGAGTTTGGACTTTTTTTTCTTGACTGTTACCTTGAAGTTGGTATTTTCATAAAGATTCATTTGGTGGCAGTATAATAGACTAAATTGAGCATAAGAGATATGGAAGATAATGGGAAAGCCTGCAGATTCAGAGGTTGTAGAAGCTTTAGGAGGTAAGGACATCACTTGTGGAAGTGATAATATATCTAAATGAATAAAACTAAATAAAATTGTCAAGTTTCATCATTCATTCAAATATAGAGAATGAAAAGGGAAAGCTAATGTTAAATAATGCCTCTGAGATACCCAGGCTAATTAAGTAGAAAATAATTGCTGTTTACTGAAATAAAGAAGTTAAAATTTGAGGGTTGTTGTTTTAAGGGGATTAATGATAAATAATGAGGGAATTTGAAGGTAGTGCTAGGACATTTAACTGGAGCTGCCCTGACAGACGTTCTCAACAAGGGTTCTACAAGAGACTTAAGCTCCAATGCCCTAAGTCATCCATTTGTATATAATGGATTAACTTATCTTATAGGAATCTAGAGTGGTACTATTTATGTACCATCCTTGGAAGAATTGAGATACTAGTCAAATTGCTTTTTTATGCTCTGGTTCAGAGGAAAAACGTCCATTGAGAAATGCTGCTTATACACTATTTAAAACCTGGAGCTAGAGGTAAGGAGATAAGTATGCAGACAGGGATATACAAGTCATCAGAAGGAGGTGATGGCTGAGGCCTTGGAGTTTATTTCCCTGAAGCAAAGGGACTTTAAGGGTTCAAAGTGTCAGCATAAAAAATAGTGGAGCTGGATACGAGGAAGAGGTGGAGCACTTGGGGATGCTGACACTCTAGCCACTTGTGGAGGAGAGGAATGCTCCAGCAGTCCCACTGAGAGAAAACAGAGGCGGCAGCTGGAAAGACTTACCAGCAGTAGAAAGAGTGTCAGAGTGGCAAGGGTTGGATGGAGCTCTCTCTACAGGAGAAAGGGTAGGTGGACAGATCCCTAGCCTTCCCTCAGTGCAACAAGTCGGGCACTCTCAGGAACCCAAATGCTCAATCTTTTTGCTGGGTTCTCAACTGCAGTCATCCCAGAGGCACTTCCCTGTGAACGAGCCTGCCAGTCCAACTGCTTGGCCCATTAGCATTAGATTTTTTTGTTGGGCAGGAAAAGAGAGGCTTTCCCAGCTTTCATAGCCCTGTCTCAGACCAATGGGGAGGCACCTATGAGAGCCAGCTCCAAGCACTCCATAATCCTCATGGCTGGCCCTACACAGTGCCACAGGCCACTCCACAGCTGCACAAACTCCCTGCTCAACCCATCAGCTGAGAAACCCCACCAAAGCTGTAAGGCAAGCAGGGGATGCCTTGCCCACACTGGTCCCAGCAGAAGTGCAGCTGCTGTGCACACAAAGAGCCAGCTAAGGCAAACTGCTGTCCACGATGACTGACACAGACCACTGCCTGCAGACAGGCAGAAAGGCAGCCCTACCTACTGCCCACCAAGAGCAACTGGGGCTCCACCACAAAGAACCAGGCACTGGAGAGTAGAGTCTTGAGTTTCTGAGTACCACAGGACATCATCTTCATAAAGCTTCTACTCTATAGGCCAGGAAACAAAGCAGATCCATCTAATACAAAGGAAAAAACACAGAAACACAGACACAATGAAGAGGCAGAGGAATATGTTCCAAACAAGAGTGCAGGATAAGGCACCAGAAAGAGGGCTAAATGAAATGGAGATCACCAGTCTTTGTGATAAAGATTTCAAAGTACCAGTCATAAATATGCTCTCTGACCTGCAGAAAAGAATTGGTGATCTCAGTGAGAAGTTCCTCAAAGAGACAGAAGAGCTGAAAAAGAGCCAGAGCTAAAGAACACAGGAACTGAGATGAAAATACAAGGAGGGATTGCTGCAAGTAGAGGAGACGAACAATGAGATGGAAATTAGAGAACAGGAACACAATGAAGCTGAGGAACAGAGAGAAAAAAGAATACCTGAAAATGAGAGGATGCTAAAAGGATTCAAGATGGTGGCATGAGAGGTGGGACAGAGAACTTCTACCAAAACCACATATAATATGAAAATATAGTTAATACAACTAATGCTTAAAAAGCAACAAGAAAGAACGCTGCACTGGACTGCATACAACTGGAAAACAGAGCAGACCTCACAAAACAGGGTAACATACCAAGCCTTGATCCGGAGGGACCCAAGCCCTTATCCCACCCCAGCTCACTAACGGGAGGAAGAGAGGCAGAGTGGGGCGGGGGTACAAGCCTAGGACTGCTGAACAGCCAGCCCTGGAGATCTGCTTTGGGAGCACAAACCTACATGGCTTGGGGCTCTGGAGATTAGTGGAGCTAGAAAGGTAAGACAGGTGGAATACTTGGAGAGACTGAGATTCCATCCATTTGTGGAGGACAGGGATCCAAATCTGGCTGTTCTAGGACAAAGGAAAGGCAGGCAGTCTGATAAACTTCCTAGCAGCGAGAGGGCTTCTGAAAGGGCGAAGTTTGCATGGAGCATCCTGCACAGGTGAAGGGATAGGTACAAGGTTGTCTCGGTGCACTCTGCACAGCAGTTTGGAAACTTTCAGAAGCCTCAAGCACTCCATTCTCCTGGCTGGCTACTCAGCTCCGAAGCATGCCCCGTGATACAAAGCCTCCTGCATCACTGGGTCACAAACCGGCAGTCCCTGCCCTGGCGTCAGACCAGGCAGAGGGAGGCCCTGCCTATGACAGCTACAGACACAAAGCACAGAGGCTTACGCCTATGTTCTCAGCCCACTGGTTCTGACAGTGGAGACAGGCACTGCAGCCGGGAAGCAGGGAACAGCTCTTTCATCCCACCAGGCACCAGCATCACTCCCCTGTGACACCCAACATCACTCCAGGGGCTGAGCAGCTCCAGAGAGTAGGGCTTCTGGGCACTAGACGGCATGACATACAAATATGAAACGTCAAAGGAACCTGTTTCAGACCAAAATCTCACAAATACCAGAAAAATGGCCAAATGAGACTGAAATCACCAATCTTCCTGAAAGACAATTCAAAATAAAAATCATAAACATACTTATGGAGATACAGAAAAATATTCAAGAGCTCAGGGACGAATTTAGGACAGATACAATTATTAAGAAATTCTATATCTGAAATGAAACATACAATAGAAGGATTTAAAAGCACATTAGATGTAGTAGAAGAGATGGTAAATGGAATAGAAATTAGAGAAGAGGAATACAAATAAGCTGAGGCAGAGAGAGAAAAAAGGATCTCTAAGAATGAAGGAATATTGAGAGAACTGTGTGACGAATCCAAACGGGACAATATTTGCATTATAAGGAACCAGAAGAAGAAGAGAGAGAAAGAGGGATAGAAAGTGTCTTTGAGGAGGTAATTACTGAAAATTTCCCCAATCTGGGACAGAGTCTCTCAGGCCATAGAGGTGCAGTCCCAACACAAGGGACCCAAGAAAGACAGCACCAAGACATATAATAATTAAAATGGCAAAGATCAAGGATAAGGACAGATTATTAAAAGCATATATATAGAGAAAAAAGATCACATACAAAGGAAAACCAATCACGCTATCATCAGACTTCTCAACAGAAACCTTCCAGGCCAGAAGGGAGTGACATGACGTATTTAATGCAATGAAGCAAAGGGCCTCGAACCAAGAATACTCTGCCCAGCAAGATTATCATTTAAATTTGAAGGATGGATTAAACAATTTTCAGATAAGCAAAAGCTGAGAGAAACCTCCCACAAAACACCTCTACAGTGCATTTTGGAGGGACTGCTATAGGTGGAAGTATTCCTAAGGCTAAATAGCTGTCACCAGAGGAAATGAAAGCACAGCAAAGAAAGTAGAACAATTAATTACTAAGCAGTTGCAAAATCAAGTCAACTCTACCCAAAGTCAATGAAGGAATAGACAAAGAGTACAAAATGTGATATCTAATATATAAAGAATGGAGGAGGAAGAGAAAGGATGAAAAAAAAGAACCTTAAGTTTGTTTTTATAATAGCATACTAAGTGAGTTAAATTAGACCATTAGATAGTAAGGGAATTACCCCTAAACCTTTGATAACCACACATCTAAAGCCTGCAATGCCAATAAGTACATACCTATCGATAATCACCCTAAATGTAAATGGTCTGAATGCACCAATCAAAAGACAGAGTCGCTGAATGGATTAAAAAACAAGACACAACTATATGCTACCTACAAGAGACTCACTTCAAACCCAAAGACATACACAGACTGAAAGTAAAAGGATGTAAAAAGATATTTCATGAAACTAATAGGGAGAAAAAAGCAGGACTTGTAGTACTTGTATCAGACAAAACAGACAAACTAAAACAAGTAACAAGAGACAAGGACATTACATAATGATAAAGGGGTCAGTCCAACAAGAGGATATTACTATTATAAATATCTGTGCACCCAACACAGGATCACCTACATATGTGAAACAAATACTAACAGAATTAAAGGGGGAAATAGAATGCAATGCGTTCATTTTAGGAGACTTCAACATACCACTCACTCCAAAGGACAGATCAACCAGACAGAAAATAAGTAAAGAGAGAGAGACACTGAACAATGTGTTAGAACAGATGGACTTAATGGACATCTACAGAATACTCCATCCAAAAGCAACAGGATACACATTCTTCTCAAGTGCAAATGGAACATTTTCAAGAAAAGATCGTATACTAAGCCACAAAAAGAGCCTCAGTAAATTCAAAAAGATTTTAATTGTACCAACCAGATTCTCAGATCACAAAGGTATGAAACTAGAAATAAATTACACAAAGAAAATGAAAAAGCCCACAAAAACATGGAGGCTTAATAACATTGCTCCTAAATAATCAATGGATCAATGACCAAATAAAAACAGAGATCAAGCAATATATGGAGCCAAATGACAACAATAATTCAATACTGCAATATCTGTGGGACACAACAAAGGCCATGCTAAGAGAATAGTATATTGTAATGCAGGCCTACCTCAGAAAGGAAGAACAATCGCATATGAACAGTCTAAACTCACAATTAACGAAAGTAGGAAAAGAAGACCAAATGAGGCCCAAAGTCAGTACAAGGAGGGACATAATAAAGATTAAAGCAGAAATAAATAAAATCGAGAAGAATAAAACAATGGAAAGGATCAATGAAAGCAGGAACTGGTTCTTCGAGAAAATAAGCAAGTTACAGAAACCCCTAGCCAGACTTATCAAGAAAAACAGAGAGTCTACACACATAAACAGAATCAGAAATGAGAAAGGAAAAATCACTGCGGACACCACAGAAAAGCAAAGAATTAGGAGAGAATATTATGAAGAATTATATGGTAACAAACTGGATAACCTAGAAGAAATGGACAACTTTCTAGAAAAATACAACCTTCCAAGGCTGAACCAGGAAGAAACAACAAATCTCAACAGACCAATTACTAGCAATGAAATTGAATCAGTAATCAAAAAACTACCTAAGAAGAAAAATTCCTGGACCAGATGTTTTCACTCCTGAATTTTATCAAACATTTAGTGAAGACCTAATACCCATCCTCTTTAAAGTTTTCCAAAAATTAGAAAAGGAGGAAATACTTCCAAATGCATTCTCCAAGTCTAGCATCACTCTAACACCAAAATCAGGCAAAGACACCATAAAAAAAAGAAAATTATAGACCAATATCCCTGATGACACAGGTGCAAAAATACTCAACAAAATATTAGCAAACTGAATTCAAAAATACATCAAAAAGATCATCCATCATGATCAAGTAGGATTTATTCCAGGTTTGCAAGGATGGTACAACATTCGAAAACCCATCAACATCATCCACCACATCAACAAAAGAAGGACAAAAACCACATGATCATCTCCATAGATACTGAAAAAGAGTTCAACAAAATTAAACATTCATTCATGATAAAAACTCTAAACAAAATGGGCATAGAGGGCAAGTACCTCAACATAATGAAGGCCATATATGACAGACCCACAGCCAACATTATATTTAACAGCGAGAAGCTAAAAGGTTTTCCTTTAAGATCGGGAACAAGACAAGGATGCCCACTCCCCCCACTTATACTCAACAAACTTCTGGAGGTTATAGCCACGCTAAACAGACAACACAATAAACAGAAACAACAACAGAAATAAAAGGCATCCAGATTGGCAAGGAAGAACTTAAACTGTCCCTGTTTGCTGATGAAATGATACGATACATAAAATACCCTAAAAAAAAATCCACTCCAAAACTGTGAGATCTAATATCTGAATTCAGCAATACAGGATACAAAATTAATGCACAGATATCTGTTGCATTCCTATACACTATTGATGAAGTAGCAGAAAGAGAAATCAGGAAAAGAATTCCATTCACAATCACATCAAAAAGAATTAAATACCTCGTAATAAACCTAACGATGGAAGTGAAAGGCCTATACTCTGAAAACTACAAGACACTCATGAGAGAAATTAAAGAAGATATCAATAAATGGAAGCACATCCTGTGCTCATGAATAGGAAGAATATTGTCAAAATGGCCATCCTGCCTAAACAATCTACAGATTCCATGCTATCCCTAACAAAATACCAACAGCATTCTTCAATGAACTAGAGCAAAAAGTTCTAAAATTCATATAGAACCACAAAAGAACCCGAATAGTCAAAGCAATCCTGAGAAGGAAGAAAAAAATCTGGGGGGAGGGGTTGGATTACGCTCCCTGACTTCAAGCTCTGCTACAAAGCCACAGTAATGAAGACAAGTTGATACTGGCACAAGAACAGACCCATAGACCAGTGGAACAGAATAGGGAGCCCAGATATAAACCCAAGCATATATGGTCAATTAATATACGATAAAGGAGCCATGGATATACAATGGGGAAATGACAGCCTCTTCAACAGCTGGTGTTAGCAAAACTGGGCAGCTACATGCAAGAGAATGAAACTTGATTATTGTCTAACCCCATACACAAAAATACAGTCAAAGTGGATCAAAGGCCTGAATGTAAGTCATGAAACCATAAAACTCTTAGGAGAAAACATAGGCAAAAATCTCTCGAATATAAACATGAGGAACTTTTTCCTGAATGCATCTCTTTGGGTAAGGGAAACAAAAAATGAACAAGTGGAACTACATCATGCTAAAAAGTTTCTGTACAGCAAAGGACACCATCAGCAGAACAAAAAGGCATCCTACAGCATGGAAGAATATATTTGTAAATAACATATCTGACAGCAGGTTAACATCCAAAATATATAAAGAACTCACACACCTCAACACCCAAAAAGCAAATAACCTCATTAAAATATGTGCAGAGGATATGGATAATTCTCCAAAGAAGAAATTCAGATAGCCAACAGGCACATGAAAACATGCTCCACATCAGTAATTATCAGGGAAATGCAAATTAAAGCTACAATGAGATATCACCTCACACCAGTTAGGATGGCCAACATAGAAAAAACAAATGTTGGCAAGGATGTGGAGAAAGGGGTACCCTCCTACACAGCTGGTGGGAATGTAAACTAGTTCAACCATTGTGGAAAGCAGTATGGAGGTTCCTCAAAAAACTAAAAATAGAAATACCATTTGGCCCAGGAATCCCACTCCTTGGAATTTACCCAAAGAATACAACTTCTCAGATTCAAAAAGACCTATGCACCCCTATATTTATCGCAGCACTATTTACAATAGCCAAGAAATGGAAGCAACCTAAGTGTCCATCGGTAGATGAATGGATAACGAAGAGGTGGGACATATACATAATGAAATATTATTCCACCATAAGTAAAAAAGAAATCCTACCATTTGCAACAACATGGATCGAGCTAGAGGGTATTATGTTTTGTGAAACAAGTACCAAATGATTTCACTCATCTGTGGAGTATAAGAACAAAGCAAAAACTGAAGGACCAAAACAGCAGCAGACTCACAGATCCCAAGAATGGACTAACAGTTACCAAAGGGAAAAGGACTGGGGAGGGTGTGTGGTAACTGAGGGAGAAAGGGAATAAGGGGCATTACAATTAGCATACATAATGTAGGGGAGGGGTGCACAGCGAAGTCAGTAGAGCCCAGAGAAGATAAGTACCGACTGTGTAGCATCTTACTACACTGATGGACAGTGACTGTAATGGGGTACATGGTGGGGACTTGATAATGGGGGGAATCTAGTAAACACAATGTTGCTCATATGATTGTATATTAATGATACCAAAATAAAAAAAATGAGAGAACGCTAAGAGAGCTGTGTGACAACTTCATATGAAACAATATTTGCATAATAGGGGTACCAGAAAGAGGAGAGACACAGGAATAAGAAAATCTATTTGAAGAAATAATGCTGAAGCCTCCCCCAATCAGGGGAAGGAAATAGACACCCAGGTCCTGGGAGCCCAGAGTCCCTAATAAAAGGAACCCCAGGGAGACAACACCGAGACATACAATAATTAAATGACAAAGATTAAGGATAAGGAGAGGGTACTGAGAGCAGCCAGAGAGAGAAAATAAATTACTCATAAGGGAAACCCCATCCAGCTATCAGCAGATTTCTCAGCAGAAACTTTACAGGCCAGTATGGATAGTTCCATTTCTAGGAATTTATCCAAAGAAAACAAAATCCCTGACTTGAAAAGATATATGCACTCCATGCTTGAAATATTTAATGCACGGAAACAGAAAGACCTTCAACCAAGAATCCCATTTCCAGCAAGATTATCATTCAAATTTGAAGGAGAGATTAAACATTTCCCAGATAAATGAAGTCTGAAGGAATTTATAACCATTAAACTGGCCTTATAGGATATGGTAAAGGGACTTCTGTAGATGGAAATGTTCTTTAGTGTAGTTCTCCTCAGTGAAAATTAATCCACAATTAAGGTAGTAGACCAGTTACTCAGTAAGCAAGTCATGAAGTAAAAAAAAAACTACTAAATCAACTATACAAAATCAGTGAAGGAATACACATAAAAATGGGGATTATGACATCTAATGCCTAAAGTGTAGAGGAGGAGGAAGAATAAAAAAGAAATATTTTTTTATAATTAATATACAATTACATGAGCAACATTATGGTTACTAGACTCCCCCTATTATCAAGTCCCTACCGTATACCCCATTACATTCACTGTCCATCAGCATAGTAGGATGTTATAGAATCATTACCTTTCTTCTCTGTATTATACTGCCTTCCCCGTATCCCCCCACGCCACCCCCACACCTGCTACATTATGTATGCTAATTGTAATAGCCCTTTTTCCCCCTTATCCCCCCTTTCCTACCCATTTTCCCCAGTCCCTTTCCCTTTGGTAACTGTTAGTCCATTCTTGGGTTCTGTGAGTCTGCTGCTGTTGTGTTTCTTCAGTTTTTCCTTTGTTCTTATACTCCACATATGAGTGAAATCATTTGGTACTTGTCTTTCTCCGCCTGGCTTATTTCACTGAGCATAATATCTCTAGCTCCATCCATGTTGTTGCAAATGGTAGGATTTGTTTCCTTCTTATGGCTGAATAATATTCCATTGTGTATATGTACCACATCTTCTTTATCCATTCATCTACCGATGGACACTTAGGTTGCTTCCATTTCTTGGCTATTGTAAATAGTTCTGTGATAAACATAGGGGTGCATCTGTCTTTTTGAAACTGGGCTGCTGCATTCTTAGGGTAAATTCCTAGGAGTGGAATTCCTGGGTCAAATGGTATTTCTATTTTGAGTTTTTTGAGGAACCTCCATACTGCTTTCCACAATGGTTGTGCTAATTTACACTCCCACCAGCAGTGTAGGAGGGTTCCCCTTTCTCCACATCCTCGCCAACATTTGTTGTTAAAAGAAGTATTTTTAGAGTCTGTTTGAAATAGAGTGACCATCAACTTAATACAGACTGTTATATATTTAGGAAACTATCTGTGAACCTCAGTGAATATATTCATAAATGATTTATCTGTTAAGGGGTTAACATGCAAAATATATAGAGAACTCTAGTACCTCAACTTCAAAAAATCCAAAGAACCCAATTAAAAATGGGTAAAGGAACTGAACAGGCATTTTTCCAAAGAAATACAGATGGCCAAGAGGTACATGACATGACACTCCTCATCACTAATCATCAGGGAAATGCAAATCAGATCCACAATGCAGTATCACCTCACACCCGTCAGAATGCCCACTATCCCAAAGACAATAACAAGTGTTGACGGGATTTGGAATAAAGGAAACCCTCTTATACTGTTGTTGAGAATATAAATTGGTCCAGCCACTGTGGAAAGCAGTATGGAGGCAAAAAGCTAAATAGAAATACCATACAACCCAGTAATTCCACTTCTAGGAATTTATCCAATGAAACAAAATCCCTGATTCAAAAATATATATGCACCCCACGTTTATCACCACATTATTAAAAGACCAAAGTTATGGAAGCAGCCTAAGTGTCCATCAATAGATGTATGGATAAAGAAAATATAGTACATATACACAATGGAATATTATTCATCCACAAGAAAAATCCTAGCATTTGCAACAACATGGATGAACTGGAGGGTATTATGCTAAGTGAAATAAGCCAGGTGGAGAAAGAGAAACACCACATGATTTCAGTTATTTATTTGTAGAATCTAAAAACAAAACAAAACAAAATGAACAAAATATCAGTAGACTGATAGACACTGAGAAGTGCCTGGTGGTTACCATGGAGGAATGTTTGAGGCAGGTGGGTGGGAAGGGTGTGGTGGATAAAGGTGAACAAAAATTCTCAATCATAATATAAGTTGATCACGGATGATAGAATAGCATGGAGAATATAACCAATATTCTGTAACATCTTCCTCTGTTGACAGATATTAATGAAACTAGTTGGGGTGAGGATTTAATAATATTGGTAACTGTTGAACCACTGTGTTGTATACCTGAAACCAATATAAAATTGTATATCGGTGCTACTTCAATATTTATAAATAATAAAAACTAAAACAAGGTCTATTAAATTTGTCTTTTGGGCATCATTATTGGCGTTTGAGAATTCTGTAACTGTAGGTTGGTGGAGGCATAAAGTCTAAATCCTAAGGACTAATCTAGGAGTAGGTAGGTAGAAAGTAGAGATAGTAGGTATTAAGCCTGTGGTTAAGATGTTTATCATTGAAAAAAATGCTAGAAACATAAGTGTTGGTAGGGAACAGGCAGTTTATCAAGCAAAGTCCATATACAAGAAGAGAGGTAGAGCTAATGGAGAACAGAGGTTTTAAAGGCACTGTAGAAAGAAGGGATGTTTATGATAACAAGACCCCATGTGATATAATAAGGGGTTTCATTTGGGGCTTAAATGAGAAGATTAATCTGAGAAAGGAGGACAACTTTTCTTTCAAAAAATAAAGGAAGGAGTGGGGGAATGAAATTAGAAATAGATGTATAGAAAGGAAAAGGATAATTAAGAAAACCTAGTTATAATGTTGAAACTTGTTTGATTTATCAGGTTAATCATTCTTTCATATTCTTTCACATTAATCAGTCTGTTCACATTAGGAAATGTCTAAATATAAGAAATAAAATTAAAAGTTACCCCAAGGTCTAAAAATAGTCATCTCTAATTGTTAAAGAAATATTTGTTAATAATGATTAAGCATAATGAATAGAAGTGAATGAAAAGTTGTATTAAACTTCAGTTTCTATCAAATTGTCTCACCAATAATAATAATAGTAATAGAAGTAGTGGTATGTTTCCTTTTAAAACTAGCAGTTTTACTTAAGATATTATTTCATACAGAATATTTATACATGTTATAGTTCACAAAAGCTTTTGTGTATTTTATTTTATTTTATCCTCAGTAAACATTATGAGGTACATGTTGTAACTCCTCATAAAAGAAAACTGCACATCAGTGGGATTAAATCATTTGCCTGAGATTGTATAGTTCAAAAGAAGTACAACCCAAATTTCGATCCATGAGTCCTAACTTTAAGTGTAGTGTTCTTATTTCATTATGCCAACCACAAACTGAAATGAAATTCTATTTCTTAGAAGAGTCTGTTTTATACTGTCCAATTATCTGATGTGAACAATGAATAGCAGCCCTTTTATAGACATCTCTGCTGTTCTTTTCACTTTTCTCAGTTCCCATGAGAAAAATAAGCAAGATAATCAGGAGAATAACAGAATTACAGAATTTTACAACTAGGTGGAATTTTCTGAAGCAACCAATCCAACTCTTTAATATTGCAAATTAAAAGACCTAAACAGAGATTGGAAAAGGGACATTCATGCAGCTAGTTAGCATAGAACTAAGAACCTCGGTTTCCTGTTGAACATTATTTCTAATGTTAGTTGTTATGGACAGTAATATTCACATTATAAGTTAGTACAGTTCTGTTTGATTTAACTGAGACCTGTTTTCTTCCAAGTAATTTCATTCAGGATTAAAATCAGTTGCCTATCCTTTACTAATAACTGTCAGTGCTATCTAGAAAATGAGAAGGAAGCAAGCTTCCTAGTGTCTTGATGTTTATACTGTAGAAAAGTACTTTAAATTGGTCATAGTGCCTCTGTAATAAGAAGAGATTGGCAGGAGGGGAAGGTAAACTTGGTAAACTTTCACAGATTCATACTTAAAGGGTAAGGAAAGCAGATGAGTAAAAACAACTGAAAATTACTTATTTTTTAAAAAGGAAAGGAAAAAAATCAGAACTTGGAGTGAAGTTGAGAAGAGCAGGTACAATAGGGAATAATTGGCTTCAGTGAGCAAATGGTATTTTATATGTGTTTTAATATTAAGGTGGGGTTTTACAGATTTTAAATAGCGAAAAACAGCCAGTTTTTACTTATTTTTTCCTTTGTGAAGTTCTCTTGAACCTGAAACATGAACTTTTCTGCTTTTATTTTAAGAGTGTAGAAAATGTAGCTTCATCAGTGCTTGGAAAATCTGTCTTTGTTAATTGGCCTCATCTTGAAGAAGCTAGAGTTGTTGGTATATCAGATGGAGAAACTAAGTAAGTAAAATTTTATAGATAACTTTTAAAGTTTTGTTTTGCCTTAATACTTGATAGCCTTTATTGATGCATTTTTAATTGATATAATTATTGTAGAAATATTTATACTCTATAGTGAGAATGAAAGTCCTTTGATCATGCCACTCAAAGTTCAACCACTATTGACAGTTTATTGTACATCTCTTGCAATATTTTAGATGCATATATTATTTTTTCCCTTTTGTCTTCTTTTCCTTTTAATAGCTTGGAAGTTCTATATACTAATTCTTTTCTACCAGTTATGATTATATTATTTAGCAAATATATTTCTCTTTCTGATAAGGATGAATAACATACATATCTGCCCCTCCCAGGTTTCATTTAAATAATTAATTTTTAAACACCTATCTTCTATAATAATTTCTTAATCAAGTTCACAACCACTTCATCAATGACTATTTAGACAGGTTATTCTTTGTCATCATCTTTTTTTTTTCCCCAGAGAAAATGAGGAATATTGTTTTCTGAGTTGTTTCATGTCCAGAGATCTTTTCTGTATTTTTCCTCACACATAGGTTTGGTATTTTAAAGCCTCAATTCTTTTTCCACAGATCTCTGCACACATAGCTCTTTTTTGTTCTATCACATAATTTTGTCAATGAGAAATCAATACCAGTATCAATTTTTTTCCTTTGTGGTATCAGCTTTTCTGTATGAAATCTGTATGGATTTTTTTTGTATGGATTCTTTTTGAATCATCAGAATTCAGTTCCTCTGTCTTTTGATGAAGTCCAATTTATTAGTTTTTTACTTTGTGGATCATGCTTTTGGTCTCAGAACTCTTCACCTAGCCCTTGTTCCTGAAGATTTTCTCCTATATTTTCTTTACAAAGTTTTAGTTTTACCTCCTCCGTTTACATTCAAGTCCATGATTCCTTGTGAATTAATTCTTGTATAAGGTATGAGGTTTAGGTCAAGGTTCATATGTTTGCCTGTGAATGTTCAATTGCTCCAGCACCATTTGTTGAAAACACTACGTCTTCTCCGTTAGATTGTTTTTACACCTTTGTCAACAGTGAGTTGAACAAATTTGTGGGTTTTCCATTCTGTTCCATTTATCTGTGTCTGTTTTTACACCAATGCTACACTACACCTTGTTACTGTAGCTATGTAGTAAGTCTTAACCTTAGGTAGAGTGATTCCTTATACTTTTTCTTTTTCAAAATTTCTTATCTATTTTTGGTCCTTTGCCTTTCCGTATAAATTTTAGAATAAATTGTTTTATATCTACAAAATCTTGGAGAGATTTTGAAAGGAATTGTATTAAACTTATAAATTAATTTGAAGAGATTTGACATCTTTACTATATTGATCCAAATGGATCCAAATGGGTCTTCATTTATCTTTCCATATCTTGTAGTCTTTTATTTTTCATCAGTGTTTTGTCTTTTCAGCATGTAGACCCTGTACATGTTTTTTTAGATTTATACCTAAGTATTTTGGAGCAATCTATAGATGGTATGTTTTAAATTTCATATACTTCCTTAGCAAGTATATAGAAATACTATTGATTTCTTTGTGTTAATTTTTATATCCTAGGATCTGGCTCAACTTATTTCCCTGCCTTTGTTCTTGAAGAGTCCAGGCCAGTTATTTTATAGAAGCCTGGTTTTATCTGGTTTTTTTCCTCTTGGTGTTTAAGTTGGTCCTCCATCCCACACATTTTCTATAAGCAAGGAAGTTAGGTATAGTGGCTTGATTGAAATTGAACTTTTTTAGCAAAAACACTTTATTGAATTTGAGAGTATTTTTAATTTTTTATATTCAAAATTTTATATTTTATATTTAAAAATTCATATTTTTATTGTGTATTTAGTTTTTAAAAGAGAAAGAATAGTAATTAGTTTTTGAATTTTTTTGAAACTTTTCACTAGTCCTTGTTCTGAAATGTATATTACAGTTTTTTAAAAGGAAGCTTTCTTTTTTCTTTTCTTTTCTATTTTTGGTATTATACCATTTAGAAACCTTTTCACTTTTAAGAATCACATTGTTAGAACTCTATATTAAACCACAAAATTTGGGGTAATATGATTTATTTTATTTTATTTTAATTTTTAAGGTTTTACCTGGAAGAACCTCGAGGAACACAGAAACTTTATTTGGGAAGAACTGCCCCGCCATGTAAAGTGGTCCATCTTGGAGACAAAGAACAATCTAACTGGACAAAAGAAGTACAAGGAATTTCAGAATAGTGAGTGTCATAAAAAATATTTAATATCAAACTAACATGTAATCTAATATACTTGTCCTCTAACTTACTTTCTGCTTAACATAGTAATCACTCTGAATGCTGACTACATCTCATTTTATGTTCTAAAGAAAGTAGTGAGTTCTAGTTTAAAATATCTCGTTAGCAGTAGTTATAGCCTTGCCCAGTTTATCACTAAAATGCTTCATGTACAAAAAAAGAAAAAGACGACATGATCACTTTATACTAGGAATAATAGTTAATAGTTTTCCTAATTTGAGGTTTATTTTTTCTAACCATAAGGCCATTGACTTTCTTGACCACATGTATATAATGAAAAAAGGAAGGCAGACTCTCCTTTGTTCCTTACCCTCTCTCCATGTCCACTCCCCCACCACCCCCTACATCCAACCCAATATGTGCCCAAATTCAGAAGTGCAAGTTCTGTACAAACCAAATAACTAAGAAGCAGGCCTTCTTTGGAATGCTGATTTTCAGGGTCAACAAAGTGGTTTGGGTCCCATGATCCCACCCTAACAGTACCTCTCTTTCTTCATCCAAACACTAGAATTTCCTAAACTAAAACAGAGTAATAGTGACTGTCAGTGGCAAATGAAATGGTGTTATAATATCTGTCATTCTTCCTATTTAAACTGTAAAAGCATCCATTGATAAATGGGAAATTTAAGGAGCTGCCTTTCTGCAATTTTGAGCTAATACTAGGCTATAATATCCTTATTCAAAGATGAGCAAACAGGGAAAATATGAAAAGAAACCATAGACAGCCATCCAGCATAAAAGGAGATAAACATAGCTCTCAGGTGGTAGAGTAGAGCACATTTTTGCCTCTCAACGGTGTAAGTTAAGATACCCCTGTCATAGTTCATGTCATTCTGAATTTTATTTTATAGCACATGAGTAAAATCATAGTAAATTTATTTGTATGATTATTTTAATGACTCTTTCCTTAGACAGTATGCCCCATAAGGGTTGGGAATACACCTGTTTTTCTTACCACTCTGTTCTCATTCCTTTGGGTGCCTAGGAACTCAGTAAATTGTTGGTTTTGAATGAACAGAGATCATTTTTGCTAAGACTCTTCTGATTTAAAAAAAACTTGTTCGGAATACAACAGTTCAGTCATTTGTTCATTTCTCAACAACTATTTATTGATACCTGCTAGGTGCGGTAGTTGGCACGTATAGATACCATAGTGAATAAAAACACAGTCCCTACACTCATGGAACTCACTGCTTGGTGGATGGGAAATAGACGTTAATGTCTTGTGTGACTTTTTTATCAGACTGTAACTCTGATCATAGCTCTGAAGGAGTAGTGCTCTGAGACCATGTAGTAAAGGGGTTTGACCTTCTTAGGGAGGAATTTGCCTTACTCAGAGAAAACTTTCATGAGAAAATGTTGATTAAGCTGCTATCTGAATGTGGAGTAGGAGTTAGGCAGAGTGAAAAGGAAGCCCATTTCCGAATGAGGAAGAGTCAAATGCAAAGTCCCTGCGTCAGGAGGAAAAGCAGCATGTTTGATGCTAATGATAATGGCCAGTGTGGTCGCAGTGCTGGAATCAAGAAGAAACTATTTGAGGAGGATGAGGCAACAAAGGAAAAGGAAGGAAGCAACCTAAGAGGTAGGAATTAAGTCAGGAGAGGGATACATTATGTAGATCAAAGAAAAAGAAGGTTTCAAGAATAAAGGAGTGAGTCATGTGAATAAAAATAAGGGAATGAGTTGTAAAGGATTAAGCAAGAGTTATTTTGATTGAGCAGTGGGACTGAAAGCAAGACTCGTGGGTGAAGGAATGAGAGTAACAGAAATGGAGGCAAAATAGGAATAAACGACTTCTTCAAAAAGTTTAGCTGAAAAGGAGACTAAAAACTCTCACCACTTTATTCTAGTTACTCCTTCCCATCTGGATGGGCTTGATTGTCTATGATGGCAGCAAAGAGGAGAGAGAACAATCTGATAGCAGATAGCAGTGTATACTGGTTCACATAAGAGAATGATTTCTGGTGTCTGCCATTTCAGGATATTTTGTTTACTCTCATTACGCAAATAGGGTAGACAAGTCTGTGTAGATTCATTAGCACTACGTTTATTTATTTTGGTCACCATTCTTTTAGACGGCTTTTCTTTACCACCATATTCCTTCTTCATATCATCTCACATTTTGTCCCCTCCTCCCACGCACCTCCCAAGCTCTTCCATAATCTGTCTTCCAAGGTGAAATTCACAGCGTCACTGTTGTTCCGCCCCTGAGGGTTTACTTTATTATTTGTGATTTTGCATATTATGTTAGTAACAGGAGGTGAGAATCCCATGGCACTAAAGAGAAGGAGTGATGCTTGTGAAGGCCATTTTTAGCTCTATAAGACTTCTACAGCAGAATGTAGAGCCTATCTCAGTTATATTTCTGTGTATCTTACTAGCCAAGACATGTTTTCCTACATTCAGTACATCTTTTTTCTGTGAATATAACACATGAAATATTTCCATGAGTACCAAATCATGTGATTTTATTTTTAGAAACCCTTTTAAGCACATATGATAATGCCTGATAAATTATTATATTCTTATGTAACAAGTATCCTTTCTGATGAAAACTACCACTAAGAGATAGCTGAAAAAGGATATATAATTGAGTGACATTGGTTTTCAGTTTATTCAGAGAGATTTGATTGTGTGTAAAAATAAATGAGAAGAGAGTTGCAATAAAAGACCGAAACAATACATTTGAAGATGGAACAAAATGGATTCTTAAAGAGGATGGAGGGTGGCTCCTCTATTTTAACAGGATGGCATGCAAATATAGGTTGGTTTGTGTGTTTGGCATGGGATAGATGAAGAGCACTCATCTGATGCTGTTTTATTTGCAAAGTAGGTACTGAGTTTAGCTGTTGAGGATTGTGGGGAGAAAAGGAGATTGGTCTCACGTTTGAATGGAGTGGGGGAGGTTTGAAAATAGTCCTTGGGGAAAGTAGAAGAGTAAAAAAACATGACAGAATAACAGGAAATATTGAGGGCCCTTTTTGAAGTGAAATTCATGAATTTATGTTGTAACAATCTGCTCTTTCAGTGGTAGAACTCAACCAGTCAGTTACAGGCTTAGGAAAAGCAGATAGATTTAACCAGCACTTGGTTTTGCCACATGGTTGCAATGAAAAGACAAAAAGGCAAGGAAGTTTAGGATACTGTCAGGAGTGTTGCTGAGATAGTGGACAATGGAATCTAAGTGGGACAGAAAAAGAAGTAGAGAAAGTGGAGGGTTAATCATTTGGGAGAAGGATCAATGGCTGGAGATCCCAAATTAAACTGAGTAAGGGTCATAAAGTGGTTGAACAAGCAAGTGGTATGGAGAGGAAGATTTTAGATAATAAGATGTTTGAATTAGTGATTTTGGAGGTGAAACCTTTGTGGGTGATGTCATGATCCAAGTCATAGCCACGGGAATAGGTTGTGGAATTAGAATGGAGCTTATTGGGGATAAGATTGTGAGCCTGAATTACTGTGTTCTTAGGTAAACCATATATGTAAAATTTGTAGTCACTCTGGATGATGGTAGATATAAGGGCAGAATAGAAAAGAGTAGGGTAATTTACTACTAGGGATTTAGATGTCACAGTGGGTTGTAAGGAAATACCAATGCCCTCTTTTAGCCTTAAAGTACACAGTATGAAACAAATAGCTGCCACTAGAGAGGACAACACAGGGAACTGATGGTACCTACAGTTAAGGAGGTAGATATTAAGGATATAATGAAATGAAAAGGTTTAGGAATTGAAGAGGAACAGAAAACTGGAATAAGAGAGCAAGGAAATACTTTATGGGGTGTTGTGGAAGACATGATGCATTTAGAGATAATTTGGATGAGAACTTCAAAACCCTCAAACAAGCAAGAAATGGATCAACATAAATATGCTTACCAAAGGATTGATAATGATCGCTGAAACTATTAAAATGCAGAATTGATTTTTAAGTACCAGCTCTCATTTGCCATAAGAGAGAGTTTAAAGGTAATTTGTTTATAATTTAGAAAATCAGAGAAGCATGAAATATTTTTCAAAATTTCATTCAAAAGTAACCATTAATAGAAATTAAGCAGCAAGATTTCTAACTTGCAAATAACTGGCAAGAAAAATATCAAATGAAAGACAGAACCTAGGAGATGGAAAAGCAAAATAAAACATAGTTTAGGAAGCTAAAAAGAATTAAATTGAGATGATGGAAACAGCCAAACTAAGAATTGTGTCACTAAATCTAAGTGGCTTCACCTCTGTAACTGAAATACAGCAGCACTTAGACTACAGCGGCGGCAGCAGCCAGCATAAACCAGGTCAAATAAGTACACCTGAAGCTCAGGCTGCTGGGGCCTGAAGTACCATAACCCCTCACCATCTAAAGGCTACAGAATGCACAGATCTACATTTATATTCCAAGGAAGTCCAGGCTGCTGGGGCCTAAAGCACAGTAACCCCTCACCATCTAAAGTCTAAAGAAAGCATAGATCTGTATTTATATTCCATCCATTTAAAAATACATATTTGGTTCTATTCAGACTCCTTAAAGAAAACATTATGAAGTATATTTGGGAAATGCAGATAGAAGGAAAGTAGGGATTGCAATGTTAAAGATCAGACAAATTGAAGATCAAGAGAGTAAATAAAAAGGGGAAAAGGTAACTCTTTATAAAAAAGTTATTTTACAATATAGATGGAACAAACATAAAACTTTATGCACTGATGGGGTATGTGGTCGGGACATGATAATAGGGGGAGTCTAGTAACCATAATGTTGCTCATGTAATTGTATATTAATAATAGTAAAATAAAAAATATGCAAAAAAAAAAAACTTTATGCACTGAATAACATAGTTCACCTGTACCTCTATTTGGTGGATTCTGAAATACATTTTTTCACTTTGTTATCTCTGAACGTAAAGTGTGTTCTGCAATGTTGTGGTTAATTGGTGGACTCCTTTCCTTGCTCAATGGTACATAAAATAATTGTATATTTTATAATCAGTGGTGTCTTACAAACTGCAGGAAGAACTGAGGCAAATTGAGAACCCCATAATTTTGAGAGACAAACCTTTGTGTCCCTGACAGACCTAGCAATCAAAATACAAATATGCAAAACAAAGTACAGTTAAACAATATAATCAATTGATTTAATACTTATAGATTAGATGTGCACCTACAATAGAAAACAAACATAGGCCACTAAGAAAATGCAAGAAGTTTTAAAACTATAGAAAGAATACAGAGGAAGTAATTAAAGATGATGGCATAGGAAAATCATGAACTCACCTCCTCCCATGCACACAGCAAATCTATAGCTACATATGAAATAATTCCCTCTGAAAAAGACCTGAAAACTAGCTAAACAGCCCGTCTACAACAAAGGACAAAAATATCATGTCAAAATGAACAGGAGAAGCAAAGATGTGGTCTCACCAAAAATCGACCCCCAGTGCAGCAACCCACAATGAGTAGAAAACTGATATTCTTGCTGAAAAGTGAGGAGTTTCTGATCCAAATCAGGCATCTCAATCCTTGAGACCTGCATCAAAGAGACAAGCCACCAAAATTTCTGGCTTTGAAAATCAATGGGGTGGAGGGGGACAAAGATGGCAGCGTGTGAAGTGAGACAGAAACCTCCTCCCCAAACCACATATAACACAAAAACAAAGCAAATATAACTAATGCTGAAAGATTGACCCAAAGACTACAGAACAGACTGAGGAAAAGAGAAGACCTCAGAGAAAAGAGGAAAGTAGCAAAGCCGTGATCCAGTGGGTCCTAAGCCCTCCCCAACCCCAGCTCACAGGTGGGAGGAAGAGAAACAGAGCAGGGAGTGAGTAGAAGCCAAGGACCCCTAAACACCCAGCTCTGGAGATCTGCTCCAGGAGTACGAACCCACATTACATGATGCTCTGGAGATTAGTGGGGTTGGAAGGCAAAGAAAGGCAGAATACTTGGAGAGATTGAGATAACAGCTGCTTGTAGAGAATCGGTACCCACAACTGGCTTCTCTGGGACAAAAGTAAGGTGGACACTTTGAAAAACTTCCCAACAGGGGCAAGGATTACACAGAGCTTGCTACTCAGGAGAAAGGACAGATAGGCAAAATCATCCTGGCACACTCAGGCCACCATGTTAGGAACTTTCAGGAGCTACAGATGCTCCATCCTGGTAGCACTGAGGCCCCCCACTGCAATAAACAGCCTGCCACTCCTTCCTTCAGGAGGAACTGGTCCACACACCTACTGCCCCTACATCGTGCCAGGCCAGCCAAGGGTGGCCCCACCTATGGCAACTACAGGGACATAACGCAGAGACTCCTCTCTGCATGCTCGTCCCACTGACTGTGGCAGTGAAGGAAGGCGCTGCAGCCAGGAAGGAGAAAAGAGCTCGTTCCTCCCAGCAGGCACCTGCAATGCCGCCATCACCCCAGGTGCTGGTCACCTCCAGAGAACACAGCTTCTGGGCACTAGAGGGTGCTGCCTACACAAAATTATTATTGAATAGTAGTCATTAGAAATATGAAATGCAAAAAAAATGTACAAAGAAGAATCCAGCAAACACCAGAAAGAGGGTTCAGTGAAACTGAAATTACCAGTCTTCTTACTAAAGATTTCAAAATAAAAATCCTAAACATGATCATGGAGCTACAGAAAAATATTCAGGATCTCAGGGAGAACATCAAGAAAAATAAGAGAACTGGGTGACAAATCCAAATGGAATAATATTGGCATTATGAGGTACCAGAGGGAGAAGAGAGATAAAAGGGGATAGAAAGTCTCTTTTCTTCCTGAAAACTTCCATAGTCTGGGGAATGAAATAGTCTGTCAGGATATGGAAGTACACATATCTCCCAACACAAGGGAACAAAGGAAGACAACACCAAGACATATAATAATTAAAATGGCAAAGATCAAGGACAAGGAGAGAGTATTAAAAGCAGCCAGAGAGAAAAAAGATCACATACAAAGGAAAACCCATCAGGCTGTCATCACACTTCTCAGCAGAAACCTTACAGGCCAGAAGGAACTGGATGGCATATTTAATTCAACAAAACAGAAGGGCCTCAAACCAGGAATACTCTTCCTGCAAGATTATCATTTAAATTTGAATCAGGGATTAAACAATTTCCAGCTAAGCAAAAGTTGAGGGAATTGACCTCCCACAAACCATCTCTACAGTGTATTTTAAAGGGACTGCTATAGGTGTAAGTGTTCCTAAGACTAAAGAGCTGTCACCAGAGAAACTAAAACCACAGTAAAGGAAGTAGACCAATTAATTACTAAGCAAATGCAAAATCAAATTAACAACCCATAAAGTCAGTCAAGGGATACCCAAAGAGTACAGAATATGACACCTAGTATATATATAGTGGAGGAGGAAGAAAAAAAAGAACCTTTAGGTTGTGTTTTAGCGTACTAAGCGAGTTAAGTTAGACTTTAGATAGTAAAGAAGCTGCCTTTGAAACTTTGGTAACCAAAAATTTAAAGCCTGCAATGGCAATAAGTACATATCTGTCAATAATCATCCTTAATGTAAGTTGGCTGAATGCACCAATCAAAAGACACAGAGTTATATTATGGATATAAAAACAATACCCATGAATATACTGCCTACAACAGACCTACTTCAAACTCAAAGAAATACACAGACTAAAAGTGAAGGGATGGAAAAAGATATTTCATGCAACTAATAGGGAGATAAAATCAGGAATTGCAGTACTTGTATCAGAAAAAACAGACTTCAAAACAAAGAAAGTAACAAGAGACAAAGAACAACATTACATAATGATATAGGGGTAAGTCCAACAAGAAGATATAACCATTATAAATATCTATGCACCCAACATAGGATCACCTAATTATGTGAATCAAATATTAATGGAATTAAAGGGGGAAATAGAATGCAATGCATTCATTTTAGGAGACTTCAACACACCACTCACTCCAAAGGACAGATCAACCAGACAGAAATTAAGAAGACTGAGACAATGAACAACACTTTAGAACAGATGGACCTAACAGACATCCATAAAACATTCTGCCCCAAAGCAGTATGATACACGTTCTTCTCAAGAGCACATTGAACATTTTCCAGAATAGATCACATACTAGTCCACAAAAATAGCCTTAGTAAATTCAGAAGGATTAAAATTGTGCCAAACAGCTTCTAAGAACACAGAGGTATAAAACTAAAAATAAATTATGCAAAGAAAACAAAAAAGCCCACAAACACATAGAGGCTTAACAGCATCCTCCTAAGTAATCAATGGATCAATGACCAAATAAAAACAGAAATCAAGCAATATATGAAGGCAAATGAAAACAATAACTCAACACCCCAAAACCTGTGGGATGCAGTGAAGGCCATGCTAAGAGGGAAGTATATTGCAATACAGGCTTACCTCAAGAAGGAAGAACAATCACATATCAACAGTCTAAACTCACAATTAATAAAACTAGAAAAAGAAAAACAAATGAGGCCCATCAGTAGAAGGAGGGACATAATAAAGATCAGAGCATAAATAAATAAAATCGAGAGGAATAAAATAATAGAAAGCATCAGTTAATCCAGGAGCTGGTTCTTTGACAAAATAAACAAAACAGATAAACCATTAGCCAGACTTATCAAGAAAAAGAGAGTCTAGAAACATAAACAGTATCATAGAGGAAAAAGGAAAAATCACTACAGATACCACAGAAATACAAAGAATTATTAGAGAAAACTATGAAAAATTGTATGGTAACAAAATGGATAATCTAGAAGAAGTGGATAACTTTCTAGAAAAATACACTTTTCCAAAACTGACTCAGGAAGAAACAGAAAATTTGAACAGACCACTTACCAGCAATGAAATTGAACTGGTAATAAAAAAACTACTTAAGAACAAAATTCCAGACACAGATGGCGTCACCGCTGAATTTTATCAAATGTTTTGTGAAGATCTAATACCTATCTTCCTCATTCCATGAGGCCAGCATCACTCTAATACCAGAACCAAGCAAAGACACCACAAGAAAAGAATATTACAGACCAATATCCCTGATGAACATAGGTGCAAAAATACTCAACAAAATATTAGCAAATCAAATTTAAAAATACATGAAAATGATCATCCATGATAATCAAGGGGGACTTATTCCAGGGATGCAAGGATGGTACAATATTCGATTATCCATAAATGTCATACACCACATCAACAAAAGGACAAAATCGCATGATCATCCCCATATATGCTGAAAAAGCATTCGACAAAATTCAACATCCATTCATGATAAAAACTCTCAACAAAATGAGTATAGAGGGCGAGTACCTCAACATAATAAAGGCCATATACAACAAACCCACAGTCAACATCATACTTAACAGCAAAAAGCTGAAAGCTTTTCCTCTAAGACCAGAAACAAGACAAGGATGCCCAGTCTCCCCACTTTTATTCAACATAGTACTGGAGGTCCTAGCCACGGCAATCAGACAACACAAAGAAATAAGGCATCCAGATTGGTAAGGAACAATTTAAACTGTCCCTGTTTGCAGATGACATGATAGTGTATGTAAAAACCCTAAAGAATCCATCCCAAAACTACTACAGCTAATAACCATATTCAGCAAGGTTGCAGAATACAAAATTAATACACAGAAATCTGTGGCATTCCTATATACTCATTATGAACTAGCAGAGAAATCAGGAAAACAGTTCCATTTACAGTTGCATCTAAAAGAATAAAATACCTAGGAATAAACCTCACAAAGGATGTGAAAGACCTTTACCTTGAAAACTACTAGACACTCATGAGAGAAATTAAAGAAGACACCAATAAATGGAAATACACCCCATGCTCATGAATAGGAAGAATTAATATTGTCAAAATGGCCATGTGCCTAAAGGAATCTACAGATTCAATGCAATCCCTATCAAAATACCAACAGCATTCTTCAATGAACTAGAGCAAATTGTTCTAAAATTCATTTGGAACCACAAAAAGACCCCTAGTAGCCAAAGCAATCCTGAGAAGGAAGAATAACGTGGGGGGAATTATGCTCCCTGACTTCAAGCTCTACTACAAAGCCACAGCAATCAAGAGTGTTTGGTACTGGCACAAGAACAGACCCATAGACCGATAGAACAGACTAGAGAGCCCAGATTTAAACCCACGCATATATGGTCAATTAATATATGATAAAGGAGGCATGGATATACAGTAGGGAAATGACAGCCGCTTCAACAACTGGTATTGGCAAAACTGGACAGCTACATGTAAGAGAATAAAACTTTATTATTGTCTAGCTCCATACTAAAAAGTAAACTCGAAATATATCAAAGACCTGAATGTAAGTTATGAAACCATAAAACTCTTAGAAAAAAACATAGGCAAAAATCTCTTGAATATAAACATGAGCAACTTTTTCCTGAACACATCTCCTCGGGCAAGGGAACCAAAAGCAGAAATGAACAAATGAGACTACATCATGTAAAGAGCTTCTGTACAGCAAAGAACATCATCAGTAGAACAAAATGACATCCTATAGTATGGGAGACTATATTTGTAAACAACGTATCTGACAAGGGGTTAACATCCAATATAAATAAAGTACTCATATGCCTCAACACCCAAAAAGCAAATAAGCCAATTAAAAAATGGGCAGAGGATCTGAACAGACACTTCTCCAAAGAAGAAATTCAGATGGCCAACAGGCACATGGCAAGATGCTCCACATCGGTAATTATCAGTGAAATGCAAATTAAATGCATACATTAAAGACTGCTGCCTGAGGGTCTAGCTTCCAATCAGCCTGAAACTAGAGGCTGGCTAATAATCCTTGCCTCTGGGATACTCACAGGCCTTGGCACTCCCAACAGCTGGAATCTATGAAGAATAAATGAGGCCGCTTAGACAATCAGAAAAGTTGATGAGACAACCAAGGTTAAGGCAACAGTTAAATCAAGCTTATCTACATAAGGTCACTCCTTCAAGACTGGTAGAGAAGGCAATTTGCCTGATACTTACAAACAAGCACTGAGTGCCAAGCAAAATTAGAGGAACATGTTACAAATGAATGATCAAAATAAAACCCCAGAAAAAAAAAACTTAATGAAAGGGACATAAGAAATTTAACTGGTAAAGAATCCAGAATAATGGTCATAAAAATGTTCAACGAACTCAGAAGAATGGATGAACACAGCAAGAACTTCAACAAAGAGATAAAACTTCAGATGGAACTGAGGGTATTATGCTAAGTGAAATAAGTCAGAGAAAAACAAATACTGTAGGTGAAATGGGTGAAGGGATAAAGAGGTACAAACTTCCATTATAAAATAAATAAGCCATGGGGATATAATATACAGCATGGTAATTATAGTCAGTAATTTTTTATTGCAAATTTGAAAGAGCCTAAGAAAGTAAATCTTTAAAGTTTCCATCACAAGAAAAACAATTTATGACATAGTAACTAGATAGTGACTAGATAGTAGCTAGATTTATTGTGGTGATCATTTTGCAATGTATAAAAATATGGAATCATGTACACCTGAAGGGAACATAATGTTGTATGTCAATTATACCTTAATTAAAAAAAAAAAAGAATACAGACTACAACACTGATCCCAAAGCAATAAAAATAAAAAGTAAAACCAAAATTAAATAGAGAAATATCTTACTATCATTTGGGAATTTAAAAGTATTGTTCTAAATAACTATTTGATTTTTTTAATAGAAAGGTTTTTTTACTATATATATAAGAAAAAAATATGTGTAATTCATAGGTTTATTACTTGCTAAATTTTCACATGCATTACCAGAATATAAGTCAAGTAAATAGAACCAACAGAAAAATTGCCATCATCTCCGAAAGCCCGCTATATCCCCTTCCAGGAATTACCATCCACTTCTCCTTTCTCTAAAGGCTAACTGTTACGATTTTAACCTTAGAGATTAGTCTTTCCTATTTTTTAACGTTGTGTGAATTGATTTGTGCAGAATGTATTCTTTTTAAACCTAACCTCTTTTGATCAATACTGCAATTCTAATGTTCATCTGTGTTGTTATATATAGTTTTAATTCATTCATTTTCACTAATGATAGAATTACACTGTATGAATACAACACGATTTATTTATCTTTTCTTTTGTGTATGGACATTTGAGTTATTCCCCGTTGGGATTTTTGGTGAATGTATATGTATGCATTACTGTTAGGTGCATACTTAAGAGTAGAATTACTGTTTCATACAATCTGCTTAAACTCAGATTTAAGTAGGTATCACCAGAAAGATTTGCAAAGTGATTGTATCAAAATACAATCTACCAGCACTTTATAAGAATTCCTGTTTATCTCTACCCTCATCAATACTTACTATTCTTGTCTATCCCATTTTAGCCATACTGGATTCTCATTTTGGTTTAACTTGCATTTCCCTGATGACTAATGAAGATGAACATGCTTTCATGCCCATTGCCCATTTGAATATGCTATTTTATTTAATGCCCATTCAAGTCTTTTGCCCTTTTTTGATTGAGTTATGTATTTCTTCTTGTAATTTTGTTTATTGACTGCAGGTACCATTTTCAATTTCAGGGGAAAATGTTAAATGAATCACTGTGAAATATGATATTTGCTATAGAGTTTCCTCTATCAATATTCCTTGTCAGATTAACATAATTTCCTTCTGTTCCTAGTTGGTTAAGAGATTTTATCATTAATTGGTGCTGATTTTATTAAACGTTCTTTCTTCATCTCTCAAAATGATCATATGATCTTATTTTTTTCTGTTTATCTGGTGAATTATATTGAGTGAATTTCAAATATTAATCTACCCCTCAATTCCAAGAGCAAATCCTATTTGGATATGATGTATTGCCCTTTATACATACAATTAGATTGGAGTTGTTAAATTTTTCTCTATTATATATTTTTTATTAAGGTATTATTGATATACACTCTTATGAAGGTTTCACATGAAAAAACAATGCAGTTACTACATTCACCCATATTATCATGCCCCGCCCATACCCCATTGCAGTCACTGCCCATAAGTATAGTAAGATGCCACAGTCACTATTTGCCTTCTCTGTACTACACTGTCTTCCCCATGATCCCCCCCCACACCATGTCTGCCAATCATAAAACCCCTCAATCCCCTTCTGCCTCTCTCCCCACTCACCCTGCCGCACCCCTCCCCTTTGGTAAATGCTAGTCCCTTCTTGGAGTCTATGAATCTGTTGCTCTTTTGCTCCTTCAGTTTTGCTTTGTTGTCATACTCCACAAATGAGGGAAATCATTTGGTACTTTTCTTTCTCTGCCTTGCTTATTTCACTGAGCATAATAACCTCCGGTTCCATCCAAGTTGTTGCAAATAGTAGGATTTGTTTCTTTCTTATGGATGAATAGTATTCCATTGTGTATATGTACCACATCTTTATCAGTTCATCTACTGATGGACACTTAGGTTGCTTCCATATCTTGGCTATTGTAAAAAGTGCTGCAATAAACATAGGGGTGCATATGTGTTTTTGAATCTGAGAAGTTGTATTCTTTGGGTAAATTCCTAGGAGTGGAATTCCCAGGTCAAATGGTATTTCTATTTTTAGTTTTTTGAGGAACCTCCATATTGCTTTCCACAATAGTTGGAGTAGCTTACATTCCTACCAGCAGTGTAGGAGGGTTCCCCTTTCTCCACACCCTCGCCAGCATTTGTTGTTCTTAGTCTTTTCAATACTGGCCATCCTAACTGGTGTGAGGTGGTATCTCATTGTGGTTTTTAATTTGTATTTCCCTGATAATTAGTGATTTGGAGCATCTTTTCATGTGCCTGTTGGCCATCTGAATTTCTTCTTTGGAGAATTGTCTGTTCATATCCTCTGCCCATTTTTTAAACAAGTTGTTTGCTTTCTGTGTGTTAAGGCGTGTGAGTTCTTTATATATTTTGGATGTTAACCCCTTCTCGGATATGTTGTTTACAAATATATTCCCCCATACTGTAGGATGCCTTTTTGTTCTGCTGATGGCATCCTTTGCTGTACAGAAGCTTTTTAGTTTGATGTAGTCCTGTGTGTTGATTTTGGCTTTTGTTTCCCTTGCTTGAGGAGATGCATTCAGAAAAAAGTTACTCATACTTATATTGAGGAGATTTTTGCCTATGTTGTCTTCTAAGACTTTTATGGTATCATTACTTGCATTCAGGTCTTTGATCCCCTTCTAGTTTACTTCTGGGTATGGGGACAGACAATAATCCAGTTTCATTCTCTTACATGTAGCTGTCCAGTTTTGCCAACACTAGTTGTTGAAAACACTGTCATTTCCCCATTGTATGTCCATGGCTCCTTTATCGTACATTAATTGACCATATATGCTTGGGTTAATATCTGGGCTCTCTAGTCTGTTCCATTGGTCTATGGGTCTGTTCGTGTGCCAGCACCAAATTGTCTTGATTACTGTGGCTTTGTAGTAGAGCTTGAAGTTGGAGAGCATAATCCCCCCTGCTTTATTCTTCCTTCTCAGGGTTGCTTTGGCTATTCGGGGTCTTTTGTGGTTCCATATGAATTTTAGAACTATTTGCTCTAGTTCGTTGAAGAATGCTGTTGGAATTCTGGTAGGGATTACGTTGAATCTGTAGATTCCTTTAGGCAGAGTGGCCATTTTGACAATATTAATTCTTCCTATCCATGAGCACTGGATGTGTTTCCATTTGTTGGTATCTTCTTTAATTTCTCTCATGAGTGTCTTGTGGCTTTCAGAGTATAGGTCTTTCACTTCTTCCTTAGGTTTATTCCTAGGTATTTATTTCTTTTTGATGTAATAGTGAATGGAATTGTTTTCCTGATTTCTCTTTCTGCTAGTTCACCATTAGTGTATAGGAATGCAACAGATTCCTGTGTATTAATTTTGTATTCTGCAACTTTCCTGAATTCAGATAATAGTTCTGATAGTTTTGGAGTAGATTCTTTATGTTTTTTTATGTACAATATCATGTCATCTGCAAACAGTGACAGTTTTATTTCTTCTTTAGCAATCTGGATGCCTTTTATTTCTTTGTATTGTCTGATTGCTGTGGCTAGGACCTCCAGAACTATGTTGAATAACAGTGGAGAGAGTGAGCATCCTTGTGTTATTCCCGATCTTAAAGGAAAGGCTTTCAGCCTCTCTCTATTGGCTGTGGGTTCTCACATATGGCCTTTATTATGTTGAGGTACTTGCCCTCTATACCCATTTTGTTGAGAGTTTTTATCATGAATGGATGTTGAATTTTGTCAAATGCTTTTTTAGCATCTATGGAGATGATCATGGGGTTTTTGTCCTTCTTTTTGTTAATGTGGTGGATGATGTTGATGGATTTTTGAATGTTGTACCATCCTAGCATCCCTGGAATGAATCCTACTTGATCATGATGCATGATCTTTTTTATGTATTTTTGAATTCGGTTTGCTAATATTTTGGTGAGTATTTTTGCATCTACGTTCATCAGGGATATTGGTCTGTAATTTTCTTTTTTTGTGGTGTCTTTACATGGTTTGATATTAGGGTGATGCTGGCCTCATAGTAAGAGTTTGGAAGTATTTCCTCCTCTTCTACTTTTTGGAAAACTTTAAGGAGAATCAGTATTAGGTCTTCACTAAATATTTGATAAAATTCAGCTGTGAAGCCGTTGGGCCATGGGTTTTGTTCTTAGGTAGTGTTTTAATTACTAATTCTATTTCATTGCTAGTAATTCATCTGTTCAGATTTTCTGTTTCTTTACGGGTCAGCTTTATAGTTGTATTTTTCTAGAAAGTTGTCCATTTCTTCCAAGTTACCCAGTTTGTTAGCATATAATTTTTCATGGTATTCTCTAATAAGTCTTTGTATTTCTGTGGTATCTGTAGTGATTTTTCCATTTTCATTTCTGATTGTTTATTGTGTGTAGACTCTCTTTTTTTCTTGATAAGTCTGGCTAGGGGTTTATCTATTTTGTTTATTTTCTCGAAGAACCAGCTCCTGTTTTCATTGATTCTTTCTATTGTTTTTTTCTTCACGATTTTATTTAATTCTGCTTTAATCTTTATTATGTCCCTCCTTCTACTGACTTTGGACTTCATTTGTTTTTCTTTTTCTAGTTTCATTAATTGTAAGTTTGACTGTTCATACAGGGTTGTTCTTCTTTCCTGAGGCAGACCTATATTGCAATATACTTTCCTCTTAGCACGACCTTCACGGCGTCCCACAGATCTTGTGGTGTTGAATTATTGTTGTCATTTGTCTCCATATATTGTTTGATCTCTGTTTTTATTTGGTCATTGATCCATTGGTTATTAAGGAGCATGTTGTGAAGCCTCCAGGTATTTGTGGGCTTTTTTGTTTTCTTTGCATAATTTATTTCTAGTTTCATACCTATGTGTTCTGAGAAACTGGTTGGTACAATTTCAGTCTTTTTGAATTTACCAAGAATCTTTTTGTGGCCTAGTATATGATCTATTCTTGCAAGTGTTCCATGTGCAGTTGAGAAGAATGTGTATCCTGCTGCTTTTGGGTGGAGAGTTCTGTAGATGACTGTTAGGTCCATCTGTTCTAATGTGTTGTTCAATGCCTCTGTCTCCTTACTTATTTTCTGTCTGGTTGATCTGGCCTTTGGAGTGAGTGGAGTGTTGAAGTCTCCTAGAATGAATACATTGCATTCTATTTCCCCCTTTAATTCTGTTACTATTTGTTTCACATATGTAGGTGCTCCTGTGTTGGGTGCAGAGATATTTATGATGGTTATATCCTCTTGTTGGATTGACCCCTTTATCATTATGTAATGTCCTTCTTTGTCTCTTGTGACTTTCTTTGTTTTAACGTATATTTTGTCTGATAGAAGTACTCTAACTCCTGTTTTTTTCTCCCTATTGGTTGCATGAAATATCTTTTTTCCATCCCTTCACTTTTCGCCCATGTATGTCTTTGGGTTTGAAGTTAGTGTCTTGTAAGCAGCATATAGTTGGGTCTTGTTTTTTTATCAGTGACTCTATGTCTTTTGATTGGTGCATTCAGACCATTTACATTTAGGGTGATTATCGATAGGTATGTACTTATTTCCATTGCAGGCTTTAGATTCGAGGTTACCAAAGGTTCAACGATAGCTTCCTTACTATCTTAGTGTCTAACTCCACTCACTTAGTATGCTATTACAAACACAACCTAAAGGTTCTTTTTTTCCCCCTCCTTTTCTTCCTCCTCCATTCTTTATATACTACGTATCATATTCTGTACTCCTTGTCTATCCCTTTTATTAGCTCTGGTGACAGCTATTTAACTTTAGGAACACTTCCATCTGTAGCAGTCCCTCCAAAATACACTGTAGAGATGGTTTGTAGAAGGTAAATTCTCTCAGCGTTTACTTATCTGGAAATTATTTAATCCCTCATTCAAATTTAAATGATAATGTTGCCGGATAGAGTATTTTTGGTTCGAGGTCATTCTGCTTCATTGCATTAAATACATCATGCCACTCTGTTCTGGCCTTTCTGCTGAGAAGTCTGATGATAGCCTGATGGGTTTTCCTTTGTATGTGATCTTTTTTCTCTGTCTGCTTTTAATAGTCTGTGGTTATCCTTGATCTTTGCCAATATTAATTATTATATGTCTTGGTATTGTTTCTTTGGGTCACTTGTGTTGGGAGATATGTGCACCTTAATGGCCTGGGATACTATCTCCTTCCCCAGATTGGGGAAGTTTTCAGCAATTACTTCCTCAAAGACATTTTCTATCCCTTTTTCTCTCTCTTCTTCTTCTGGTACCCCTATAATACGAATATTGTTCTGTTTGGATTGGTCGCACAGTTCTCTCAGTATTCTTTCATTCCTATGGATACTTTTTTCTCTCTGTGCCTCAGCTTCTTTGTATTCCTCTTCTCTAATTTCTATTTCATTTATCATCTACTCCACTGTATCTAATATACTTTTAAATCCCTCCATTGTGTTCCTCAATTATTGGATCTCCATCCTAAATTCGTTCGTGAGATCTTGAATATTTTTCTGTACCTCCAGGAGCATGTTTATGATTTTTATTTTGAAATCTCTTTCAAGAAGATTGATTAGTTCAGTCTCACTCGACCCTTTTTCTGGTTTTGTTGTGATTTTGCTTTGAACCAGGTTCCTTTGACATTTCATATTTTTATGTGGCACTCTCTAGTGCCCAGATGCTGTACCCTCTGGAGCTGCTCAGCCCCTGGAGCAATGTCAGGGGTTGCAGGGTAGTGGTACCGGTGCCTGGGTTAAGGAAAGAGCTTTTTCCTGCTTCCTGGCTGCTATGCCTGTCTCCTTGCCAGAACCAGTGGGCCGAACATACAGGTGTAAGCCTCTATCCTCTGCATTTGTAGCTGCTGTAGGCTGGGCTTCCCTCTGGCTGGCCTGACATCCTGGTAGGGTTTGCCTGTTTGTGAACCAGCTAAGGGCTGACCTGGAGGAAGGCACAGCAGGCTGCGTATCACATTGGGGGGCCTTGGAGCTGCATAGCTAGCCAAGGGAATGGAGCGCCTGAAGATCATGAAAATTCCCAACCTGCTGGGCAGAGTGCACCCAGACAATTTTGTCTACCTGTCCTTTCTCCTGAGCAGTAAGCTCTGTGCAATCCTTGCCCCTTTAGCAGTCCTCCTGCTTTTAGGAAGTGTCTCAGACTGCCTCCCAAGATCAGCTGGATATGGATCCCTGTTTTCCACAAGCAGCTGCAATCTCAGTCTCTCCAGGTATTCTGCCTGTCTTAGCTTTCCAACCCACTAATCACCAGAGCACCATGCAGTGTAGGTTCGTCATCCCCGAGAAGATCTCCAGGGCTAGGTGTTCAGCAGTCCCACGCATCCACTCCCTCTCCTCTCCGTTTCTCTTCCTCCCACTGGTGAGCTGGGGTGGGAAAGGGCTAGGGTCCTGCTGAGTCACGGCTTTGGTATGTTACCCTGTTCCGTGAGGTCCGTTCTTTTCTCAAGGTGTATGCAGTCTGGCACAGCCTTCTTTCCTGTTTGTGTTTCAGGATTAGTTGTATTAATTATATTTTCATATTATATGTGGTTTTAGGAGGAGGTCTCCATCTCACCTCTCATGCCACCATCTTTAATCTGACTTGTTAAATTTTGTTTAGGGTTCTTGCATTTACTTTTATGAGAAAGTTTGGCCTGTAATTTCCCTTTCTTGTAATGTCCTTGCCAGCTATTGATATCAATATTATTGGCAAAATAACTTTTGACAGAAAGTGTTAGGAAAAAATCCCACTGAATTTTTACAAAATGGTACTAAAGTGGTAAATTTTAAAAACTGGAAATCTGCAGTTTCTGGCTTAGATTATGTGGGTTTTTTCAAGACCAACCCTTCCATCAAGAATAATATAAGCTGGTATGAAAAAATATATAATAATTTTATTTACATACTAGAAAAAGTATATATTATGTAAGACATTTATGTATAAGCATATATACAGAAATTTAAATTATGATTTTTATAAAGAGCTCAGTAAGTGGTCTGAGTAGTAATATAGGCAAACTGAAAATTGAATCAGTAAGCTAAAAGATTAAGTGCAAGGATTCCTTCAACACATAATACAAAAACACAAAGAGATGAAAAGAATATCATCCTAATTTCTAATATTTACCTGATAGGAGTTCTAGAAAGAGAAAATGGAAATGAGATAAAGCATCACTCAAAGGAAGAATGATTGTATCCTTAGATCAGGGATCAGCAAACTTTTTCATTAAAGGCCAGATAGTAATATTTTAGGCTTCGTAAACCTTAGCAATGCTTGTCACAAATACTCAGCTCTTCTGCAGTAGCATGAACGCAGCCATAGACAGAAAATAAATGAATGACTGTATTCCAATAAAATTTTGTTTACAAGAAAAGGAGGCCATCTGGATCTGGCCCATGGCCATCATTTACTGACCTCTACTTTAGATTGAAAAGGCCCACTGAGTGCCCTGTCAACCTTTCTGTCTTTGGATTTACCTATCCTGGATGTTTCATAAAAATGGAATCATATATGACCTTTTGTGTCCAGCTTCTTTCACTTAGCATGTTTTTGAAATTCATACGCACTGTAACTTGTTTCAATACTTACTGTTTTTTATAGTAGAATATTCCCTTCAGGTATCAGTATTTATTTTTTTAATGGCCAAATATTCCATTGTGTGGATACAGCACATTTTGTTTATCCATTAGTCTGGTTGTGAACATTTGGATTGTTTCCACTTTTTTGCTGTTGTGAGTAGTGCTGCTATGAACATTTAACTATAAATACTTGTTTGAGTACCTTTCCATTTCTTTAGATATATACCTAGAGGTAGAATTGTTGGGCTTTATGGCAATTCTGTTTAACTTTGTGAGGAACTGCCAAGCTGTTTTCCACAATGGCTGCACCAATAACATGCCCACTGGTAAGTTAAAAGTGTTCCAGTTTCTTCACATCTTTTTCAATACTTTGGTTGTTTTCACCTTTTTGTTATAGCCATCCTGCTGGGTATAAAACAAAGGAGTTTTTAGAGCTTAATGAATCTCATTTAATGAGGTATTCACAGAGTAAAAAATCTAATGGAAAAAGCCATAAGCTAGAAGGTAATCAGAAGTGTTAACATATTTATTTGAAATTTATTTGCATTTGATTAAGAGTTGATAGTTTGGATGATGATTATCATCATAGAATTCATTTACACTCACACATATCTACACTTATTTTTTGATTCTTTCTTTTAGCTACCTGAGAAGAAAAGGAGTAGTAATAAATGAAACATCTGCAGTTATATATGCTCAATTACTCACTGGTCGTAAATATCAAATAAATCAAAATGGTGAAGTTCGTCTAGAGAAACAATGGTCAAAACAAGTTCTTCCTTTTGTTTATCAAACTATTGTCAAGGTAAGTCTTCATCAAGTCTCAAATCTGCCTTAATGTACACTATTGCACACTGTAAAAAAAGGACTATATCATATTAATATTTGTACATAGAGGGCTAATACAACAATGTATAATGGAGATTATTAATTTGCAAAATACTGTAGCCTTTTTTT
>JAQQAC010020790.1:25600624-25612654 GCA_029783875.1 Phataginus tricuspis | reverse complement strand
TTTTTTTTTTTTAACTTAATATCTAAAAGAAAATGCCCAGTATTAACTTACAACCTTGCAGTTTCAGATTTGTATTCTCCAAAAAATATTTACTTTAAATAAATTAGTAAATACAAAAGTCATTTGTTTTGTGTTTGTAATCTTTGATGTGGTAAAGGTTCAAAATTGTTCTAAAGCATGTATTGATACTGTAATATGGGGGAAACATATAATGTAGCAATTAAGAACATAAACTACCTGCGTTGACATCTTAGCTGTATGACCTTGGGCAAAATTCATCCCCTTTTTGTGCTTTAGTTTCCTCATTTCTAAAATGGGGCTAATAATCATCTGCCACAGGGGGTTGTCTTGAGGATTAAGTTAACTAATAGATGTGTAAGGTACCTAGAAGAGTGTCTGGCATATAAACAGTCAACAAATTTTAGCTGCTAGTATTGTTATATAGAAAATGTTTACATTTGACATTTGCAGACAGCATAGTCATAATCCCATAGAAAAAAACTTGGTGTGCTTTCTATAGAAATTTTGACTGTGATGATGTACTTTTATGTTTTGTTCTACACAGGACATCCAAGCTTTTGACTCCCGTTTCTCTAGTATCAAAACATTGGATGGTTTGTTTCCTCCTAGAAGTATGGTCTTTATGCTGGGAACCCCCTATTATGGCTGCACTGGAGAAGTTAGTTTCTGTTACTGTTATTAAATTTCTAATTTCAAGTTAATAAAATTATTTAACTTCTCTTTATTTAAGTATAAAGTAAATATTATACTGAAGGGGAAAAACAGTTTGTCTAACTTATTAACACAGTATTCTGCTATATGTTATTAAGTCTTGGGCAGGTTGGGATCAGAAGGTGGGAGAAAAAGAATTCAAATTCGGATCTCCTTTTTAGTAGGTTTGTTTATTGTGGTGGTATGGATGAAGCAATTCTGAAATTATTTTAGATGTATTACTGGGTTGTTAAATATATAAACGTGTTGATGTTTTGGAGAACTCAAAAGAGTAAGAACTCATGGCAAATATGGAATAAGAGAATGCAAGAAAGGACCTGTGGGGACAGATAAGAATTAGAGATACTAATGTGAATTAATGATTTCTAAAATACATATATATGTGTGTATATATACATATATAAATATATATATATATAAATGCATATATGCCTAAACATACATATATTTTATAGCTGTGTTTGCTCAAAAGGTCATGAAGCAAAGACACCCTGGTAATAAGGAACACGTGTAATGTCCAGATCTTGACCTGTAATACCATACACCACTAAAAGAGCAGGGCTTCTCAGAGAAAAGGCTGATTATAGGCTTGGGGCAGGGTAGGTAAAGATAAGCCAGTAACCTCTTGTTATGTGAGAAAGTAAGGAAGTGCTCAAAAGAATAGTGGGAGCATCATATAAACCCAGAAACCAGGTTGAAGGGGCTCCTACTAGCCAAATCTGGGACAGTTGAGTCCCAAAATAAATAAATACAGTAATGAATGGTAAACCATTGCATGGGTGGGGAATAGGAATTCATGACTCCATAGTGTTAATAAGTAGATAAACAAACAGTAAAGGGGACAGCACTTGCTTACAGTATCATGTCAAGGGTAAATATGGAGAGATTTCTGGAGTTGGAAAACCATCATTTTACAACCATTATGATAAAGATTGAGTCAGGCAATAGTCAACACTGGAAGCTAAATCCAGGGGGAATTTTTATAAGCAGTAGGATATTTTCATGTCTCCCCAAAGACTGTTTATTAGTTGCAGAAGAAACACAAAGCTGTAAGTATATACCCTAAAGAAATTGAGCAACATCTTGATGGCTATCAAAGTTAATATCACAGTGAGGAACAGATAAGCATCATGTACCTCTAGATGTAATTCTCTTAAGAAGTATACCTATGCAGTTTTCTGGCCAAAATTGTATAACCTAAACTTAATCCCAAGGATGCATCAGCCAAATCCAAAATGAGGAATTTTTATTTTCTTTTAAGACAGAGTGGAGAGGGATGAACTGTATTTTTCAAAATGTCAATGTTGTGAAAGGCAAAAAAAGGCTCTGGATATATTCCAGATTAAAAGTGCTAAAGAGATATGACAACTAAATGCAATATCTGATCCTAGCCTGGATCCTGTAGTAGAGGGAGAAAAGAGTTTTTCATAAAAGACATTTTTAGGTAAACTGACAAAGTTGGAATATGAAGAGTAGATTATTATATCAATGTAAATTTACATACTTATTAGCTGTACTGTAGTTATATAATAAAATATCCTTTTCTTAGGAAATATATACCAAAATATTTACAGTAAGGGATATATATGATATACACTCAAAAAGTTCAGAAAAATAATTACATCTATGTAAATACACAAAGCACAAATGTTAAAGTAGATGGAGGTAAAATGTTAACAATAGGTGATCTGAGTAAATGTTTTTCCAATGTTCTTTGACCTGTTTTTTTAAGTATCTTTCTGGGTAATTTAAAGTTATTTGCAAAAAAGAAGTTAATTAAAAAAAAAAGACTAGTTAACAACTGTTAAAACAAGGTGCAGTGACTCAGATTTACAGTATGATCACATCCCTTACAAATTCCAAGAGAATTTCCTACTTTGTTGTCTTTTCAGAAATCACAATTACTGTTTAAATAAGTAGAAAAATAAATAAATAAATAAATAAAATGTAGTGAAAGAAACTAAAACATACTCAGATTTTTTTTTTTCCTCCAAGGTTCAGGATTCAGGGGATGTGATTACAGAAGGTAGGATTCGTGTCATTTTCAGCATTCCATGTGAACCCAATCTTGATGCTTTAATACAGAACCAGCATGTGAGTACTAGAGTCCATATTGTTTAATTTAGAATTCATGAACTTTTAAAATGTAGAAAGATATTTTTGCCGCCTCCTTTGAATTTATTGCAGATTTTATTTATATTTTATTTAAAATTGATTAAATTATTTCACAGTTACATCTAGTATTATTGAAAATTAAATGTAGAATCTGTTCTTAAAATTTCATGCAGATCTTTGGGGGAAGAAGAATCACTGGAATTCCATTATTAATCTTTAGTGGTTAATATATGTTACTGTGTTCAAGCTTATATGTGGCACATCAATTAGCATACTCTTCAAGTTTTTTAACCTTTCATAATTAATCAAAACCTGCATTTTTAGTTACAAGTGACAAATGGCCTTCCTGCAAAGATTATGTCTCTACTCATCTAAAGATGAACAGTTGCTAGAGAAAATTGGGAAATTGCATTTAAGGTCATAGCATCATTTTTTCAGGACTTTTTCTCCAAAGATGTTCACTGGCCTCCTTATATTTTTCCCCATTAAAATAGAGGGAGGATCACGGTATCTGTCATTTGTTCTATTAACTAGATAATTAAATTGACCAAAATAAATTCATAATCAGCCAGATATTGCTGGCTACACAGTTTTATTTTCTCTTATAGTAAACTCCAAAGTTTTATTATCCTGTAAAATATTAGTCATCAGCTTACCCATGAGGAAACTTTATGGAAGGCAGAAAATAAACTCTTACCATCAGATCTCTTTGGAAGAGGAATTCAGAAAACATAGTTGGGAAACCATCAGAGCCCATTAGATAAAGAAGCTGGAGTTCTGTTCTGGGAGTCAGCAGAGGTAGAAGACTTGTGTTCTTTCATCCCTGGCTTTTTCCAGATCCGAAAGAGCCTGCCCATTCTAGTGTACAGTGTTGCTAGGCATACCTTCTCCAGTATACTTTCTCTTTACACAGGTCCTTTAACTTTCACTCAACCCTTTTTCTTTCTCAATCTCAACATTCTCAACCTTCTATTTTACATTTTCTAAGATATTTGTGATTATTTTAATTTTTAATTATGTCATAACCCCATATTTCTCAAAAGGAGTGTTGGTATTTTGTGGAGGACAATTACATGTTAAATAGGACTATCATATATTTGGCAGAACAGTTGGCATCCCTGACTTTTGGACACAAAGTGCTACTAGCCTTTGTGCCAATCATTATAACTGAATGTGCCCCGACACATTTCCAAATGCTTACTAGAAAAATAAGTGGTACTACCTGTGATAGAGAAATACCTTAAATCTACCTATCTTATACTACCTTAATTCTTCCTATCTATTCTAGAAAGCAAACTTGATTTGTCTGTATTATTTCTAAATATGATAATGTTTTTGATGGAAAAACTGTGTTGGCATTCTTTACTTGCATATTAACATGTTTTAATTATGACCTTAGATTCCAGGCCACTAAAAAAACTTACCTGTTTGATGGTCATTGTAGACATGATAATTAAAAAAGTAGTAGTGGCTAAATTAATCTCTGGAAGTGTTGTTTTTATTGGTGATAAAATATCCTCATATTCCTATAAAATATACATGTAACTCATATAAATATAGTAATCAATTATACTTATATATTCAGATGAATATAGTATTTGATATCCATGTAAAATAAGTATGTGTTACTATTATGTACATTATGTTAGGAGTGTATGGTAGATTAACCTGCTTGGTACTAGATTTGTGAATAATTTGTTTCCTGGTTAAAAATTGTATGATCTGGTACTTTTTTTTTTCCTGTTTGACAGTCTCTATAGTTTCTTCTCTTACATACACAAATTAAGGTTACATTTCATTGACTATATTAATGACAAATCTATGCATACTTTTTACTTTTATATGATAGTAAATATTAGGGGAAACATATTACTTATATCCATGTATGATGAACACTTTTAATTTTGCTCAGTAGCAACATTTTGATGACATGCCATGTTTTATTTAAATATAATAATTATCAAGAACTCATTTTGTCCCAGGTTTACTAGGCCCTACTTGGAATATAAAAATTAATTTAAAAAAAATAGTTCTTGCCCAAAGCAGCAGCATATTCATAGACTCCAAGAAGAGTTTAGTGGTTACCAAAGGGAAGGGGGTGAGGATTGTGGGTGGGGAGGGAGGGAGAAGGGGATTAAAGGGCATTATAATTAACACACATGATATATGGGGGGCACAGGGAAGGCAATATAGCACAGAGAAGACAGGTAGTGACTCTATATAGCATCTTACTATGCTGATGGACAGTGACTGCAATTGGATGTGGGGACTTGATAATATAGGTGAATGTAATAACCACAGTGTTGCTCATGTGAAACCCTCATAAGATTGTATATCAATGATACCTTAATAAATAAATAAATAAATAACTAGTTCTTGCCTACAGAGTTTGCCATTCGGTACTTAGAGTTTATTTCTTGAGACAGTTTTATTAACTGTTTATTTCCTCCGCCTTTCATCCATCCTTGGGAATTTTGTCCTTTAAGGAAAGAAGAGTAGGAAAACTCTGCCTATAGATCCTTTAAGAAAAGTATGGGTGGGGGAAAATGGACTTTTGAAAATCCTTATATTGCCACAGTCCAATGGTCAGTGATGTCTTGATTATCTCCAGATTTTAAAAGTAAATAAATAATATTTAATGCTTCGTGTTTCCATAATTTACCTCTTTGTTTTTATATTTAAAGAAATATTCTGTAAAGTACAACCCAGGATATGTGTTGGCCAGTCGTCTTGGAGTGAGTGGATACCTTGTTTCAAGGTTTACAGGAAGTATTTTTATTGGAAGAGGATCTAGGAGAAAGTAAGTTTATGTTAGAGAAATTTATTTAAGTGGCAGAAAAAACTAAATAATAAAGATAAAATGGTTAATATTTGGTATTTATTTTCTCTTATTAATTGCTCTGAATTTCTTTAAAAATTATGCATAAATTTCTCTGGTGGTGATCTTTCGTCTAAATGGCACGTGTTTTTAGGTGGTTGGAAAGACAGTTCTTATTTTTAGCAGTTAACAAATTGAACCTTGAAAAAAGGTATCAGAAGGTGTGTGTGAATCTCAGTAATGTATTTCCTGCATTTTCTTATTTCATTCTCCTCTATAATTACATAATCTATATGCTTTGTTAACTTGGATTTTGAAGATTTTCCTCTAGTTTTTCTATGACTGCTACTTTGGAAATAACCATGATACCTAAAATATAGAACAATCAAAACTAAGCTTTTCTAAGACTTGAAAGAAAAACTTTATTCTTTGAACAAAATTTTTAAATTTGTGTGTGTATGTGTATGTGGTTTAAATTCAGCCCTCATGGAGACCATAAAGCTAATGTGGGTTTGAACCTCAAATTCAACAAAAAAAATGAGGAGGTACCTGGATATACTAAGAAAGTTGGAAGTGAATGGATGTATTCATCTGCAGCAGAACAACTTCTTGCAGAATACTTAGAGAGGTAAGTGTGTAACAAGATCCAACTAGTCATCCAGAAACAGGAACGGTAACTGTTTTGCCTTGCTGATACCAGTTTTAGAGGAAAAATGTTTCCTTTAGTAAAATTTCTCGTGTGTTATATATAAACTTAATTTTGTGTCATGCGCACCTTGGCTATTAGCCAAAATAGAGTGGAAAATAATCTTGCATTATTTAAAATGAGAAAGGATGATAAGAATTAGCCTCCTTCTAATAATAATTTTCCTTGCCTTGCTATCATAAATTATTTACTGCTTTGCATGTCTGTGTCAGTTGTAAGAGGACTGGTATGGATAAACAAAACAACTCTTGGCATAGTGGATTTTCCTGGGTCTTAAAACTCCAGCCAGATAGTAGATTACTCTCCTAGAATTATTGAATCTTATTGCTGTCATGATCTAAGACATGTCTCAACCTCTTATTATAAAAATGAGAAAACTGAGTCCCAAGGTTAACTGAATTACTCAGTGACAAGATTTACAGGAAATATTTTTACTTCTGATTCATAATTGAATGTTCTTTCCATTGTTCTGCTCAGGTATCTAACCTTCTGATATTTGAGGAACCCCTGTTAATTTCCTACAATTGCCATAACAAAGTACCACAAACTGAGTGGCTTAAAATAACAGAAACATTGTTTCATGGTTCTGGAGAACAGAAGACCAAAATCAAAGTGTTGGTAGGGCCATGCTTCCTCTGCAGGTGCTAGAAAAGGAACTGTTGGTCCATACCTCTCTCCTAGCTTCTTGTAGCCCCATGAGTTCATTCCTTACCTTGCAGAACCATCACCCGAATCCTCCATCTTTACATGGTGTTGTGTGTATGTATCTTCACATCATCTTCCCTTTGTGTATGTCTCTGTGTCCAAATTCTCCCTTTTCAGAAGGTCACTAGTCATGTTGGATTAGGGCCCAACCTAATGATCTCATTTAAGTTTATCTCTATAAAAACCCTATTTCCAAATAAAATCACATTCTGAGGTTTGAGGAGTTGGAACTTCAATATACATTTTTGCAGGGGGAAGACACAATTCAATCCCATTACCACTTGAAAATTTAGATTATTTCTTCTAGTCATGTCCATATTTCTTTAAAATATCATATTCAGATTACTTTTCCTTGACTTTTCAACTTGACATATGCATTGATTTTCTACTGTGAAAGATGAAGCTTAACTCTCTTCTACTACCCTAATACCTATTTCCTCACCTCCCTACACATATGTACATATTTCCTCTCTCACTATAGTTTCATCACAATTTTTTATTAAATCTGTAATTAAGGTTTAGTTGATAAAGATGATGTAAATGATCACAGCTGAACATTGTAGAACATTAGGATTATGTTTCCTTTCTTGTACACATTTTTGTTTCCCCCATCTTATTTATTAATTTGCTTATCTTCTGTGTTCATACAACTAACTCAGACACAATTAAACTCTATAATAGTTGGAAAACTTCATATGATCAAAGATCAGGTAACCTCTCAGTTCCATTTTCTTGTAGACTTCCTCCTAAAACCTTCTATCTTCCTGCTTCAGTATTAACTAATTGCTCTATAGCTGTCGCACAACCCTCAGTCTAGAGTTTCTCTTTACTATCATCTTGGGAACTCCCTTCACCATTCTTTTACGAAGAATCCCTTTCTATCCTGGCTTTCATGCCTTCCTCTTTCTGGTTTATTTCTCCATTTTGATGGAGAACTTACTCCAGTAGCTTCCTGAGAAGTATCTTTATTCTTCTCTGATACTTAAATGATAGCTTGCCTGAGTGTAGAATCCTAGATTAGAGATTATTTTCCCTCAGAATTTGGAAGCACTTGTTTCCTTTGCTGGTGAGAAGTTCTGTGCCATTCTGATTCTCGATCTTTGTGTGTGATCCATTTTCATTTTCTGATCTTTGTGTGTGATCCATTTTCATTTTCTGAAATCTTTTCTTTACCAGTGCTATTTAATAACGTGATGACATATGCCTTTCGATATGGATCTTTTTCTTTTCTTTTGTTATTCAGCCCTTTTAGACTTAACTGATAACCCTCCATTCTGAGAAACTTTCTTGAATTATTTCTTTGATAATTTCCACCTCACCAAATGTTCTGTTCCTTCTGGGACTCCAGTTACTTAGATGTTAGACCTTCTGGATTAATCATCTTAATTTTCTTATCTCTTCTCATCCATTTTCTATATTGTTATACTTCTACTCTGTGGGAAATTTCTTCAACTCTATCTTACATAATTTTTAAAGTTTTATCTAATTTAATCATTTTTAATTTCTAAAAGTGTTTCGTTATTCTTTGGGATCTCTATCTTTTAGCATCTTGTTCTTATAATGAATGAAATATCTTCTTTTATTTATCTGAAGATAGTAATTCTAGATTTATTCTCTGTATTTTTCTGTTTTCTCCAAATTGCCTTTTTTTCTGTGTGATCTGATCTTTCCCTTCTTGTTAAAGTTTTTTTGTTTTTTGTTTTGTTCTGTCTTTTTTCTCATCTGGTGATTCTCTGATGTCCAGTCATATTTAAGAGTGAGGCACTAAAAAGCTGATTAGAAATTGAGTGTGTTTTGTGGGGCTTGTCAGGTGGGACTTGGCTATTTCTGTAGAGGACCTCCAAATAGCCCTACCCATATGTATATCTTTTCTCTTAGACTGGCTAGTTTTACCAAAGAGGAATCCTCAAGCCTTTTCCTTAGAGGACAGATGTGAGGAACAGGAACAAAACTGACTTCTGGAAATTAACCATGGAAAGGGGGATCTCATGTAGTGGATCTTATGATATAGTAATACATACCCCAGATGTTCCTTCAGGACTAAAGGACCTATTCCCTTGGCAACAGGAATGTAGCTATCTGATAGCTCTCAGCTATAAGCTCTCTTCAGGAATTGACTAGCAAAATAGAACCTACTTGCCTAAAGTTGTGTTCTCTTCCCACAGCAGCCACAGGTCCAATACCTGATCAACAAAGAGGTATAAAGGCCTAGCCAACCTGATGTCTGCAATTCAGGACAAGTCGAAGGTCCATCCTAGTTTGAGATTTCTGTGGGGCTGGCCAAAGAGTTCATTAAGAATGAATCAGCCCAGCTTCTCTCTGGGCCCAGTTCGGCTTCCTTCCTTTTTTCTTTCCCTTCCACAAGTGTTGATTCTATAAGAATAATAAATAAGAAACTAATAAACTTTCTGCATGCTTATCTCCATCTTCCTGAAGATGTTACACTTTCTAGCCTGCTTTCTAGTGATACATTATATAGTAGTTACACTTTCATTAATCCCCTGATTTCAACATGGCACCTATCCTCTCCTCCTCATGCCCCACCCACCCAACCTATTCCCTGTGCCTGGTATACCTCCAGCTAAAGCATCATCCATTCAACCTCTCCAAAAGATAAACTACAGGTTTTATGCTGGGATGGAAGGTGAACATGACTGTCTAACTGAGTATTATACAAAATTTTCAACTAAATGCCTATTAAACTTCACCCCATACGAAAGCATTAAAATGCTCCTGGAGCCCATAATTCCCAAGCTTTTACACACTTCTGCAGTTTGAATCAACCTACTTTCTGTTGACTTCCCACACTAGTGGCTTTCGAGTGTGGTTTATTCCTGTCGGTTAAATTTCTTAACACTTACTCATAGTTTACAGTTTCTAAAATTTTGTTAACAACACATATACGGTATTATCACATATATCACATTTACTTCTCTCCCCATCTGTCTTTCTATGTCTATGACCTTTTTATACTTAACTACTCTTTTAGTGGGCTGGGAATGGAGCAAAAATAAACATGTGTTCAACTTGCTATTTGTATTTGAAAGAGTCCTACACTATTCAGGAAGCAATGGAGTTTTGAGGAGTATCAGAAGAAACTGTTAATGTGTTTTCGTTTTATGTGGAGTGCTCCAGCTTTGTTGTAAAAATTAGAAAATTAACCTGTAGATATTATTTTTGTTCATTAATCACCTGTCACAATCTAAAGATAGAGTCAGTAATTAAAGTTTGTAAGTAATTGAAGTTTATTTTTGAATTGAATCATTTCTCCCTCAGTTACTGAGAGTTTTTGAGAGCCTGTGAATATTTTCAAATCTTTTTGTCTCTAACCCTTATTAATACTCTGTATATAATAATCAACCCTCAATGTATTTTATATGTCCCCTTCGCATCCAAAATTATTTAATAGGAAGTTTATATGAAGTTAGGCATGAACATATTTTTTAAGGCAATATGTTTGGTTTTTTGTTTGTTTGGCTAGAGCTCCAGAACTATTTAGTTATATAGCCAAAAATAGCCAAGAGGATGTGTTCTATGAAGATGACATTTGGCCTGAAGACAATGAGAATGGGTAAGTAAAATGTGTGGTATTTATTGCCTCATAGTTCAGCTTAGTGTTTCTAGTGAAAGGTATAGTAACTAATTTATCAAGATTTTATTTAAACTGCTTTTGGAGGGAAGATTTTATATATATATTTTGTTTTTGTTTTAAGACCTTAATATAAATCTATATTTCATGTATATCAGTAAAATACTTTTAAACTATATTTGTGATTTAAAAATAAGTAACATGTCCATGTTTATAATTAGTTGCAATTAAATGTAATGATTATATATATAATTAAATATAATTTTTAATTATATATTTGATGTATAGAATTCAAAGCCCTCAAAAAGTTGATATTAATGTGAAAAATTATTGTGTTTAATGTAGTGCTGAAAAAGTTCAAGAAATTATTACTTGGCTAAAGGGACATCCTGTTAGTACTTTGTCTCGTTCTTCTTGTGATTTACAAATTCTGGATGCGGCTATTGTTGAGAAAATTGAGGAAGAAGTTGAAAAGTGCAAGGTACTCATTTTCAATACCAAGACTATTGATGAGGTGTAATGTTAAGTGGACTACATTATTCTACAAATAATTCATGTTTCAACCAAATAAAGCATAAACTCAGTGATTTTAGTTTATGTCAAATAACCCTGTAATTTTTTTCAAAAGTTCCAGCTATTTCCAGTGACCATTAATAAGTTTATCTGAATAAATATTATGTCCTTGTAGTGTTTCTAATTTTAGGAATTAATATTTTGTGATTCTAGTCAAAATAGAAAATATGTTATTGAGAAACAAGGTTAACCCTGATTCCTTCCTATTTTAAGCTCTTTAAAAAACCAGTTCACCTTTTTAGAAAATAGAAACATTTTAGTTAATTCCCCTTTGCAGGATTCCTTCTAAAATGTACTTTTCCACTCACAATCTCATTCAGTTGCTATTTTTTTAAATCCCACTTAATCTTTCCTATTTGTTTATGTCTCGATTTTAAATAAATGATAACCTTCTGTAAAGGCTTAACTATTTTATTTTGATCCCCTATCTTGATGCAGTAAAAAGTTGATTATATTCCTTCCTTTAACTTCTGATTTTATTTTCCACACATTTGCCATTTTATTAAGATGCTGCTGCTTTGCTAACACAGGGCCTTAATAGTAAAGTAAGTAAAGAACTGGACTCTAAAGCTATCTTTCCCCATCCCTCTTTCAATATTTGTAACCTTAGATAAGACACAAAACCTTTCCATGCCTCCATTTCCTCATTGGTAAAATGGGACTAAAATAGTACTTACCTCATAGGGTCATCAAATGGATTAACTGAGTTAGTATATGAAACTCTTAGTAATGCCTAGCTATTATTGCTTAATGATGCTTGGCTATTACTATTTGAATTCTCTTATCACATAC
>JAQQAC010020790.1:25543293-25600614 GCA_029783875.1 Phataginus tricuspis | reverse complement strand
GCTTAATGATGCTTGGCTATTACTATTTGAATTCTCTTATCACATACTCAAGAGACTGTGAATACAGTCTAGAAAATCACCACTAGATGACTCTTTTTCTATTTAGGAAAAAATTTAACATGAGAACCAAGATTTTGATTTTTGAAATGTCATTGATATTCAGATGAAGATAGAAAGCCTATGTTTCTTTTTAATTGTCTTTAATGTAGAACAAAATCTATTTGTCCAGCATTGTTTTTGAAATTAATTTTCCAGTTAACAAAAGTATATAACTAAGCCCCTAAGTTTTATTTTAACCATTTTGATACAAAGTTTTCTAAGATGTTTTAAACATTTTCCCCTTACTTTTTATTACGTTTTTTAAATTGTGTGTGCATATAGATAAGACAGGAATTGCAGGTATGATTTTTTCCTTCTAGTGTAATAATGTTATTGGAGTGATAAAGAAAAGAAGATAACACTAGAAAATAAAGACAACATTCTGAACATAATTTAAACTTTTCTTTATAACTCAGGGTCATCATTAAAAGTATCATCATTAAAAATATTTTCTTATTGGACAGTGGTTTCCAAACTCAGCTTATTATCAGAATTACTGGGGGAGCTTTTTTAAAATCACATATTCCAGATTCCACCCCTGGAGCAGTACTTCTCAAACTTATAATGTGTAAGCAAATGACTGGAGGATGTTATTAAAATTTTGCTGCAGTAGTTCTTGGATGAGGCTTGAGATGCTGCATTTCTGACATTTTGAGTAGCCAGACCTGAGAATTTCTCATTTAGTAGTTTGGGTTTGGGCCTGTTGTGAAAATTCCCCAGTTATTAATTTTCCTGATGAATCAGGTTTGGTTGCCAATCCTGTAATCAGTGCTATAACATAATAATGCCTAAGGATATATAAGAGCATATAGGTTGCTGTTTTTTCATATACAATACTCTAGGCACAGTTCTAGAGTTCTTTTTAAAATCACTTTAAATTTCTTCTCTTACTTTTTCTCCTTGCTGTTGTTAGTAAGCACCGGTCATACTCTATTAGTCCTTCTAGTCTCCTGTGGGCTGGAAACATAAGACACCTCGTCAGGGAGGCCTTCACTGTTCCCCCATTTAAAACGGCCATCTCTTCCCACCCTACTGTTCCCCCTTAGCTGCTTTATTTTTCTCTATGCTTTTTACCTTCAAACATATGATCTATTTTCCTTATTTTGTTTCTTGTGTGTTTCTCTAACTAGAAGAAAAGAACAGGTCACTCTTTATCCCCAGCACCTTGATCAGTATATGGCACATAAGGAGAACTCAGTAAATACACGTTGAAAGAATAAGTGAAATGTCTCTATAATAAAAAAAAATAGATTATGTTTAAAGGTTTGCACATTTTGCATTGTATAAATACATGAACTTTATAGTGTATGGTCTTTACCAATAGTTAAACTGCTGCCGTTTTTCTTATTAGGTAAGAATTCACTTTTTAAAAAAAAATTAATGTGAATGGTAGTTATGGATTGCAATGGATATATATTATTCTCACATTTTTATTAGGTAGAACCAGTAATTCTGTTTCCATCCTACAAATGGAAGGAAGCTGATGCTTAAGTTAATTCATAAAACTAACAAGTAACAAAGATAGAATAAAATTCTTTCAGCATTTTTTAGATCAAAATATTCAAACTTCAAAGCCAATTTCACAATAGATTCCAAAAGCAAGGACTTTGTTAAATGAATGCCACCTTAATTTTATAAGTAGCCACAAAACCCATGGTATTTTCATAGATCAATGCTTTATACCATTTTTTACTTTATATGCCTTTGTTGACCATTGTATAACAATTCTTTTTAGCATAAAAAAACATTTGAATAGGATATGTAATGTACATAAAGTTCAAATATTCAAATATGTAAATGTACATAAAGTTCAAAACAGGCAAATCTATTGTGTCTGAAGTAAGGTTACTTTTAGGAAGGGTAGTAACTGGGAGAGAATATAGGGATTTTTATGTTTTACTTAGTAATGTTCTGTTTCTTGAACAGGGTGTGGTTATAGATATAAATGCTCATACTATAAAAATTCACCAGGGTGTATACTCACAGCTTTGCATTTTTCTATATGCCTTATACTTAAAATTTTTTACTTTTAAAATATTTGAAGAATTATTTATTATTCCTCCTTACTGCATCTGAAGAACTTCAGATCTTATTAAAATTACTCATTTCATTTGGCTTTTAAAAATTCAGACATGTTCAAGTACTGAACAATAATTTTATAATTTAATATATTTTTTAATACTTAAAAATTGTCTTTCCTCAGCAAAGAAAAAACAATAAGAAGGTACGAGTGACAGTGAAGCCCCATTTACTATACAGAGTAAGTTTCCTATCAAAGAATTCAAAGTTGTTGTTTCTACTTTGAAAGTACAGAAGGAATAAAATGTTTTCAATATATTAATAGAAAAACTTTTTAAAATTAGAGTTAGCAATAATTAAAGCTTTCTTCTCTTCAGCCTTTAGAACAGCAACATGGAGTCATTCCTGATCGGGATGCAGAATTTCGCCTCTTTGACCGTGTTGTGAATGTGAGAGAGAACTTCTCGGTCCCAGCTGGCCTTCGGGGCACCATCATAGGAATTAAAGGCGGTAATGTCTCAATACTTGACAAGTCTTCAACTGCATTTATATCATAAAGTAAAACACAAGTTTCTGGGTCTTACAACTAAGCACATGTAAATCTATAATCTATAAAAAAACTATAAATGTAAAAAATATAAATCCTCTTACGTTTTAGTTAGTTTTTTGTTTAAGTTTTCTAAGTCAAAATTCTCCTTTTCTGCCTTGAGTAATCATCTGGGAAATGAATAAAAGAAGGGGAAGTTAAGGAAGGGCTGCTGAGAATTTGGTAGTGTATATATAACACGATACATTTTTGTTTTGTTTTTTTTCATGAAACTGAGAAAAGTTTCATCACTTCTGTTAGGCTTTCCTCTATTCTTGCTCAAAGCTGTGCACTAATTGCTATTTTAATCTTTTGATTCTATGGAGAAACAAACATGCTCTGTGAGCTTATTTATATTGAAATATTTGAAAATAAAATATGCATATTAATTTGAATTTTATGAATACAACTAGATTATATAAAAAACAGACCTATCTGTTGTATAGCAGTGTGCATATAATTAACAGTACTGTGCTGTACACTTAAAAATAGTTAAGATGGTAAATTTTATGTTTTTTTTACAAAAAAATGAAAGCTGAGAAAGTGGAGAGCAAAGGAAAGAAGCAGCTAAAGATCTGTGTCCTCAAAGGGATGCCTTGAGTGAGCAGCTTTGCAGCATACATTCCAAAAAAAGGCAACCCAGCATGAAGCAGCGAATCCGGTGCCCAGGAGTCAGGGTACTGGCAGCACTCTCCTTCCCTATCTTGAGCACTCAACCTTGGTCTCACTGTCCAGAAAGGAAGAAGAGCAGGCAGGCCATGAGCCTAAGAGAACTGCTTATGTAGTGTCAACAATGTGCCAGGCACTTTTACATTTTGCATTTGACCCTCATAACCACCTAAGAGGTAGATGTTATTTCCTTACCTGAGAGGTTAAGTGACTCAACCCACATTTACACAGATAAGCGGCAGGGCTGGGATTCTTACCTAACTTTGAGCAGTGGTTCTCTTCATTTTCCATCTGCACACCATTTTGGGGTCTTGCCTGCCTACCTACCTCTGAAAGAGACTTTTCTTCCCTGATTCTCTTTTTCATTTCTTGGATATATTTCTGGCTGCTGGAAATAGAGAAAGGAAGATCTGGGATAGGTATGGTAAGGGTCAGATGGATATAAGGAAGCAACCCTCTTGCTGCTATCTGTTCAACCCCTTGTGTCAGTTGTTCAAATGTTGAGCTTATTGGACTATACTCTAGTTAGTTTGTCCTGATAAGGCCTTAGGACTCTGATAACATTGAAGTTTCCTTCCTTCTGACAACTTCTATCAGTAATAATGATTGCGTGACCACTTGGAATTTTGTCTTGAGGAGGATATTAAAGCTACTTTACACTGAGTGAAAAAGAGTTCTGACATCGATTAATTGTGTCTGCCATGGACATGGAATAGCTGAGATATCATCTCCATTAAAGGGGGAAAATAATCCTCAATAATCTTTTAAGGAAGTTACTCCTTCCTCAGACAGGAAATGGGAACCTAGAAGGTGGGTTTTAGCCTTCTGAGAAGAAGCTCCTGTCTCTTACAGAGCCTCCCTTTCCTTGGGTTTAGATTTTAGGTGAAAGTGTCAGGTTGAAAGGTACAGCTGGGTGGTGGAGAATGGGTGAGCTATACAAGCCTCATTTTCAGCTGGACAATGAGGGATTGTGGATGGGGGAGACATCCCACCACTCCTACATGGGGCTAGCATAGTATCAAATACTGTATTAGTCAGGGTTTCTAGAGAAACAGAACTAATAGAATGCAAAGTGTGGGGCCATGAGTAGATGGAGAAAGAGAGAAATAGTCAATCTGGAGTTATGTGATAAACTATTATTAATTTGGACTGTGAATTCAAAACATTACTTTAGCTAATTATTTCACTTTACCTTGGTGTTTTGGGTAGATTTAGTCTTTCTAAACATATCGCCCTCCCTGCCAGATTTATTCTTCTCTGCTCCTATCTTAAGTTTATTGTGCCACTGTCTTCCTCATGTGTCTCATGTCTCAATTATGATATCCATAATCCTACCAGGTCAATTCAGCCAGAATCTTGGAGTCATATTTGGTATCTCTATCCTTTTAATTTATACAGGTTACAAACTCCTGCCAATGCTGTCTAATAATATATATTCTCTCCCTTCAGTTCCCCTCATGAGAGCTGTGTTTTCACATATTCATTACCTTTTGTCTGTCTTACTGTAAGACCTTCTAAATTGGAAACTCCAAAGTTACCTCTCTTATTCTCTTTTTATGAATAATGTCAAACATCTACAAGAGCAGAGAGAAGATATAAGTAATTATCCCACAGCATCTAATTTAAAAAATTATTTTACTTTAAGTTAATACCAGTAAGGTAGTATTTGAGCTGATTTGCTTTGTATTTACTGTCTTTATTCCCCCACACCACTTTTTGATAGTTGTAATGTTTCTAATAATCCAAAAACTTACATGCTAATCTTTCATCATATGATTTTTTAAATCTCTCATTTTTTTAACAGCTAATAGAGAAGCTGATGTACTGTTTGAAGTATTATTTGATGAAGAATTTCCTGGAGGCTTAACAATAAGGTTTGTATTTCCCAGTGATAATCACAGTTTGTGAATGTCTATGTGGCCAGTGACTTTACATTACTTTTCTGTCCACAATTTCATTATGTACAAGACATCATATACGCTACTAGTGATGTAAGAGTGAGTAAGACAAACATGCTTTCTACCTTCATAGAGCTTTCATGTTAGTGAGGAAGATAATTAAGTAACTGATTATAATATTGTTTAATTAAAATGTGACCTGGAGGTGAAAGACCTGTATACTGAAAACTATAAGACACTGATGAAGGAAAATTGAAAAAAACACAAATAAATGGAAACTACCCCGTGATCATGGATAGAAAAATTAATACTGCCAAAATGGCCATCCTGCCCAAAACAATTTACAGATTCACTGCAATCCCTGTCAAAATACCAATGACATTTTTCAATGAACTAGACTAAATAATCCTAAAAGGTATATGGAACCACAGAAGACCCTGAATAGCCAAAGTAATCTTGAGAAAGAAGAACAAAGCTGGGGGTATTATACTCCCTGTCTTCAAGCTAAACCACAAGGCTACAGTAGTCAAAGCAGTATGGTACTGGACCAAGAACAGACACATAGATCAATGGAATTGAATAGAGACCCTAGAAATAAATGCACACATATATGGTCAATTAATATATGATAATGGAGCCATGAATATACAAGAGGAAATAGACAGTCTCTTCAATAAAATGGCTTTGGGAACACTGAACAGTAACATGCTAGAGAATAAAACTGGATTACTGTCTAATGCTATACACAAAAGTAAACTCAAAATGAATTAAAGACCTAAATATAAGACATGAAACCATAAAACTCTTAGAAGAAAACATAGGCAAAAATCCCCTGAACATAAGCATGAGCAGTTTTTTTCTGGACACATCTCCCAGGAAAGGGAAACAAAAACAAATGTAAACAAGTGGGACTACATGACAGTAAAAAGCTTCTGTACAGCAAAGGAAACCATCAGCAAAATGAAAAGCAACCTATGATATGAGAGAATATATTCTCAAATGATATATCCAGTAAGGGGCTTACATCTAAAATATCTAAAGAACTCATCTGACTCAACACCAAAAAAACAAATAACACAATCAGAAAATGAACAGAGGACCTGAAGAGACACTTTTCCAAAGAAGACATACAGATGGCCAATAGGCACAACAAAAGATGCTCCACATCACTAATCATCAGGGAAATACAAATCAAAACCACAATGAGATACCACCTCACACAAGTCAGAATGGCCAACACCCAAAAGAATAAGAAATAACAAGTGTTGGCAAGGATGTGGAGAAAAGGGAACTCTCCTGCATTGTTGGTGGAAATGTAAATTGGTGCAGACACTATGGAAACCAGTATGGAGGTTCCTCAAAAAACTAAAAATAGAAATGCCATATGACCTAGTAATTCCACTTCTAGGAATTAACCCATAGAAAACAGAAATCTCTGATTCAAAAAGATACATGCACCCCTTTGTTTATTGCCACATTATTTACAATAGCCAAGATATGGAAGCAACCAAAGTGTCCATCAACAGATGAATGGATAAAGAAGAAGTGGTACATAGGCACAGTGGAATATTATTCAGCCATGAAAAGAAAGAAATCCTGCCATTTGCGACAACATGAATGGACTCAAAGGATATTTTGCTAAGTGAAATAATCCAGACAGAGAGAGAGAAATACCGTGTGATTTCACTTACATGTGCAATCAAAACAAAATAAAACAAAACAAAACAGCAGTAGACTCATAGACACTGAGAAGTGACTGGTGGTTACCATAAGGGAGGGGCTTTGGGTGGGTGTGTGAAATAGGTGAAGGGGATAAATAGGCACAAAATCAATTGTGATATAAATTAGTCATGGCAATGAAAGTACAGCATAGAGAATATAATCAGTAGTTCTGTAATATCTTGCTGTGTTGACAGTAATGACACTAGTTAGGTTGAACATTTAATAATGTCGTTGACTAGTTAGTATAAATAAATAAGAAATGATATTGAAAAAAAACACGAAATGGTTTAAGGGTGATGAGGGATTATGTTTGCAGCTTGTTCTCATAGGTTTAAAGGACAAATGTCTTTGTACCACTGTCTTACAACTTTTATACAAGTCTGAGATTGTTTCACATAAAAATTTTTTTAAATAAAATGTGACCAGTGCTGGGAAGAAGAAGTTCAGGTTTCTATGCATATGATTAAGTCCTGAGGGCTCCAGAAGGGCTTCCTTGAGGAAGTAGAATTTAAGATAGGACTTCACAAATGAATAATATTTAACTGGGGGGAAAGGAGAAGAAGAGTACGTAACAAATGGTCAGGAATATGAAGCAATGGACATTTCACTAATTAAAAAACCAAAAAGGATGTAAGTATATCTAAACTTCCGCAACTATGAATAAGAGAGAGAAGCAAAGACCACACTATGCAGCAACTTGTAAGCCAACTTTGAGGACATGTTAAAGATGTTTGTATCTTGGTCCTCATCCTTAAAGCAGAGTAAAGCCATCAAAATCAGAGATGTGACATGATCGGATTTGCATTTTAATGGAGTTGTGGGTGCTCACGCCTGATTGCGGTGGTCTGAGTGAATGGCAGGCATAATAAAGACCGCAGGAAAATGAGCTGACCCTTGAGAGGTTTGACCATGAAGAGGAAAAAAGATAACTGGAAGTTAGGAGGTTTAAAGGAAAATTATTGGGTTGTTTGTTTATTTCTTTTTTATTAATGTATCATTGATATACAATCTTATGAAGGTTTCACATGAGCAACACTGTGGTTACTACATTCCCCCCTATTATCAAGTCCCCCCACATACCCCATTACAGTCACTATCCATCAGCATAGTAAGATGCTATAGAGTCACTACTTGTCTTCTCTGTGCTATACTGCCTTCCCCGTGCCCCCACTACATTATGTGTGCTAATCATAATACCCTTAATCGCCTTCACCCCACCTCCCCAGCCCATTCCTTCGGTAATGGCTGGTCCCTTGTTGGAGTCTGTGAATCTGCTACAGTTTTCATTCCTTCATTTTTGCTTTGTTGCTGTACTCCCCAAATGACTGAAGTCATTTGGTACTTGTCTTTCTCCACCTGACTTATTTCACTGAACATAATACCCTCTAGCTCCATCCATGTTGTTGCAAATGGTAGGATTTGTTTACTTCTAATGGCTGAATAATATTCCATTGTGTATATGTACCACATCTTCTTTATCCATTCGTCCACTGATGGACACTTAGGTTGCTTCCATATCTTAGCTGTTGTTACTAGTGCTGTGATAAACAGAGGTGCATATGTCTTTTTAAATCTAGGATCTTGTTTTCTTAGGGTAAATTCTTACAAATGGAATTCCTGGGTCAAATGGTATTTCTATTTTGAGTTTTCTGAGGAACCTCCATATTGCTTTCCACAATGGTTGAACTAATTAACATTGTAGGAGGGTTCCCCTTTCTCTGCAACCTCGCCAGCATTTGTTGTTGCTTGTCTTTTAGATGTTGGCCATCCTAACAGGAGTGAGGTGATATCTCATTGTTCTTTTGATTTGCATTTCCCTGATGATTAGCGATGTGGAGCATCTTTTCTTGAGCCTGTTGCCATCTGAATTTCTTCTTTGGAGAATTGTCTGTTCAGATCCTCCATTCTCCTGATGGTGTCCTTTGCTGTATAGAAGCTTTTTAGTTTAATGTAGTCCCATTTATTCATTTTAGCTATTGTTACCTTTGCCCAATCAGTTGTGTCCAGGAAAAAGTTGGTCATGTTTATATTCAAGAGATTTTTACCTACGTTTCCTTCCAAGAGTTTTATGGTTTCATGACTAATATTCAGGTCTTTTATCCATTTTGGGTTTACTTTTGTGTATGCAGTTAGACAATCATCTAGTTTCATTCTCTTACATGTAGCTCTCCAGTTTTACCAACACCAGTTGTCGAAGAGGCTGTCATTTCCCCATTGCATATCCATGTCTCCTTTATCAATATTAATTGACCGTGTATGCCAGGTTTATATCTGCGCTATCTGTTCTATTGCATTGATCTATGCATCTGTTCTTGTGACAGTACCAAATTGTCTTGACTACTGTGACTTTGTAGTAGAGGTTGAAGTTGGGGAGCACAATTCCCCCAGCTTAATAAACCCTTCTCAGGATTGCTTTGGCTATTCCGGGTCTTTTGTGGTTCCATATGAATTTTAGAACTATTTGTTCTAGTTCATTGAAGAATGCCGTTGGTATTTTGATAGGGATTGCATTGAATCTGTAGATTGCTTTAGGCAGGATGGCCATTTTGTCAACATTAATTCTTCCAATCCATGAGCATGGGATGTATTTCCATTTATTGGTGTCTTCTTGAATTTCTATTAAGAGTGTCTTGTAGATTTCAGGGTACAGGTCTTTCACCTCTTTGGTTAGGTTTATTCCTAGGTGTTTTATTCTTTTAGATGCAGTTGTAAATGGAATTGTTTTCCTGATTTCTCTTTCTGCTAGTTCATGATTAGTGTATAGGAATGCAACAAATTTCTGTGTATTAATTTTGTATCCTGCAACTTTGCTGAATTCAGTTATTAGTTCTAGTAGTTTTGGAGTGGTTTTCTTTAGGGTTTTATAGGTACAATATCATATCATCTGAAAATAGTGACAATTTCGCTTCTTCCTTACCAATCTGGATGCCTTTTATTTCTTTGTGTTGTCTGATTGCCGCGGCTAGGACCTCCAGTACTATGTTGAATAGAAGTGGGTAGAGTGGACATCCTTGTCTTGTTCCCCATCTTAAAGGAAAAGCTTTCAGCTTCTCACTGTTAAATATAATGTTGGCTGTGGGTTTGTCATATAGGGCCTTAATTATGTTGAGGTACTTGCACTCTATACCCATTTTGTTGACAGTTTTCATCATGAATGGATGTTGAATCTTTTTAAATGCTTTTTCAGCATCTATTGAGATGATCATGTGTTTTCTTTCCTTTTTGTTGATGTATTTTCAAATATTGTACCACCCTTGCATCCCTGGGGTAAATCCTACTTGATCATGGTGGATGATCTTTTTTATGTATTTTTTAATTTGGTTTGCTAATATTTTGTTGAGTATATTTGCATCTATGTTCATCAGGGGTATTGGTCTGTAATTTTCTTTTTTTGTGGTGTCTTTGCCTGGTTTTGGTATTAGAGTAATGCTGGCTTCATAGAATGATTTAGGAAGTATTCCTTCGTCTTCTAATTTTGGGAAGAGGATAGCTATTAAGTCTTCTCTAAATGCCTGATAAAATTCAGCAGTGAAGCCATGTGGTCCAGTGTTTTTGTTCTTGGTTAATTTTTTATTACTGATTCAATTTCATTGCTGTTAATTGGTCTGTTGAGATTTTCTGTTTCTTCCTGGGTCAGTCATAGAAGGTTGTGTTTTTCTAGAAAGTTGTCCATTTCTTCTAGGTTATTCAATTTGTTACCATGTAATTTTTCATAGTATTCTCTCATAATTCTTTGTATTTCTGTGGTGTCCATAGTGATGTTTCCTTTCTCATTTCGGATTCTGGTTATGTGTTTAGACTTTCTTTTTTTCGTGATAAGTCTGGGTAGGGGTTTATCTATTTTGTTTACTTTTTCAAAGAACCACTTCTTGGTTTCATTGATTCTTTCTATTGTTTTATTCTTCTCAATTTTATTTATTTATGCTCTGATCTTTACTATGTCCCTCCTTCCAGTGAGTTTGGGCCTCATTGTTCTTCTTTTTCTAGTTTCATTGAGTATGAGTTTAGACTGTTCATTTGGTATTGTTCTTCTTTTTTGAGGTAAGCCTGTTTTGCAATACACTTCCCTCTTAGAATGGCTCTTGCTGCATCACACAGTTTTGTAGTTTTGAGTTGTTTTCATTTGTCTTCATGTATTGCTTGACTGTGTTTTTATTTGGTCATTAATCCATTGATTATTTAGAAGCATGTTGTTAAGCCTCCATATGTTTGTGGGCTTTTTTGTTTTCTTTGCGTAATTTATTTCTAGTTTCATACCTTTGTGGTCTTAAAAGCCGTTTGGCACAATTTCAATCCTTCTGAATTTACTGAGGCTATTATTGTGGCCTAATATGTGATCTGTTCTGGAAAATGTTCCATGTGCTCTTGAGAAGAATGTGTATCCTCCTGCTTTTGGGTAAAGTGTTCTGTAGATGTCTGTTGGTTCCATCTGTTCTAATGTGTTGTTCAATGCCTCTGTCTCCTTAATTTCTGTCTGGTTAATCTGTCCTTTGGAGTGAGTGCTGTGCTGAAGTCTCCTAAAATTAATGCATTGCATTCTATTTCCCCCTTTAATTCTGTTAGTATTTGTTTCACATATGTAGGTGATCCTATGTTGAGTGCATAGATATTTATAATGGTTATATCTTCTTGTTGGACTGACTCCTTTATCATTATGTAATGTCCTTCTCTATCTCTTGTTACTTTCTTTGTTTTGAAGTCTATTTTTTCTGATATAAGTACTGCAACTCCTGCTTTTTTTCCCCCTATTATTTGCATGAAATATCTTTTTCCATCCCGTCACTTTTAGTCTGTGTGTGTCTTTGAGTCTGAAGTCGGTCTGTTGTAGGCAGCATATTCATGTGTCTTGTTTTTATATCCATTCTACAACTGTGAGTCTTTTGAATGGTGCATTCAGTCCATTTATATTTAGGATTATTATCGATAGATATATGCTTTTGGCATTGCAGGCTTTAGATTTGTGGTTACCAAAGGTTCAAGGGCAGCTTCTTTACTATCTATAGTCTAACTTAAGTCGCTTAGTACGCTATTTCAAACACAATCTAAAGGTTCTTCTTTTTCTTCTTTCTCTTCTTCCTCCTCCACTCTTTATATGTTACATGTCATATTCTGTACTCTTTGTGTATCCCTTGACTGACTTTGTAGGTAGTTGATTTAATTTTGCATTTGCTTAGTAATTAATTGGTCTACTTCCTTTACAGTGGTTTTATTTTCTCTGGTGACAGCTATTTAGCCTTAGAAGCACTTAAATCTATAGCAGTCCCTCCAAAATACGCTGTAGAGATGGTTTGTGGGAGGTAAATTCTCTCAACTTTTGCTTAGCTGGAAATTGTTTAATCCCTCATTCAAATCTAAATGATAATCTTTCAGGTAGAGTATTCCTGGTTTGAGGCCCTTTTCTTTCATTGCATTAAATATGTCATGCCACTCCCTTCTGGCCTGTAAGGTTTCTGCTGAGAACTCTGATGACAGCCTGATGGGTTTTCCTTTGTAAGTGATCTTTTTTTCTCTCTCTGGCTGCTTTTAATACTCTCTCCTTGTCCTTGATCTTTGCCATTTTAATTATTATATGTCTTGGTGATTTCTTCCTTGGGTCCCTTGTGTTGGGAGATATATGTACTTCCATGGCCTGAGAGACTATTGCCTTTCCCAGAATGTGGACGTTCTCAGCAATTATATCCTCAAAGAGACTTTCTATCCCTTTTTCTCTTGCTTCTCCTTCTGGTACCTCTATAATATGAATATTGTTTCGTTTGAATTGGTCTCTCAGTTCTTATTATTCTTTCCTAGAGATCCTTTTTTCTCTCTGTGCCTCAGCTTCTTTGTATTCCTGTTCTCTAAGTTCTGTTTCATTTGCCATCTCCTCTACTTCATCTAATCTGCTTTTAAATCCCTCAATTGTATGTTTCATTTCAGATACTGTATTTTTCAAACTTTCTATCTCTTTCTTGAAGTCCTCCCTGAAATCTTGAATATTTTTCTTTAGCTCTGTAAACATGTTTATGGTTTTTATTTTCAAATCTTTATCAAGAAGATTGGTGATTTCAGTTTCACTGAGCCCTCTTTCTACTGTTTGAGGGATTATAGTTTGTACAGTATTCTTTTGCCATTTCATATTCCTAATGATTACTATGGAATAATAACTTTCTGTAGGCAGTGCCCTGTAGTGCCCATAAGTTCTACTTTCCGGAGCTGCCAAGTATCCGGAGTTATGGCGGGGGTTGCAGGTGAGCGGCACCAGTGCCTACCATGACTAAAGAGCTCTTTCCCTCTTCCCAGCTGCAGTGCCTGCCTCCACTGCCACAGCCCATGGCCCAAGAGCACATGGAGGCGCCCCTGAGTTACATCCTTCTGGTTGCCATAGGTAGGGCCACTCTCCAGCTGGCCTGGCACGAAGTCAGGGGCAGCATGTTTGCAAACCCATGCTGGTTGGGTGGAAGGAACGTTAGGCTGCCTATCGCAGTGGGGGACCTCCTCACTGCATTGCCAGCCAGGGGACTGGAGCACCTGAAGCTCCTGAAAGTTCCCAGTCTCCTGGTCTGAGTGTGCTGGGATGATTTTGTCCACTGGTCCTTTCTCTTGAGCAGGAAGTTCTGTGTAATCCTTGCCCCTTGCACCCCTCTCATTGTTGGGAAGTCTTTCAAAGTGCCCACCTTACTTTTGTCCAAGAACAGCCTGTTTTGGCCACCTATTCTCTCCAAGCAGATGGTATCTCAATATCTCCGAGTATTCCACCTGTCTTTACCTCCCAAACCAACTAATCTCCAGAGCATCATATAATGTGGCTTCATGCTCCTGGAGCAGATATTCAGGGCTGGGTGTTTGGGCTTCTACTCCCTCCCTGCTCCTTTTCTCTTCCTCCATCTTGTGAGCTGCATTTGGGGAAGGGCTTATGTCCCCCAGATCACAGCATTGCTACTTTACCCTTTTCTGAGATGTTTCCCCCAAATGTAGGCAGTCTTTTTCAGTCTTCAGATTGCTCTTTCTGGATTAGTTGTATTTGCTGTATTTTCATGTTATATGTGGTTTTGGGAGGAGGTTTCTGCCTCACTTCTTACGCCACCATCTTTTTTCCACCTCCCAGATTGTTTATTCTTAATTTAAACAAACATAACACTTATTGAAGGATATTTTGGGGAAGCACTAATAGAAAATTTAAAGTTGTGGGAAAAATGATCATAACAGAATGAGACACCATTCTAATAATAGAATATCAAAGTGTGGACCCTTCTACCCAACCTTTGTGTTACTTTGGGTATGTTAATTAAGTGTTCTGACCCTCAATTTCGTCATCTTTAGTGAAGATCTGTCCTTCACTAAGTTACTGTGAGGATTAAATGAAATCCTTTCTTTATTTCCTTTCTGCCAACCTAAAACTGGCTGAAAAAATTAACTGAATTTAGTTTAATTTCTTTTTCTCCTCTATTTTGACTAGTGGGTATTTAAAATTTTTTAATCTCTCCTTTTTGCCTCTGCATAAAAACCAGTTGTCAGTCATTATGCCATTATCACCTTCAGAATACTATTATTAATTTATAACATGAATTTGCCTGTTAACAAAACACTTTACTGTCTGGACTCCTCAAATGCAGAGTGGATCCCATATCTGATTTTAGTTTTCATGAAAATATTTGGTTACCAATAACCTTAGCCTAGGAACTTTGAAAATAGATTTTTACGATGATCAACTTTTTTATTAGTGTCCTTTTTTCCCTCCTAGGTAGAGACAGTAGATTTATTGACTGATACAGTGCTGTGTAAACATATAACCTGCCTACAGCATATTCATTTCTATAATCAGAATCTTCATATATATTACCATGAAAATATTTTCTAGAAACCTTACAAATATTTCTCATAAAGGAATTCTACCTTTCAATGATCTTGCAATATAAAAAGATTATATTCTCCACCTCATCAACAAAAAGGACAAAAACCACATGATCATTTCCATAGATGCTGAAAAAGCATTCGACAAAATTCAACATCCATTCATGATAAAAACTCTCAACAAAATGGGTATAGAGGGCAAGTACCTCAACATAATAAAGGCCATATATGACAAACCCACAGCCAACATTATACTTAAGCTTTTCCTTTAATATCGGAAACAAGACAAGGATGCCCACTCTCCCCACTTCTATTCAACATAGTACTGGAGGTCCTAGCCACGGCAATCAGACAACACAAAGAAATAAAAGGCATCCAGGTTGGCAAGGAAGAAGTTAAACTGTCCCTGTTGGCAGATGACATGACATTGTACATAAAAAACCCTAAAGAATCCACTCCAAAACTACTAGATCTAATATCTGAATTCAGTAAAGTTGTGGGATACAAAATTAATACACAGAAATATGTTGCATTCCTATACACTAACAATGAACTAGCAGAGAGAGAAATCAGGAAAACAATTCCATTCACAGTTGCATCAAAAAGAATAAAATACCTAGGAATAAACCTAACCAAGGAAGTGAAAGACTTATACCCTGAAAACTACAAGACACTCCTAAGAGATATTAAAGAGAATACTAATAAATGGAAATTCATCCCATGCTCTTGGGTAGGAAGAATTAATATTGTTAAAATGGCCATCCTGCCTAAAGCCATCTATAGATTCAATGCAATCCCCATCAAAATACCAACAGCATTCTTCAATGAACTGGAACAAATAGTTCTAAAATTCATATGGAACCACAAAAGACCCCAAATAGCCAAAGCAATCCTGAGAAGGAAGAATAAAGCAGGGGTGATCTCGCTTCCCAACTTCAAGCTCTACTACATAGCCACAGTAATCAACAATTTGGTACTGGCACAAGAACAGACCCATAGACCAGTGGAAGAGATTAAAGAGCCCAGATATTAACCCAAGCATATATAGTCAATTAATGTACGATAAAGGAGCCATGGATATACAATGGGGAAATGACAGCCTCTTCAACAGCTGGTGTTGGCAAAACTGGACAGCTACAAGTAAGGGAATGACACTGGATTACTGTCTAACTCCATACACAAAAATAAACTCGAAATGGATCAAAGACCTGAATGTAAGACATGAAATCATAAAACTCTTAGAAGAAAATATAGGCAAAACTCTCTAGAATGTAAGCATGAGCAACTTCTTCATAAACATATCTCCACAGGCAAGGGAAACAAAAGCAAAAATGAACAAGTGGCACTATATCAAACTAAAAACTTCTATACAGCAAAGGACACCATCAGAACAAAAAGACATCCTACAGTATGGGAGAATATATTCATAAGTGACATATCCGATAAGGGGTTGACATCCAAAATATACAGAGTTCACACACCCCAACAAACAAAAAGCAAATAAGCCAATGAAAAAATTGGCATAGGATCTGAACAGACACTTCTCCAAAGAAGAAATTCAGATGGCCAACAGGCACATGAAAAGATGCTCCACATCGCTAATCATCACAGAAATGCAAATTAAAACTACAATGAGATATTACCTCACACCAATTAGGATGGCCACCATCCAAAAGACATACAACAACAAATGTTGGCGAGGATATGGAGAAAGGGAAACCCTCCTACACGCTGGTGGGAATGTAAATTAGTTCAACCATTGGGGAAAGCAGTATGGAGGTTCCTCAACAAACTCAAAATAGAAATACCATTTGACTCAGAAACACCACTCCTAGGAATTTACCCTAAGAATGCAGCAGCCCAGTTTGAAAAAGACATATGCACCCCTATGTTTATCGCAGCACTGTTTACAATAGCCAAGAAATGGAAGCAACCTAAGTGTCCATCAGTAGATGAATGGATAAAGGGGAAGTCGTACATATACACAATGGAATATTATTCAGCTATAAGAAGAATACAAATCTTACCATTTGCAACAACATGGATGGAGCTAGAGGGTATTATGCTCAGTGAAATAAGCCAGGCGGAGAAAGACAAGTATCAAATGATTTCACTCATATGTGGAGTATAAGAACAAAGAAAAAACTGAAGAAACAAAACAGCAGCAGACTCACAGAATCCAAGAATGGACTAACAGTTACCAAAGGGAAAGGGACTGGGGAGGATGGGTTGGAAGGGAGGGATAAGGGGGAACACGGGGTATTACTATTAGCACACATAATGTCGGGGTGGGGGCATGGGGAAGGCAGTATAACACAGAGAAGGCAAGTAGTGATTCTATAGCATCTCACTACGCTGATGGACAGTGACTGTAATGGGGTATGTGGTGGGGACTTGATAATGGGGGGAATCTAGTAACCACAGTGTTGTTCATGTAAGTGTATATTAATGATACAAAAAAATTAAGAAAAAGATTGTATTCTCAGAGAGTAAAATAGTAGGTGGTATAATAGAGTTGAAAAATTTTTAAAAGAGAAAGCTTATTTTAATGTCTAACGTTTTATCGATGCCAGGAGGGAAGGAAATCACAAAAATTGATCATGAGAGAAATGGGATCAAAGCTAATGTTAAGATGTTGTATAGGTAGAGCCACACTGAGAATAAATAACTCCATACTTGGGTAGCTCGTGGTCTTTCAAAAACCGGACTGTACAAGACATAGCTTTTTTAAAGAAGTTGTACATTGGATTCATAAAATTTTAATTCAGCTATTGTGTAGGGAGCCTTATGAGGGCAAACTAACATACACCTACACACCCCTACGCACATAACTATACCTCCAGAACAGTGTTTTTTTCCCCAGTCAGTAGCACTGAGTAGTCTGTAAGGAAACTTTTCAGAAATGTATCATCTTATAAGTGATCTATATATGATTTCATAGAAAGATAATGTCTATTAATTCAGACTACAGACTATCCACCCAAAAGTTATTTGATTCTTTTGCTCCCTAGCATATTTAGAGTATTTCCCTCTGACCCTGATACAACCTTTTTCTTTTAGGTGCTCACCTGGTAGAGGTTATAGATTGCCAACAAGTGCCTTGGTGAATCTTTCTCATGGGAGTCGCTCTGAAACTGAAAATCAGAAGTTGACAGCTATTGTGAAACCACAACCAGCTGTGAACCACTATAGCTCAAATGCATCAGTTTCTCCTGGGCATTTGGGAGGCCTGAATCATTCCCCTCAATCACTTTTTGTTCCTACTCAAGTAAGGCTCTTAGTCTGTCTTTCTTTCCTCTCCTTTTGCAAATCACAGGCATTTTGTAAGTGGAAATTTAATTTGACTTTGATTTTTAAAGTTTTGGTTGAAATCAACTTCAGATTTCTTTTAAGATAATTAGCTAATAAAGCTATTGAAAGCATTATACCTTTGTTATAAAATTACAGTTATATTAAAGAAGAAAATACATTCATTTAAATAATGACCTTGAGAATATCTGCTTTCTCTTTACATATTTACTTTTCAATCTAACCTTTAAATTTTTTTCTTATATAATTCAAATGTCCAATTCTGTTTGCTCTGAAATGACATAAATTTGAAAGGGAAAGGGAAAAAACTATATTATGTTTATCAAAAGCAGTTTTCAAGTTCCCACTATGTGACTCATGAGTGATTTCCTTTATTTCATCTTTCTGGAGATAAAAATTTTTTCTGTTAGACACTTAACTTATGTAATCCCATGTCCCCAATCTTAACCATATTTTTTAATTCAAGTAATACGTGTTTATTATAGACTAATTAGAAACACAGGTAGGGAGGTAATGACAGAGGAAACAGAAGCAAAATTATCTCAAATCTCACAGGTAACCACTGTTAATTTTGGTACTTATTTTACCAGTTTTAATCTGCATGGAATCAATTCTCCATTACTAACAGCTTATTTTTAAATCTATTAGATTAATTTTGTGTAAGATAAGGATTTTTAAAATAAAATTATTAGATGTTAGTTTGAATGAGATAATACATCAGTACATTGGAAGACAAAAAAAATCTGTTGGTAAGGATATTGATTCAGTTTAATCTTTTATAACCCTTATTATGCTTTAGTTTTGAGTAAAATCATTCAAAACCAACTTTCACAACATTGTGAAATCTTTCTTCAACATATGAAGACCATTTTCACTCCAATACTTTTATGGTTACTATACTAAGCCCCCAAAAAAGAACTGAAGTTGCAGATAATGAAAGTTAAGTATCTTGTCTACTGCTATGTAATGAATAAACATTTTTATTTCTAAATCCTTATGTTTTCATATTTCAGTTCCTTAAGAAATCTTTCGTGCTTTTCCAGGTACCTACCAAAGATGATGATGAATTTTGCAACATTTGGCAATCTTTACAGGGATCTGGAAAGGTTCCACACTTTCATCCAGTTCTACAAGAGAAGGTTAGTATACTTTGATAGATGGAAATTTAATTTAAATATATATACGTATGTTTTTTAAATATGTATATATTGATACATAGATAGGTATTTAAGGTATGCACTGATTAATTTTCTCCTGAAATCTCATAAAGGAAAAATAGCAGTTTTGATTATGAATTTTCATAATTCTCTTTGCCATACATAAAAGTTTTTGAACCAATGAGTGAGAATATAGGTAATTTTTCTTTTAAGTCAGTCTTAGGCTTTTTTTATTTTTTAGTTGTTTCCAAAATCCTTCTAACTGTATTTTCAATTCAACAAAAGCCTTAATGGCACTCATTAAGTTACTCATTTCCACTTGAGTGTATAACTTTATGCTGGCAGTTAATAGTCTTAAATATGAATGAGCAAATTCACATTCCTTGATAGATATTAAGAAGAGGAAAGAAATTCTGCTAAAAAAAGTATACTCAGACAAAAAAAGGAAGATGAAAAGGAATGAGTTCCTATTATATGTTTTGCTAATTACAATTACTGACCCATTTTCTCAGTTTAGGTCAAGAAGGACTATTTTCTCAAGTTTATAAACCACTAGCCTTGTACCATGAGGGCCTCGTTTATTTTAATGTCCTCCAGTGATGGTGGCATTATCAGAGCTAGAGAGGGAAAAATAGTATAGGGAATGATAGTAGAAACAAACAAAGTGAGAGTGACAAAATACACAGGTCATCTCTGCCAATATGCTATTGTAAGATTTCCTTAGATTATCCATGTGTCCTTTCTACCTAAATGTAATCCATATCTAGATTTTCAAAACCTCTTTTTTCTCTCTTAATTTATTTGATATTGATATTACTAACCACTCATTCTTCAAGAGTGCTTCATTATCATTCCTTCGTTCATTCACATATATTTATCGAGGGCCCACCATGAGCCAGCACTGTTCTATGTAATAAGAATATAGCTATAAACAAAACAAAAATCCTGACCCTCATACAATTAGTAATCTAGGGCAGAGAGTGCAGTAATGAAGATAAATAAGTAAATTATGTGCTACATTAGAGAAGAATACATAAGTATGAGAAAAACTACAGGAAAGGAAGATAGGTAATGTTGAGGGGAGAAGAGGTGAGGTTTTGCAGTTTTAATGGAATGAGCAAAGATTTGAATGAAGTGAAGAATAGGGTATGTAGATATCTGAGTGGAGAGTATTTCAGACAAATTCAAAGACTCTATTGGGAAGACAATCCCTGGGATACTCGAGCAGGAGAAGGAAGACCATTAAGGCTGAATCAGTACATAATTTCCTACATTATATAAGAAATGTAACTACAGCAGTGACATATTGATAACATGAAGGACCTTCCAGGCTGTTATAAGGACATTGGCTTTTATTCAGTGAAATGGATTATCAGTGGAAGGTTTTGAGCAGCAGAGTGACATATCTGTCTTAATTTTAATAGGATTATTCTGCATTCTATTGTGAGAATAGAATGTAGAAGAGCTAGGTAGAAACTGAGATTGGTTAGGGGACTATTGAAATCATCAAAACAGAGTTAATAATGACTTGGACCAGGGTAGTAGGAGCCTGAGAAAAGTAGTCAAATTCTAGACTTATTTGAAAGGGATTACCAGCTGATAATGAATTGGATATGTGGGTAAAAGAGAGAATGGATTAAAGAATATGATCTTAAGTTCTTAGTAACTAAAAGGATAGAGTGGCTATTAATCCCGATAAAGGTAAGATTGTAGGTCAGGTAGATTTTGTGGGGGAAGACCAGTTCAATTTTGGACATGAAGTTTGAGATACACATTAAACATTTAAGTGTAGGTAAAGAGTTGGACAGTAAGTCTGAAAGTCATGGAGGATGTCCAATGTGGAGAGAGAAATTTGGGTGTGTGTGAGGGCATGTATCTCTTTATCTATATCTCTTTATCTATATCCAAGTAAGTAGTTTTAGGTACAGAGGAGGTCTAAGAACTTAGCCTTAGAGAATTCCCCCCTTAAAAGTCAAAGAAACAAGGTAAAACTGACAAAGAAGACTGAGAAGGAATGGCCAGTGAGACAGGAAGAAAACCAGTAAAGGATGGTGTCTAGATACCAAATGAAGAATGGATACCAAGGAGAACAGAGTGATCAACTACATTAAATGCTGGTTATGGGTCAGTTAAGATGAAAACTGAGAATTGACCGTAGAGTTTTGCACATGAGATCATTGGGAATCTTGACAAGGGCTGTTTCAGTAGAGTGACAGTAGTGAAATACTGATTAGAGTGAGTTTAAGAGAGAAGAGGAGAGAGATTGAAGGCAGCAAATATAGATAACTTCCTTCAAGGAGTTTTAGTCTGAAAGGAAACATTACCCTGAGTCCCTTCCTGCCTTTCCCTATCTGTTTAACTTTATAAGCCTCTGTTCTTTCAACCTTTCACTGGGAACTGTTCCCCAAAATGCAGCAACATTTTTCTTTTCCCTTTTGCCTTGCTTCACTGGTGATTTTGGCTCTTACGTCTCAGCTAACTACTACTCAGTGTGATTTCTTACCTATCAGTCAAGATCTACTCCTGTATCAACAGCTTTCTAGAAGACAGGTATAGATAAATTCCCCACCATCACCTCAACCTCAAGATACCTCAGAATAGACCTCACCTAAACTCTCTTCTCTTACCCTTTTTTCTTCTTTTTTTTTTTTTACAATTTATTTTGGTATCATTAACCTACAATTACATGTGCAATATTATGCTGATTAAACGTCCCCCCCACCAACCTCATTACACTCACTGTCTATCAGCGTAATGAGATGCTATAGAGTCACTACTTGTCTTCTCTGAGTTGTACAGCCCTCCCCGTGCCACCCCTACCTTACGTCTGCTAATCGTATACCCGTTTTACCCTCTTATCCCTCCCTTCCCACCCATCTTCCCCAGTCCCTTTCCCTTTGGTAACTATTAGTCCGTTCTTGGGTTCTGTGAGTCTGCTGCTGTTTTGTTCCTTCAGTTTTTTTCTTTGTTCTTATACTCCACATATGAGTGAAATCATTTGATACTTGTCTTTTTCGGCTTGGCTTATTTCACTGAGCATAATACCCTCTAACTCCATCCATGTTGTTGCAAATGGTAGGATTTGTTTTCTTCTTATGGCTGAATAATATTCCATTGTGTATATGTACCACCTCTTCTTTATCCATTCATCTACTGATGGACACTTAGGTAGCTTCCATTTCTTGGCTATTGTAAATAGTGCTGCAATAAACATAGGGGTGCATCTGTCTTTTTGAAACTGGGCTGCTGCATTCTTAGGGCAAATTCCTAGCACTGGGATTCCTGGGTCAAATGGTATTTCTATTTTGAGTTTTTTGAGGAACCTCCATACTGCTTTCCACAATGGTTGAACTAATTTACATTCCCACCAGCAGTGTAGGAGGGTTCCCTTTTCTCCACATCCTCGCCAACATTTGTTGTTGTTTGTCTTTTGGATGTTGGCCATCCTCACTGGTATGAGGTGATATCTCATTGTGGTTTTAATCTGCATTTCTCTGATGATTAGCAATGTGGAGCATCTTTTCATGTGCCTGTTGGCCATCTGAATTTCTTCTTTAGAGAAGTGTCTATTCATGTCCTCTGCCCATTTCTTAATTGGATTATTTGCTTTTTGTTTGTTAAGGTGCGTGAGTTCTTTATATATTGTGAATGTCAACGCCTTATCAGATGCATCATTTATGAATATATTTTCCCATACTGTAGGATGTCTTTTTGTTCTACTGATGGTGTCTTTTGCTGTACAGAAGCTTTTCAGCTTGATATAGTCCCACTTGTTCATTTTTGCTTTTGTTTCCCTTGCCCGGGGAGATATGTTCATGAAGAAGTCGCTCATGTTTATGTCCAAGAGATTTTTGCCTATGTTTTCTTCTAAGAGTTTTATGGTTTCATGACTTACATTCAGGTCTTTGATCCACCTTGAGTTTACCTTTGTGCGTGGGGTTAGACAGTAGTCCAGTTTCATTCTCTTACATGTAGCTGTCCAGTTTTTCCAACACCAGCTGCTGAAGAGGCTGTCATCTCCCCTTTGTATATCCAAGGTTCCATTACCAAATATTAATTGGCTGTAAATGTTTGGGTTAATGTTTGGATTTTCTATTCTGTTCCACTGGTCTGTGGGTCTGTTTTAGTGCCAGTACCAAATTGTCTTGATTACTGTGGCTTTGTAGTAGAGCTTGAAGTCATGGAGTGTAATTCCTCCTGTTTGATTCCTCCTTCTCAGAATTGCTTTGGCTATTCGGGGTCTTTTCTGGTTCCATATGAATTTTAGAGTTATTTGTCCCAGTTCATTGAAGAAAGCTGTTGGTTGTTTGATAGGGATTGCATTGAATCTGTAGAATGCTTTCGGTAGTATAGCCATTTTGACAATATTTATTCTTCCTAGCCAAGAGCATGGGATGCATTTCCATTTGTTAGTGTCCTCTTTAATTTCTCCTAGAAGTGTCTTGTAGTTTTCAGAGTACAGGTCTTTCACTTCCTTGGTTGGTTTATTCCTAGGTATTTTATTCTTTTTGATGCAATTGTGAATGGAATTGTTTTTCTGAGTTCTCTTTCTGTTAGTTCATCATTAGTGTATAGGAAAGCAACAGATTTCTGTGTGTTAATTTTGTATCCTGCAACTTTGCTGAATTCAGATATTAGTTCTAGTACTTTTGGAGTGGAGTCTTTAGGGTTTTTTATGTACAGTATCATGTCATCTGCAAATAGTGATAATTTGACTTCTTCTTTATCAATCTGGATGCCTTGTATGTCTTTGTTTTGTCTGATTGCCGTGGCTAGGACCTCCAGTACTATGTTGAATAACAGTGGAGAGAGTGGGCATCCCTGTCTTGTTCCCGATCTTAGATGAAAAGCTTTCAGCTTCTCGCTATTAAGTATGATGTTAGCTGTGGGTTTGTCATATATAGCCTTTATGATGTTGAGGTACTTGCCATCTATACCCATTTTGTTGACAGTTTTAATCATGAATGGATGCTGAATTTTGTCAAATGCATTTTGAGCATGTATGGAGATGATCATGTGGTTTTTGTTCTTCTTTTTGTTGATGTGGTGGATGATGTTGATGGATTTTCTAATGTTGTACCATCCTTGCATCCCTGGGATGAATCCCACTTGATCATGGTGTATGATCCTCTTGATGTATTTTTGAATTCGGTTTGCTAATATTTTGTTGAGTATTTTTGCATCTATGTTCATCAGGGATATAGGTCTGTAATTTTCTTTTTTGGTGAGGTCTTTGCCCGGTTTTGGCATTAGAGTGATGCTGGCTTCATAGAAAGAGTTTGGAAGTATTCCCTCCTCTTCTATTTTTTGGAAAACTTTAAGGAGAATGGGTGTTATTTCTTCTCTATATGTCTGGTAGAATACAGAGGTGAATCCATCTGTTCCGGGGGTTTTGTTCTTGGGTAGTTTTTTGATTACCGATTCAATTTCGTTGCTGGTGATAGGTCTGTTTAGTTTTTCTGTTTCCTGCTTGGTCAGTCTTGGAAGGTTGTATTTTTCTAAGAAGTTGTCCATTTCTTCTAGGTTTTGCAGCTTGTTAGCATACAGATGCTCAAAATATTCTCTTATAATTCTTTGTATTTCTGTGGGGTCCGTCGTTATTTTTCCTTTCTCATTTCTGATTCTGTTTATGTGTGTAGATTCTCTTTTTCTCTTAATGAGTCTGGCTAGGGGGTTATCTATTTTGTTTATTTTTTCAAAGAACCAGCTCTTGGTTTCATTGATTTTTTGTATTGTTTTATTCTTCTCAATTTTATTTATTTCTTCTCTGATCTTTATTATGTCCCTCCTTCTGGTGACTTTGGGCCTCCTTTGTTCTTCTTTTTCCAATTTCAATAATTGTGTCTTTAGACTGTTCATTAGGGAATGCTCTTCCTTCTTTAAATAGGCCTGGATTGCAATATACTTTCCTCTTAGAACTGCCTTTGCTGCGTCCCACAGAAGTTGTGACTTTGTGTTGTTATTGTCATTAGTCTCCATATATTCTTTGATTTCTGTTTTGATTTGGTCGTTAACCCATTGATTAATTAGGAGAATGTTGTTAAGTATTTGTGAGCCTTTTTGTTTTCTTTCTAAAATTTATTTCTAGTTTTATACCTTTGTGATCTGAGATGTTGGTTGGTAGGATTTCAATATTTTTTACTTTACTTAGGTTCTTTTTGTGGCCTAGTATGTGGTCTATTCTGCAAAATGTTCCATGTGCACTTGAGAAGAATGTGTATCCTGTTGCTTTTGGGTGCAGAGTTCTGTAGATATCTGTTAGGTCCATCTGTTCTAGTGTGTTGTTCAGTGCTTCTGTGTCTTTCCTTATTCTCTGTCTGGTTGATCTATCCTTTGGAGTGAGTGGAGTGTTGAAGTCTCCTAAAATGAATGCATTGTTGTCTATTTCCTCCTTCAATTCTGTTATTATTTGTTTTACATATGTTGGCGCTCCTGTGTTGGGTGCATATATGTTTATAATGGTTATATCTTCGTGTTGTACTGACCCCTTTATCATTATGTAATGTCCTTCTTTATCTCTTGCTACTTTCTTCGTTTTGAAGTCTATTTTATCTGATACAAGTACTGCAACACCTGCTTTTTTCTCTTTGTTGTTTACATAAAATATCTTTTTCCGTCCCTTCACTTTTAGTCTGTGTATATCTTTGGGTTTGAGGTGAGTCTCTTGTAAGCAGCATATAGATGGGTCTTGCTTTTTTATCCACTCTGTTACTCTGTGTCTTTTGATTGGTGCATTCAGTCCATTTACATTAGCTCTTACCCTTATTTCTAATACTACCATTTCCATGCATATAATCCAAAAAGTATGGAGTTAAAAATATTTGCTCTTTCTCTCTAATATTGCTTTGCAGTAAGAAACTCCAATTATTTTTTTTCTTCTCAATTCCCACAACTGGACCTTAGATTGTCATCCCATTCCTAAATTAACCTCTTGTCTGTGCTTCCTGTTCCTTACTCTTTCCTTTCTGGTCCTTCTTCTTTCCTACTGTCTGAAAAATCTTTCCCAAAGATCCTCTCATGTATGTTGGCCCCATGACATAATTGGGCAAAGTGTCTAATTAATAAGAATTCCATGGGTTTGAACTCATTTTAGTCCCTGAAGTACTGTGCTATGATAAATTTGACACTGGACCTGGAATCAGGAAGTCAGGTTCTGTGACTCAAACTCACCAAATATAATATATCTGGATCTCTGTGGTCTCATGTATAAAATTAAGGGATAGACTTAGATGACCTCTGAGATCTTCCAGGCACCCTGTTTAGTACTACCAGACTTCAGTCTCAACTCAAACTTATATCTAGTCCTTGTTTGATCTAACCTTACTTAATTCTTTTTTTTTATAACCCTACCTAATTCTTATATAAAGTATGTCCAACTATTTAGTAAAATGGTCTGGTCTGTTCCAGTCATATTGGTCTCTCTACTTTCCATTACCCACAAATGGATAATTCCCATTTTGGGTATTCTTATTGTTCCTTCCTCTTAGGATGCCCTTTCCTCTCTCACTACTAAAATTCCACTAGGTCTTAGTCACAGTCTGCTAGTTTTACCACCCATTTCCTTGAGAGGAACTCAACACTTGATATTATATTTCCTCAGAATCCTCTGCATGCATCTCCTGTTGTTAGCTACTTTTCATTATTTGTATCAGCTGAACCCTCCCAAGGTTAATCTATATGTTCCAAAAATTTTGTGCTACCATGTATAACACTTATATCCATGAAACATTTAATAAGCAACATGGTTATTCATCTGATGAGCAAATTCTTTCTCTCTATCCATCTATCTCTATCTATCAACATGATTAAAAACAAGTATTAAAGCTTTTGGAAAAGGCAAAATTATGGAAACAGTAAAAAGATCAATGGTTCCCAAGGGATTAGGAAGAAAGGGAGGGATGAATAGGTAGAACACAGAGGATTTTTAGAACATTGAAAATACTCTGTAAGATACTACAGTGCTACATAGATACATGTCATTATGTATTTGCCCAAATCCATAGACTATACACCACAAAGAGTGAACTCAGTGTAAACTATGGACTTTTGGTAATAATGGTGTGTCAGTGTAGGTTCAACATTTATAACAAATGTACCACTTGGGTGGGAGATGTTGATAATGGGGATGGCCATTCAACTGTGGGGGCAGGGTATAACATGAGAACTCTCTGTACCTTCCTCCCAATTTTGTTGTGAACCTAAAACTGCTCTAAAAAAACAGTCTTTAAAAAAAAAATTCAAGCCTTTATTGGTAAAATTTGAAAATGTCACTGACACAAATAGCTCTATATAGATATCAAAAGGAACAAACCAAAAAACTATACCCAAACCTAGAATATTTTCTTTCTAATAAACTTCTGGCACCCTTTTTCTCTGAAATGGTACTGTGAACATGGGTTTTAGAGTTAGAGCTCAAATGTCAGCTGCCTGCGACTTATTTCTATAACCAAATTACTTTCATCACTTTGAGCCTCAGTTTACTCATCTATAAAATGGAATCAAAATATACCATAACATTTTTATGATTATAACATTATTGTAATGTTGTAAGATAATGGATGCAAACACATCTTACCACATCTGGCACATAATAGACACAGAGTATTTGTTCATACATATCTATTGATCCTCATGTTACCTTCTAATCACCTTTCTTAGGGCCAAATTGCCCCAGTGTGCCTGCTGTAGTGCACAGTCCCACTAGCCAGTGTACTATGCTGATAGAAGTTTCCTGGCCCTTATGACTTTCAAAGATTAAAGAGCCCTGGTGTTCCTGTGCATTTAAGCTCAATGGACCTTCCTTCACACTCTGGGGCATATCACAACTATTTTGGAGCATTCCCACTGCCAACTAGGACATGATGTGCGTTTGTACCCAGTGTTCATTCATCTGTGCCCAGAAGAAAATTAATAGAGCCCACCAAAAGCAAAATTGTGAAGTGACTAATTTGTATTGAACATCTCCAGCCTGTGCATTTGCTTCCTTTCCTGATTCAACTGTGGCAAGTTATCTGTCTCTTTTTTCCTTCAGGCCTCCTCTCCTATCAGAAAACAAAAGAATATAATATGATCTGTGTATGAAACTTTCTCATACCATTTTACTAATTCTGTCCATTCATGCACTATCTTAATTACTGTAGTTTTATTACCAGTCTTGTTATCTGGTAGTAGTCTTCCATCATTTGAAAACCTTGACAATATAAATACTAGTTAATAAAAATCAGGTAGTGGGGGAAGGAATATGGAAGGACTAATATCCTCAATTTTCATAATAGGCAGAAATCATGAATTTTTAAAAACTTTTAATGGAAAATTTTTAAATAACGAAGTCAAGAGAATATTATAATGAACAACAGGTACCCACCCCTTACCTTGCACGTGTCCAACCCTATTTCTTCTATAAACCTACTCATTTTCCCACTACACCTACCTCAGGGATAGAATTATTTTGAAGCAAATCTAGAGACATCTTTCAAGGCTGATGGTTCTGTGATGAAGAAGAATTTACCTGAAGTTTAATCTTTTCTTTAGTTTCTATATTAACTTCAAGAAAAATTAGATTTCTTGCTATTAAAAGGAGCATTTTTTATAAAATAATTGGTTTTTATATATCTTGCTATCTAATAATGCATAGAAAAATGTCTGGAGTGATGATCATTATGTTAATGGATATTTCTGGATGATGAGTGTTTTTTTTAATTCTGTATACTTTCCTTCATTCATTTTTTTATAATGAACTATATAATTTTTTATAAAATAATGTATTTATTAAACATTGAGGAAAAGTAGTTATAATATTGAGTTTGTTTAAATCATTTATAAGAATTTTAATTTTCAGGGTACAGTTCTACCTCAAGAAATAAGTCAAGTAACTCAACATCATAAATCTGGCTTTAATGACAACAGTATGAAATGTCAGCAAAGAAAACATGAGCCTCCCAGAAAATGTAAGTTAGAAAAGTATACTTGTGGTGCTGCTTCCTTTTATTTTTTATTATTATTTCTCTTTATTTTTATTAATTAACATTTTTGAGTTATAATTCACATACCATAAAATTCATCCTTTTAAAGTATATTATCAGTGTTTTTTTCTTTCTTCACAAAATTGTACAACCAATGCCACTATATAAATTTAGAACATTTTCATCATCCTAAAAAGAACCATGATACCTATTAGCAATTATTCCTTTAGTCCCTGGCAACTACTAATTTACTTTCTGCCTTTATGGACTGACCTATTCTGGATATTGCATATAAATAGAATCATAAAATATGTGGTCTTTTACGACTGGCTTCCTTCACTTGGCATGTTTTCAAGGTTTGTCCATGTTGTAGCATGTACCAGTACTATATTCCTTTTAATGGCCGAATTATATTCCATTTCAAATACTACATTTTGTTTCTCCATTCATCTATTGATAGACATTTGGTTTATTTTCACTTTGGGGCTATAATGAATATTGCCGCTGTGAATATCCACATGCAAGTTTCTGTGTGAACATGTGTTTACAGTTCTCTTGGGTATATACGATAATTGTAATTACTGAGTCACATGTTAACTCTATATTTAACTTTTTGTGGAACTACAAAACTGTTTTCCAAAGTGGCTATGCCATTTTGCATTCCTATTAGCAATATATGAGGGCCTAATTTCTCCATATCTCCCATACCACTTGTTATTGTCCATCTTTTTTATTATAGCCATCCTGGTAGTTGTAAACTGGAGTCTTCTTGTATCATTTGTAATTCATTAATGACTAATAATAACCATCTTTTCATGTACTTATTGGCTGTTTGTATATCTTCTTTGGAGAAATTTCAGATCCTTCACTCATTTTAAAATTGAGTTAGTTGTCAAATTATTTGTCCTTGAGTTATAAGATTTCTTTGTATAATTCTGTGTACAACATGCTTATCCAATATTTAATTTACAAATATGTGTTCTCCTATGGGTGTCCTTTAACTTTCTTAATAGTGTCCTTGAAGCACAGAAGTTTTTATTTTGATCAAGTCCAATTTACCTATTTTTTCTACTTTTTCTTTGGTTGCTTGTGCTTTAGGTGTCATATCTAAGAAACCATTGCCTAATCCAAGGTTGTAAAGATTTATACCTGTGTTTTCTCCTAAGAGTTTTGTAGCTTTAGCTCTTCACATTTAGGTCTCTTTTTCCATTTTTAAGTAATTGTTTGTATATGGTATAAGGTAGGGATCTATATTCAGTTTTTTGCATGTGGATATCCAGTTGTCCCAGCACCGTTTGCTAAAAGACTGTTCTTTTCCCATTGAATTCTTTTGGCACTCCATTGAATTTTCTTGATACCTTTGTGAAAAGTCAATTGACCATAGATGTATGGGTTTATTTCTGGCCTCTCAATTCTATTCCACACCATCTTTATGTGAACAACACACCATCTTAATTACTGTAGCTTTGTTAGACATTTTGAAGTTGAGAAGTTTGAGTCCTCCAATTTTTCTTTTTCAAGATTGTTTTGTCTGTCTGGTCTCTTGCATTTCCATATGAATTTTAGGACCACCTTGTCTATTTCTGCAAAAATGGCAGCTACATCTTTTATAGGATTGCATTGCTTCTGTAGATAACCTTGGATAGTGTTGTCCTCTTACCAATATTAATTCTGCCTATCCACGAACACAAAATGGCTATTTATTTAGGTCTTTAATTTCTTTCAATTAGGTTTTGTAGTTTTCATTGTATAAAACTTGCACTTTTTTTTGTTAAATTTATTCCCAAGTATTTTATTCTTTTTGATGCTATTGTCAGTAGAATTTTTTCTTAATTTTTTGGGGGGTTGAGGGAGATTGCTTATTTCTATTTATAGAAAAAAACTGACTTTTGTGTATTGGTCTGTATCCTGCCACCTTGCTGAACTCCTTTATTAGCTGTAATTTGTTGTGGTTTCTACAAATAGAAATGGTTTTATTTCTTCCTACATAATCTGGATGCTTTTTGTTTTTTTTTCTTGCCTACTTGTTGTGGCTAGAACCACCACTACAATGTTGAACAGCAGCAGTGGTGAGCACAACCCATGTCCTGATCATAGGGGTAAGCTTTCAGTCTGTCAGCATTAAATGTAATGTTTATGGGGTTTGTTAGATGCTCTTTATTAGGTGAGGAAGTTTGCTTCTATTCCTAGGTTTTTTTCTTTGAGTGATGCTACATTTTATCAAATACAATTTCTGTGGCTTATGAAATATGGTGTAATCTATTGATGGTTTTTCATGTGTTGAACCAACCTTGCATTCCTGGGATAAATCCCACTAGGTCATGGTATATATTCCTTTTTATATGCTGCAAGATTCAATTTTCTAGTATTTTGTTGATGATTTTTGCATCTATATTCATAAGGGATATTTATAATTTTCTTGTAATGTCTTTGATTTTGATATCATTGATAATACTGACTTCATAGGATATTGGTAATAAAACTTTGAAAGACCTCAAGCCTCATTCTGATCTCTATAGGGCAGCCAGACTATTGGTTTTTACCCAAAATACTGGCTGTTATTTTTTTGTTTGTTTGTTTGTTTTTGTTGTTTTTGTTGTTGTTTTTCCCTCTCTGAGCCTCTGTTTCCTTGTCTGTGAAATGAAGGGAGATGAGTGGGGTGATTAACATTTTGGAGTCCTCACTCTATGCCAGGCATCATGCACAATCTCGTAAGTTTTCACAATGCTGGAGGGTAAGTAACTTACAGCCCCACTTTATAAATGAGGACATGGGCTTGGAGAAGAGAAATGAAATTCTTTAGGTCACACAGCTAAGAAACATAAGGAATAATTGTATCAACACGAGGACATGTGAGCACATTTACTGTGCATTCATTATATCTGTGAGTATCTGACGACCTACTGTGCACTGGTTACCATCATAGATGTGGGGGTACAAAATGATGCCAACCACCATCTGAAGACACCTACCATTTGCCAGGTGTTTGATGGGAAACATTCATATCTGTGCAGTAACCTCAAGAAGTAGTACTTTTATCCTAATTTATTTTTATTTATTTATTTACTTATTTTTATTTTGCTATTATTAATATACAATTACATGTTCACCATTATGGTTACTAGACTCCCCCTATTATCGAGTCCCCACCCATACCCCAATTCAGTCACAGTCCATCAGCGTAGTAAGATGCTATAGAATAACTACTTCTCTTCTCTGTGTTATACTGCCTTCCCCGTATCCCCACACCCCACACCCACCCCCGCTTCATTATGTGTGCTAATTGTAATACCCCTTTCTCCCCCTTATCCCTCTCTTCCCACCCATCTTACACAGTCCCTTTCCCTTTGGTAACTGTTAGTCCATTCTTGGATTCTGTGAGTCTGCTGCTGTTTTGTTCCTTCAGTTTTTGCTTTGTTCTTATGCTCCACAGGTGAGTGAAATCATTTGATACTTGTCTTTCTCCGCCTGGCTTATTTCACTGAGCATAATACCCTCTAGCTCCATCCATGTTGTTGCAAATGGTAGGATTTGTTTTTTTCTTATGGCTGAATAATATTTCATTGTGTATATGTACCACATCTTCTTCATCCATTCATCTACTGATGGACACTTAGGTTGCTTCCATTTCTTGGCTATTGTAAATAGTGCTGCAATAAACATAGGGGTGCATCTGTCTTTTTCAAACTGAGCTGCTGCATTCTTAGGGTAAATTCCTAGGAGTGGAATGCCTGGGTCAAATGGTATTTCTATTTTGAGTTTTTTGAGAAACCTCCATATTGCTTTCCACAATGGTTGAACTAACTTGCATTCCCACCAGCAGTGTAGGAGGGATCCTCTTTCTCCACATCCTCGCCAATATTTGTTGTTGTTTGTCTTTAGGATGGCAGCCATCCTAACTGGTGTAAGGTGATATCTCGTTGTGGTTTTCATTTGCATTTCTCTGATGATTGGCGATGTGGAGCATCTTTTCATGTGCCTGTTGGCCATCTGAATTTCTTCTTTGGAGAAGTGTCTGTTCAGCTCATGTGCCCATTTTTTAATTGGCTTATTTGCTTTTTGTTTCTTGAGGTGCAAGAGCTCTTTATATAATCAGGATGTCAACCCCTTATCGGATATGTCATTTATGAATATATTCTCCCATACTGTAGGATGTCTTTTTCTTCTATTGATGGTATCCTTTGCTTTACAGAATCTTTTTAGTTTGATATAGTCCCATTTGTTCATTTTTGCTTTTCTTTCCCTTATCTGGGGAGATATGTTCATGAAGAAGTTGCTCATGTTTATGTCCAAGAGATTTTTGCCTGTGTTTTTTTCTAAAAGTTTATGGTTTCATGACTTACATTCAGGTCTCTGATCCATTTTGAGTTTACTTTTGTGTATCGGGCTAGACAGTAGTCCATTTTCAGTCTATTACATGCAGCTGTCCAGTTTTGCCAACACAAGCTGTTGAAGAGGCTGTCATTTCCCCCATTGTACATCCATGACTCCTTTATCGTATATTAATTGATCAGATATGCTTGGGTTTATATCTGGGACACTATTCTGTTCCACTGGTCTATGGGTCTGTTCTTGTGCCACTTCCAAATTCTCTTGATTAATGTGATTTTGTACTAGAGCTTGAAGTCAGGAGCATAATTCTCCCACTTTATTCTTCCTTCTCAGTATTGCTTTGGCTGTTCGGGGTCTTTTGTGGTTCCATATGAGTTTTAGAACGATTTTCTCTAGTTCATTGAAGAATGCTGTAGGTATTTTGATAGGGATGGCATTGAATCTGTAGATTACTTTAGGCAGGATGGCCATTTTGACAATATTAATTCTTCCTAGCCAAGACCATGAGATGAATTTCCATTTATTAGTGTCCTCTTTAATTTCTCTTAAGAGTGTCTTGTACTTTTCAGGGTATAGGTCTTTCACTTCCTTGGTTAGGTTTATTCCTAGTTATTTTATTCTTTTTGATGCGATTGTGAATGGAATTGTTTTCCTGATTTCTCTTTCGCTAGTTAATCATTAGTGTATAAGAATGCAACAGATTTCTGTGTATTAATGTTGTATCCTGCAACTTTGCTGAATTCAGATATTTGATCTAGTAGTTTTGGAGTGGATTCTTTAGGGTTTCTTATGTACAATATCATGTCATCTGCAAACAGGGACACTTTGACTTCTTCCTTGCAAACCTGGATGCCTTGTATTTCTTTGTGTTGTCTGACTGCCATAGCTAGAACGTCCAGAACTATGTTGAATAAAAGTAGGAGAGTGGGCATCCTTGTCTTGTTCCCGATCTTAAAGGAAAAGCTTTCAGCTTCTTGCAGTTAAGTATAATGTTGGCTGTGGGTTTGTCATATATGGCCTTTATTATTTGAGGTACTTGCTCCCTATACCCATTTTGTTGAGAGTTTTTATCATGAATGGATGTTGAATTTTGTCAAATGCTTTTTCAGCATCTATGGAGAGGATCATGTGGTTTTTGTCCTTTTTGTTAATGTGGTGGATGATGTTGATGGATTTTTGAATGTTGTACCATCCTTGCATCCCTGGGATGAATCCCACTTGATCATGATGGATGGTCTTTTTGATGTATTTTTGAATTTGGTTTGCTAAAATTTTGTTGAGTATTTTTGCATCTATGTTCATGAGGGATATTGGTCTGTAATTTTCTTTTTTTTTTGTGGTGTCTTTGCCTGGTTTTGCTATTAGAGTGATGTTGGCCTCATACAATGAGTTTGGGAGTATTCGGACCTCTTCTACATTTTGGAAAACTTTAATGAAGATGGGTATTATGTCCTCACTAAATTTTTAATGAAATTCAGTAGTGAAACCATCTGGACCAGGAGTTTTGTTCTTAGGTAGTTTTTTGATTACCAGTTCAATTTCTTTGCTTGTAATTAGTCTATACTGATTTTCTGCTTCTTCATGTGTCAGCCTTGAAAGGTTGGACTTTTCTATAAAGTTGTCCATTTCTTCTAGGTGATCCAGTTTGTTAGCATATAATTTTTCATAGTATTCTCTCATAATTATTTGTATTTCTGTGGTGTCCTTAGTGATTTTTCCTTTCTCATTTCTGATTCTGTTTATGTGTGTAAACTCTTTTTTTCTTGATAAGTCTGGCTAGGCATTTATCTATTTTGTTTATTATCTCAAAGAACCAGTTCCTGCTTTCATTGATTCTTTCTATTGTTTTATTCCTCTCAATTTTATTTATTTATGCTCTAATCTTTATTATGTCCCTCCTTCTACTGACTTAGGTCCTCATTTGTTCTTCTTTTTACAGTTTCATTAATTGTGAGTTTAGACTGTTCATATAGGATTGTTCTTCTTTCCTGAGGTAGGCCTGTATTGCAATGTATTTCCCTCTTAGCACAGCCTTCACTGTGTCCCACAGATTTTGTGGTGTTGAATTATTGTTGTCATTTGTCTCCATATATTGCTTGATCTCTGTTTTTATTTGGTCATTGATCCATTCATTATTTAGGAGCATGTTATTAAGCCTCCATGTGTTTGTGGGCTTTTTCATTTTCTTTGTGTAATTTATTTCTAGTTTCATACCTTGGTGATCTGAGAAGCTGGTTGGTACAATTTCAATCTTTTTGAAGTACTGAGGTTCTTTTTGTGGCTTAATGTATGATCTATTCTTGGAAATGTTCCATGTGCACTTGAGAAGAATGTGTATCCTGTTGCTTTTGGATGGAGTGTTCTGTAGATGTCCGTTAGGTCCATGTGTTCTAATACGTTGTTCATTGTCTCTGTCTCCGTACTTATTTTCTGTTTGGTTGATCTGTCCTTTGGAGTGTGTGTTGTGTTGAAGTCTCCTGAAATGAATGCATTGCATTCTATTTCCCTCTTTAATTCTGTTAGTATTTGTTTCACATATGTAGGTGACCCTGTGTTGGGTACATAGATATTTGTAATAGTTATATCCTCTTGTTGGACTGACCCTTTTATCATTATGTAATGTCCTTCTTTGTCTTTTGTGACTTTCTTTGTTTTGAAGTCTATTTTTTCTGATACAAGTACTGCAACTCCTGCTTTTTTCTCCCTATTAGTTGCATGAAATATCTTTTTCTATCCCTTTACTTTCAGTCTGTGTATATCTTTTGGTTAGAAGTGAATCTCTTGTTGACAGCATATAGATGGGTCTTTTTATTTATCCATTCAGTAATTCTGTATCTTTTGATTGGTTCATTCAGACCATTTACATTTAGGGTGATTATCGAAAGGTATGTACTTATTGCCATTGCAGCTTTAGATTCGTGGTTACTAAAGGTTCAAGGGTAATTCCCTTACTATCTAACAGTCCAGTTTCACTTACTTCATATTGTATTAGAAACACAACCTGAAGGTTCTTTTTGTTGTTGTTGTTCCTTTTTCTTCCTCCTCCATTCTTTGTATGTTATGAATCATATTCTGTACTCTTTGTCTATCCCTTGTCTATCCCTTTAGCCTTAGGAATACTTCCGTCTATGGGAGTCCCTCCAAAATGCACTGTAGAGGTGGTTTGTGGGAGGTAAATTCTCTCAACTTTTGCTTATCTGAAAATTGTTTAATCCCTCCTTCAAATTTAAATGATAACCTTGCCGGGTAGAGTATTCTTGGTTCAAGGCCCTTCTGTTTCATTGCATTAAATCATTCCACTTCCTTCTGGCCTGTAAGGTTTCTGTTGAGAAGTCTGATGATAGCCTGATGGGTTTTCCTTTGTATATGATCTTTTTTCTCTCTCTAGCTGCTTTTAAAAGCCTGTCTTTATCCTTGATCTTTGCCATTTTAATTATTATATGGCTTGATGTTGTCTTCCTTGTTTCCCCTGTGCTGGGAAATCTGTGCACTTCCATGGCTTGAGAGACTATCTCCTTCCCCAGATTGGGGAATTTTTCAGTAATTACCTCCTCAATGACACTCTCTATCCCTTTTTCTCTCTCTTCTTCTTCTGGTACCCGTATAATGCAAATACTGTTCTGTTTGGATTGGTCACACAATTCTCTCAATATTCTTTCATTCTTAGAGATTCTTTTTTCTCTCTCAGCCTCAGCTTCTTTGTATTCCTCTTGTCTAATTTCTATTCCACTTACTATCTCTTCTACTACATCTAATCTGCTTTTAAATCCCTCCATTTTAATTTTCATATCAGATATAGAATTTCTTAATGATTGAATCTCCAACTTAAATTCCTTCCTGAGTTCTTGAATATTTTTCTGTACTTCCATAAGCATGTTTATAATTTTTACTTTTTAACTCTTTTTGAGGAAGATTGGTGAGTTCGGTTTCATTTGGCCCTCTTTTTGGGGTTTGTGAGATTTTGGTCTGAACCATGTTCTTTTGAAATTTCATATTTCTGTGTGGTGCCCACTAGTATGCAGAAGCTCCAGTCTGTGAAGCTGCTCAGTCCCTAGAGGGAGGTTGGGTGTCATAGGGGACCAGAGCTGCTGCCTGGGGGGGAGGAAAATCTGTTTCCTGCTTCCCATCTGTGGTGCCTGTCTCCAGTATCAGAGCCAATGGGCCAAGAACACAGGTGTAAGCCTCTGTGCTTTGCATCTCTAGCTGTTGTAGGCAGGGTCTCTCTCTGGCTGCTGTGATGCCATCACAGTGACTGCCAGTTTTCAATCCAGTGCCGGCAGGTTAGAAGGGAGGTGCAGCAGGCTGTGTGTCACAGTGGGGGGCCTCGGAGCTGAGTAGGCAACCATGGGGATGGAGCACCTGAAGCTCCTCACAGTTCCCAACCAGCTGAGCAGAGTGCCCCCAGACATCCTTAACTTTGTCCAGCTCTCCCTTCTCCTGTGCAGCAAGCTCCATGCAAACCCTACCCCTTCAGCAGCCCTGTCGCTGCTAAGAAGCCTCTCAGACTGCCTGCCCCTCCTCTGACACAGAGCAGCCAGATGTGGATCCCCTCCTCCACAAACGGCCAGAATGTCAGTTTCTCAAGCACTCCACCTGTCTGAGCTCTCCAACGTCCAGAGAACCACACAGTATAGGTTTCTGCTCACAAAGCAGATCTCCAGGGCTAGGTGTTCAGCAGTGCCAGGCTTCCAGCCCCTCCCCCACTCCGTTTCTCTTCCTCCCGACGGTGAGCTGGGGTGAGGGAAGGGGCTTGGGTCCCCCAGATCAAGGCTTTCGTACGTCACCCTGTTTCTTGAGGTCTGTATGCAGTCTGGTGCAGCCTTCCTTCTTGTTGCTGTCTTAAGGTTAGTTTTATTAATTAACTATATTTTTGTACTGTTTGTGGTTTTGGGAAGAGCTCTCCTTCTCACCTCTCATGCCTCCATCTTGAATTTCGCTGGCTATTATTTTTTAAGGCTACTTGGAACTGGAAAATGGAGAACTAGAGCAAGCTAGAATGCACAAAGCTCACTATTCTGAGATTCAGTCTTTATTTTGAATACACACTCCTGGATTGATGCAAACATTTGAATAATTTGCACAGTTAAGAAAATTTGGATTGCGGTAATTTATAGCCATTTTCTCATTCTTTTTATGGAGAAGATAATTTTAGAGGTACTTACTCTGACACTTTCCTCATGTCTCCTACCTACTTTTTGAGATAAATTTTATTTAGGGTAATCCAGTTAATATTTTTGTGTGTAAATAACTTGTCTATTAAATCTGTAAGTATATTACAGATTTCTGTTAAAAATGAGTGAATATTCTCTTAAAAGTTTATGTATTTTACTTTTTTCATCCCTTCACTAGTGTCTGTTGAGTTCCAGGCATATTAGGAAATACAAATGCAGAAATGAGAATCTTCATTTTGTAGTTGCTTTGTCTCTTCTTTTGACCAAAGTATTCCCAAATTGCCACAAATTACTCTTTATGTTCAAAATGTGACTCATTTGTTATTCATTAATTTATTTATTCAGCTGCTATTTATTGAGCTATTATGTACAAGGTACTGTTTTAGGTGCTAGGGATGCATGAGTCAACAAGGCAGACAAGTTTCCAGCCTAATGGACTTGACATTCTAAGGTGGAAACTGATAATAAGCAAATATTAAATTCCATAATCTTTTGTAATGATAACTGCTATGATAAAACACAAAAGATTAAGAGGATAGAGTGATAGGGGTGCTATATTAAATAGAGTCATCAAGGAATGCCCCTCTGAGGACATAACATTTGGTCAGAGCCCCAAATAATAGGTATATAGGGGTAAGCTATGCAGAAAACAGCTTGTTGAAGAACTTTCCAGCAGTAGAAATATTAAGTGCAGAGTCCTGCATCTAATTTATTATTTTTTAAATATGCCTGGAATTTTGTGCATTTACATATCATGTAGTATAAGCCTAGCCTTTTAAAATATTTTTCTAAAAAGCTATTTCAAAAAAGTTTTGTGGTTTTATAACTGATTCAGTTTGATAAGTGCCAGACTCTTTTTTTTGCACCAATATCTATGTTATTTTTGTTTCTTTTACATTTCAAGCTAAAGACAGAATGATGTCTCATAAATCCACAAATATAGCTTAAATATTTTATATTTAATAGAAATGCATTGTGATTTTTCTTCCAATTATTGTCCACATAAATGTATGTAAATTGATTTATTTAATATTTCGTTTTCCTGTGTATATGTCTCAACAAAGGCTTTCCTTTAATTGAAGTATCATATACAATCTTATATTGGTTTCAAGTATACAACACAGTGGTTCAACAGGTACCCAATTATTAAATCCTTACCCCCACTAGTGTGTTTATTATCTGTCAACATAGAAAGATGGTACACAATCATTAGCTATATTCTCCGTGCTATATTACCATCACAGTGACCAACTTATAGTATGATTGAGAATTCTTGTGCCCCTTTATCCCCCTCACCCTCTCCAACCACCCACCCATCCTCACACCCATGTTAACCACCAGACATTTCAAAGGCTCTGTGAGCCTATAGCTATTTTGTTCATTTTGTTTTGTTGTGTTTTGTTTATAGATTCCACAAATAAATGAAATCATGTGGTATTTATCTTTCTCTGCCTGGCTTATTTCACTTAACATAATACCCTCTAGGTCCATCTGTGTTGTCCCAAAGGACAGGATTTCTTTTTTTATGACCAAGTAGTATTCCATTGTTATATATACCGCATGTGTATATGTACCAAGTCTGCTTTTTCCACTCCTCTGTTGATGGACACTTAGGTTGCTTCCATGACTTGGCTATTGTGAATAACGCAGTGATAAACATAGAGATGCATGTATCTTCTTGAATCAGGGATTTTTTCTTTGGGTAAATTCCTGGAAGTGGAATTAGTGGGTGGTATGGTATTTCTATTTTTAGTTTTTTGAGGAGCCTCCATACTGCTTTTCACATGGCCGGCACCAATTTATATTCCCACCAACAGTGTAGGAGGGTTCCCTTTTCTCCACATCCTCACCAACACTTGTTATTCTTGTCTTTTGGATAGCAGCCATTCTGACTTTTAGAAGGTAATATCTCATTGTGGTTTTGATTTGTATTTCTCTGATGATTAGCACTGTAGAGCATCTTTTCATGTGCCTGTGGCCATCTGTATGTCTTCTTTGGAGATATGTTTGTTCAGGTCCTCCACCCATTTTTTAGTCAGGTTTTTTTGTTTGTTTGGGATTTCTTTTGGTGTTGAGGCATATGAGTTCTTTACATAGTTTGGATGTTAACCCCTTACTAGATGAACTGTTTATAAATATATTCTCCAATACTGTTGGTTGCCTTTTTGTTTTGGTGCTGGTGTCCTTTGCTGTACAGAAGCTTTTTAGTTTGTTGTAGTCCTACTTGCTCATTTTGATTATGTTTTCCTTGTCTGAAATGTGTCCAAAAAACAATTGCTCAAGTTTATGTTCAAGAGATTTTTGCCTATGTTTTTTTCTAAGAACTTTATACTTTTGTGTCCTACATTTAGGTCTTTGATCCATTTCAAGTTTACTTTCATGTATGGAGTTAGAAAGTAATCCAGTTTCTTTCTGTTGCATGTAGCTGTCCAGTTTTCCCAATACCAGTTACTAAGGAGACTTTTTTCCATTGTATATTCATGGCTCCTTTACTTTATATTAATTCACCATTTATGCATGGGTTTATTTCTGGGCTCTGTATTCTGTTCCTGTGGGTCTGTTTTTGTGCCAGTACCACACTGTTCTGATTACTGTAGCTTTGTGGTATAGCTTGAATATGCCCATAATACACCAGTTTTGTTCTTCCCTCTCAGGATAGCTTTGGCTATTTGGAGTCTTTGTGGTTCCATATGAATTTTAGGTTTGTTTGCTCTAGTTCACTGAAAAATGCCAGTGGTATTTTGACAGAGGTTGCACTGAATCTGTAAATTGCTTTGGGCAGGATTGCCATTTTTACAATATTAATTCTTCCTATCCATGAGCATTGGATTTCCATTTATTTGTCTCATTGTTAATTTCTGTCCTCAGTGTCTTATAGTTTTCAGAGTCCAGGTCTTTCACCTTGGTTAGGTTTATTTCTAGGTATTTTATTCTTTTTGTTGCAATTATAAATGGTATTGTTTTCCTGATTTCCCTTTCTGCTAGTTCATTCTTGATGAATAGGACTACAACAGATTTCTGTATATTAATTTAGTATCCTACAACTTTGCTGAATCTAGTTGTTAGTTCTAATAGGTTTTTGGTGGAGTCTTTAGGGTTTCCTATGTATAATATCATGTCATCTGCAAATAGTGGCAGTTTGGATGCCTTTTATCTCTTTATCTTGTCTGTTGCTGTGGCTAGGACCTCCAGTACTATGTTCAATAAAAGTGAGAGTGGACATCCTTGTCCCAGATTCTAGAGTAAAAGCTTTCAGCTTTTTGCCATTCAGTATGATGTTAGTATGGCCTTTATTATGTTGAGGTACATACCCTCTATACCCATTTTGTTGAGAGTCTTTATCATAAATTGATACTGAATTTTGCCAAATGCTTTTTCAGCATCTATTGAGATAATCATGTGATGTCTATCCTTTTTTTTTGATAATGTGGTGTATGATGGTGATTGATTTACAAATATTGTACCATCCTTGCCTCCCTGGAATAAATCCCACTTGGTCGTGATGCATGATCGTTTTGATGTATTTTTGAATTAGGTTTTCTAATTTTTTGTTGAGGATTTCTGCATCTATGTTCATCAGGGATATTGGTTGAAAATTTTATTTTTCTGTGGTGTCATTGTCTGATTTTGGTATTAGACTGATGCGGACCTCACAGAATGCATTTGGAAGTATTCCCTCTTTTTCTACTTTTTGGAATACTTTCAGAGGAATGGGGATTAGCTCTTCTTGAAATGTTTAGTAAAATTCAGCTGTGAAGCCATCTGGTACTGGCCTTTGTCTATTGGGAGTTTTTTGATTACCAATTCAATTTCATTACTGATAATTGGTCTGTTCATATTTTCTGTTTCTTCCTGGGCCAGACTTGGAAGGTTGTATATTTTCTACGAATTTGTCCATTTTTTCTAGGTTGTCCAATTTATTGGCATGTAATTTTTCATAGAATTCTCTAAAATAGTTTTGCGTTTCTGTTGTATCCATTGTGACTTTTTATTTCTGATTTTATTTGTGTTCTCTCTCTTTTTTTCTTGATAAGCCTGGCTAGGGGTTTGTCCCTTTTGTTTACCTACTCAAAGAACCAGCTCTTGGTTTCATTGATTTTTTTTCTCTATTGTTTTATTCTTCTCTATTCTATTTACTTCTTCTGTGATCTTTATTATGCCCCTTCTACTAACTTTGTCTTCTTTTTTGTAGTTTCTTTAGTTGTGAGATTAAACTGTTTATTTGAATTTGTCCTTGTTTCTTGAAGTTGCCCTCTTAGAACCTCTTTTGTTGCATCCCACAGGTTTGGAACTGTTGTATTTTTGTTTTAATTTGTCTCCATATATTGCTTGTTTTCTGTTTTGATTTGTTCATATAGCCATTGAATATTTAGAAGTGTGTTGTTTTGCTTTGATGTGTTTGTAGGCTTTATTGTTTTCTTTGTGTAATTTATTTCTAGCTTCATACCATTGTGGTCTGAGAAGTGGCTTGATACAATTTCAATCTTTTTTAATTTATTGAGGCTCTTTTTGTAAGCTAGTATGTGATCTTTTCTGGAGAACATTCCATTTGCACTTGAGAAAAATATGTATCCTGCTTCTTTTGGATGGAATGTTCTATAGATATCTGTTAAGTCCATGTAATCTAATGTGTTGTTCATTGCCTCTGTTTCCTTATTTATTTTCTGTCTGGATGATCTGTCCATTGATGCAAGTGGGGTGTTAAGTCACCTAATATGATTGAATTGCAATCTGAATTTAGCTCTGTTAGTATTTGTTTTACGTATTTAGGTGCTTCTATGATGGGTGCATGGATACTTATAATCGTACATCCTCTTGTGAGTCTGATCCCTTTATGTAATGTCCTTCATTTTCTCGTTACTTTCTTTGTTTTGAAGTCTATTTTGTCTGATATAAGTATGCTACTCCTGCTTTTTTCTCCCTATTATTTGCATGAAATATCTTTTTCCATTTCCTTCACTTTCAGTCTATGTATGTCATTAACTCTGAAATGAGTCTCTTGTAAGTAGCATATTTATGGCTCTTGTTTCTTTATCCATTCTGCCATTCTCTGTCTTTTAATTAGCGCATTCAGTTCATTTACATTTGAGGTAATTATTGAGAGGTATATACTTACTGCCAATTTATTAATTTTCTCTTTTTTTTGTAGTTTCTGTTCCTTTCTCTCTTATACTCTTCTCTTGTTATTCAATGGTTTTCTTTAATGTTGTGATAGGATTTCTTTTATGTGTGTGGTGTGTGTCTATGTTTTATCTATTATAGGCTTTAGGTTTGTGGTTACCATATGGTTCATGGATAGTTTCCTAAATATATAACGGTCTGTTTTAAGTTGATGGTCACTTTTATTTTGAACACAATCTAAAAGTACTTCTTTGTTATTATTCTTCCTCCTTCATACTTTAGGTATTAGATGTCATAATCTGCATTTTTTTTGTGTGTATCCCTTCACTGATCTTGTGTATAATTGGTTTTACTACTTTTGTTTTGTTTTAATTTCATACTTGCTTGGTAATCAGTTGGTCTATTATACCTTTACTGTGGGTTTATTTTCACTGGTGAAAAACTCTTTAGGCTTAAGAACATTTCCATCTCAAAAGTCCCTTTACTCCTGTAATGCCAGTTGAGCAGTTGTAAATTCTGTCAGCCTTCATTTATCTGGGAAATGTTTAATCTCCTTTGAATGATAATCTTGCTGGGAATGGGATTCTTGGTTGAAGGTCCTTCTGTTTCAATACATTAAATATTTCCTGCCACTCCCTTCTGGCCTGTAAAGTTTCTGCTGAGAAGTCTGCTGATAGCCTGATGGAGTTTCCCTTATGAGTAATCTATTTTCTCTCTCTGGCTGCTTTCAATACCCTCTCCTTATTCTTAATCTTTATCATTTAATTATTGTATGTCTTGGTGTTTTCTCCCTGTTCCTTTTGTTAGGGGCACTCTGGGCTACCAGGACCTGAGTGTCTTATTTCCTTCCCCAGACTGGGGGAGGTTTCAGAAATTATTTCTTCGAAGAGATTTTCTTACTCCTTTGTCTCTCTCTTCTCCTTCTGGTACCCCTATTATGCGAATATTGTTTTGTTTTAAGTTGTCATACTCTCTTAGCATCCTCTCATTTTTAGATATTCTTTTTTCTCTCTGTACCTCAGCTTCATTGTGTTCCTGTTCTCTAATTTTCATCTCATTGGTTGTCTCCTCTACTTGCAGCAATCCTTCCATTGTATTTTCGTTTCAGTTTCCTTTCGTTTTAGCTCTGGCTCTTTTTCAACTCTTCTGTCTCTTTGTTGAAGTCCTTCCTGAGATCATCAATATTTTTCCACAGATCAGTGAGCATAATTATGACTGTTAATTAGACAGCTTTATCAAGAAGATTGGTGATCTCTTTTTCACTTAGCCCTCTTTCTGGTGCCTTATCCTATACTTTTATTTAGAAGATATTCCTCTGCTTCATCATTTTGTCATGGTTGCTGTGTTTCTTCTTCTTCTATTAGATGGATCTGCTTTCCCACCTGTTTTAGAGAGTAATGGTGTTATGAAGAAGGCACCCTGTGGTGCCTAGAAGCTCAAGACTCTTTACTCACCAGTGTCTGGCTCTCCTTTGTGGTGGAGCCCCAGTTGATGTTGGTGGGCTATGGGCAGGCCACCTTTCTGCCTATCTGCCAACAGTGCCTGATCTCAGTCCACCATAGGTGGTAGCTCACCTCAGCTTGCCCTTTGTAAGCCAAGCAGCAATGCTTTTGCTAGGATTGTTGTGGGCAGGACTGCCCTCTGCCTGCCCTGCAGCAATGACTGTGTTGCTGGGCTGACAGGGTGGGTGGGGCCGGTACTCAGGATATCGTGGTGCTGTGCTGCACCACCAGTGAGGAAGAAAGAGTGCTTAGAGATGGCTCCCACAGGCTTCTGCCCAGTTGGACTGAGACAGGGCCAGGAAAGCTGGGAAAGCCTCCCTTTGTCTGCCAGGCAGCAAAGTCTGATCACTGCTGGGCCCAGCTGGCCCAGTGAGCAGGCTTGTGTATAGGGAAGCACCTTGGAGCAGAGCCACCATTGAAGGTGATGGAGCGTTTGGGACTCCCATGAGTGCCTGACCTGTTGGTTTGAAGGAAGGCTGAAGAAGTGTACACCTGCCCTTTCTTCTGCAGAGAAAACTCTGCCCAACTCTTGCCCTTATGGTACCCTTCCTGTTGCTGGTAAGTCTTTCAAACTGTCTCCTCTGTTTTGGGTCTCAGCAGAACTTATGCAGCATGCCTGTCCTCCACAAGTGGCTGGAATCTCAGCCTCTTGGAGTGCTCCAACTCTCCCTGGTGTCCAGCCCCATTAATCACTAAAGCCCAGTGCAATGTGGACTTATGTTCCCAGAGCAGATATCCAGGGCCATGTTGTGAAGAGTTCCTGAGCATTTATCTCCTTCCCTCCCTGCTCCACTCCTCTCCCTCCTTCTTGTGGGCTGGGATTGGATAATGGCTGGGGTCCCAATTGATCATTGCTCTGACACTTTACCCTTCTCTGTATGGTCTTCTCTGGTGTAGATGGTCTGTTCTGCATCCTTCAGGTTGCTTTCAAGGTTAGTTGTATTTGCCTTAGTTGCTTCCTCAGTTTGTATGTGGGAGGAGGTTTCCACTTTTCCTTCCTACTCCGCCATCTGCCTCCCCACCCCAACTCAGGTTTAATGTCATACATGTCAACTCACTTTTTCTTTTCCTTCTTTTTGTAAGATTACTTCCTTCCCTTGCCCTCTTCTTTCTTTTCTTACCTCTCTCTGTTCCCTCTCTTCCCATCTTTGTCCCTTCCTTTGCTCCTCTGTCATCCCAACCCTTCTATTTTATCCCCTTCCCCTGCCTTTTTTCTTCACCCCCTTACCTTCTCTTTCCTCTCCCTCCCTCCCTCCCTACTTCCTTCCTTCTTTTTTTCTTTCTACCTTCCTCTTCTAATTCATCCTTTTCATTTCTTCTACCATTCCCCAATTCCCCCTTTACAGGAATACTAAAATAGCTTTCTAATTGATCTCTTAATCTCCTTCTATGAATCCAGCTGGTCACTACCATATTTTAATCTTCTAAGGCACAATTCTGATCAGCTCACTTCTTGCTCAAAACACTTCCATGATTTGTTTCCCATTGCCTACCAGTTTAGTGCCATTATACTCTTCAACCTCCAGTAGAACTGGTCTATTTTAGAGTTCCATAAACACAGTCCTTGCTTTCTGATTCCATGTATTTTCTCCTATTATTTCCTTTTCCTGGAATGCTTAGCCTCCTATTCTGCCCTTTGGAAACCTACCATCCTTCAAGGTTCAACTAAATGCCACCTTTTCTTTTCCCTTATTGTTATTATCTGTGAGTATCTCTTCTCCACCTCGTCTCAGTTATAGTTTCTCAAGATCAGTGCCTTTGTCTTCTTGGAATTTTTTACACAGTGCCTTGCTCTGGTAAGTATTTGGTCAGTTTAATTGGTGTGCAGCAGGTTTTTTCACTTATTAAAATTTCTATTTTCTTGTTCTAGTTAAAGAAGAGTATAAGAGTCCTAAAACTGATAGTCGGTCACAAAAAATGTCAAATAAACAGGTAAGCTTTCTTAACATCAAGTATCTAGTAGCCAAGTTACTATTGCAATTGATGGCTCTGTCATCTGAATTTTGTGACCCTTTCAACCAAATCCATAAGGTATTGGGTAGGAGAGTTGTTTAAGTGTAGCCTGATTATCACTTGGATAGGAGGTTACACTGCTAGAGTCCAGAATTTGAGATAGAGACCTGAAGTCCTGCTTCTGCCATTTAATAATTGGGTGGCCTTGAGCAATTCACTATGCCTCTCATAGCCTCGATTTCTTCATCTTGAAATAGAGATAAAAAGGGATCACTTGTCTGTCTCAATATATATAGTCTGTATATACATACATACATACATGAATGTACATAGGTATATATGTATAAAACGTGTGGGAAATTGTTTATATATGCAATGAAAGTCTGTTGATCAACATAGCAAAGTTAACAACTCCGAGGACTTAGGTTGGTGGAAGTGAGATCAATTATGTTCTATTTTTATAGTCTTATATAAGGAGTATTTATATATGTTATAATCAAAGAATACATTTTTAGTCTAAAAACATTCAAAATGTACACTTGCATGCATTTTCTATATGCATACTATATTTTAATACAAAGTTTAAAAATTAATTATATCTCATCACCTAGTAATATATTAAGTCTATAAAAGACATTTAGCAGAATATTTGGCACATGACAATAATGTTAAGTTCTAAGTAAATGGAACCCATTAGTATTTAGATACCAGTAAATGGCTGAATTACGTGACTTTTAAGGCCCTTTCCTCTAAAACTTTTATGTTACACTTCCTTTTTATGGGGAAGGGATTTATAAATTATTTGTGCCATGGACCTCTTTGGCGAAGCAATTGAACTCTTTCTCAGAATGTTTTTAATGCTAAAATAAAACATATAAGATTTGAAAAAAACAACTATATTGAAATAATCACTTCAGTTGTAGCTTATTGCCTACAAACTATCACCTTCAAATTATAATTGAAGGGAATGCTATATCTCATGCAGAAGTTATTGAAGATAAAGATTTTTTTTCTTCATTCAGGTTGCAGGCCCCCTTTTTTTCTTATGACATGAAAGGAAAATATCTCATGATATTAAAAAAATGTAAAAAAGTTTACAGTGATTTATTTAGAATACTCTTCAGAAGTAACTATAAATTTTACTTGCACAAAAAGCTCATTCTTACTCTTTTATAGACTTTTGGAGGGCCTGCCAAATGTAATACTAAACTATTGAAGAGAAATGAAAGTGCAAAAGTCTCAGACAACCAAAAGTTTGTGACTGGTTATCCAAATGCTATTGATAAGGTAACAGACCATTTATTCTATTTTTCTTCCCAAATTTTAACACCTGGGAAGACATTTGGATAAAAAATAAAATGATCATTTTTGTACATAAAACTCTTAGCTTTTTTCATTCCTTGTACTTTTGTCTTCATGCACAAAATATTTATTCTTTCAGCATGACCATGGAATTGAGAACTTTTTAGCATCTTTGAATATCTCCAAACAAAATGAAGTACTGTCATCTCATCATGAGGAACTTACAAGTGAAGAGCATTTGTCACCACAGTCATTTGCTATGGTTTGTATTTTGTAGGAGCTTCTGTTCTATGGTAATTTCACTATGGCTGGCCATGCATACACACCCCTGCAACGGTTAAAACACTTTTATGACATGTCTAGAGTGTGTGTTGCATCATTACTGTCATCCTGTGAGGGAAAGCCAGCTGCCCTGGGCAATTTAGCCATCTTTTTCTTTTTTCTTTTTAGAATGCTAGCTCCCTTGGTTTCAAACATTGCTCCTACATGATTTGGTCAAAGGTCAAACAGAAGGTTAAGTATTTTTCTATGCCAGGAAATGTGGATTTTTTTTCAACTCTAAACTATTGAATTTTCTTACCACCTATCTGAATGTAGTTATCATCTCAATATTTAACAAGAGAACTCATTAAAAGAAGGATCAACAAGCTCTATAACTCTAATGGTAACTTTTATTCTCCCACCTCCCACCATCTCCATACCAATCATTTTCAAATCAGAAAGGAACTCGGATGCTTAAAGAAATTCTAAAAATTGATGGCTCCAACCCTGTGGACCGTAAAAACGAAATGAAGCAGTTTGGTAATGAAGTCACTGTTTCCTCTAGTAGAAGAAATGAATATGGACCTTCTTCACAGCCTAAACAAAATAAGAAATTAAGTAAGTAAACTAAGTGCTATTACTAATAACCAATATCATTTCAAAAATTCAGTTCTTTATCTTTTTTAAAGCTAAAACTTTTATTTTTAAGAGTATAATTAAGAGTAACAAGAGTAAAATTTTTATGCTTCTGTCATTTACATAGTAAAACTATGTAACTAATAGACCTATAATCTCTAAATGTCTTGTGATTACTGAAATTGTACTGTTTGCAGATATTCGTTTTGTAGATCCCAAACCTGGAAAGGTTTTCACATGCTAGCTTTTTATTCTCAGTAATTTTTAAATGATTATGTAACAACACATTACTTAACTTTTCTAATTTTTTTTCCTATTTATAAAATGAGAACATTGCAAATAACTGTTGTGATAATTATGTGGCATGTGTAAAGGCAGTTAGCACTGTGTCTGGCACATCATAGGTGCCAATAATTAATATAATGTTAAAATAACTTGACCAACATAAAAATAGAAATTGTAAATAATTAGTGGAGGCAAATAATGGAAAGTATATGCTTGCCTTAAATCAGTGAAGTTTGTAGCATACCATCTGGGACATAGCTGGATTTTAATACATGTCTATCATTGCTCCCACCCGCCATGTCCCCTATACTTTAGTCTTTTTGTCTATGTAATTATCCACAAAAGCCTACCAGGAAGAATGACTAGTGCAAAAGTAGTTGGGGACAGACATGTCTCAGGGATGTAAAAAAGCATTTTGAAATGAGCAGATCTGAGTTTATTAAGGATCACAATCTGGAACAAAGCCAGAGCTAGTTCCATTTATACTCTAGTGAATATTAAGATAAATAATTAAAAATTCAAATAACTATTAAAGAAACCATAATAGTTTATCATAAACTATTTATCACAGACATGTTCTTGAAATAGAGCAAAATAAAAATTTTAAACAAAATTGGATAAAGATGGTCCCACTGTCAAGAACAAGTAACTTGTACTATATTTCAATATGGTGAAAAAGATCATACACCTTAGAGTCAAGAGCTCAGACTCCAGCCCATGTTACAGTTCCATGACTATGGACAAGCCACCTAACCTTTTTTTTAACCTATAATAGTAAGAGGTTTCGATTCATTCTTCACACAGACTGAACTATTGTTCTATTAGTTTGTTGATCATAAAGAATGTGAACTTTCAGAATTTTTTAATCATCTTATGCATAAAAGCACTTAAAAGAGTTAATTTCATAAAATTCTATTAAGCATCATTTTGGAGTCTTTTAGATAAAAATAATATATACATGTGTCTCAGAATGTAAGATAGAATTTTGAGAAGTAAGACTGAAGCCAAAGCTTTAAAACTTAAGAATTGTAAATCAGCTCAAGAAAGCCATTCACTTGTTCAAATTTTACCTATAACATAATTATGTAATCATTATTTCAAGATGTTAATTTTTGGCAGTCAGACACTTACATTTTAAACTCTTTGTCTTAGTTATGTATCATCAATTATAATCATCTAAAAATCTTCAATTGAATCCTTAGTAATTTTTAGGCAATACTAAATAATTCTTATATTTGCTTCATGGGAGATTCTTCTGTTTACCTTTTAACAATTTCCTGCTTGCTAGTCTATAAAATCCTGCAATAATTGCATAATTTGAAATGTCATTTAATATAGATTTGCCATCTTCTCTCTTTTGGTAGCATCTTATATGAACAAGACTCACAGTGCAAGTGAGTACCATAATGTTCAGTCTATGGACAGTGCATGTTGGCCTGCTCCCAGCCACATCACTCCTGTGTCCACACCAGTAACTGAACTTTCTCGAATTTGTTCCCTTGTTGGAATGCCACAACCAGACTTCTCCTTTCTTAGAACACCACAGGTATAGTATACTACTGTTCCATTTGTTTAAGTTCTTTAACACAGACCTTAAAGTGACTGAAAATATTTGATTAAAAATAATATAATGGAGTTGTTTTGTTTTTTAACTTCATAAGCAGCATGGATTTATACTTCTCATTGTGGCTTACTCACACGTTTGTATAACCAGAGTCCTCAGAGATGCTGACAGACATGACCCTAGGCAGCAGGTAGTCTGGCAAGATTCTTTAAACTGATGAGCTAGGGATCTTGGTCTGCAGCAGCAGTTTTCAAACTTTTTGGACTCAACTCACCACTTTTTTTGAGGACATCAAAGAACTTTTGTTTACTTGTGTTATATCCATATTTACCAAGTTAAAAATTAAAACTTAAAATATTTTGAAGTATTTGTTTATTAAAAATAACTTCAAAAAAATGGAATGAGAAGACTGGCATTGCTCTACATTTTTTGCAAGTTTTTTCCATCTCTAGCTTAATAGAGGAAGCTAGATTCTCAGATCTGCTATTATCAATCTCTTGTCTTTTGGTTGAAATACATGAAGAAAATCTGTCCTCACACAGATAGATAGCTGGAAAAAAAGAGAAAATTACAAAAGCCTTTTCAGATAAGTGTGAATGTTCTTTGATATTACATTAAAATGTGATATTTTCTTAAAAGTTAGTTGCAATATCAAATCTGAAACTATATCAATTAATTTTTTGTCCTTTCTATTCTTCTGAGAAACTTAGAGTGAAAGGGCGAAGTAACATCTTAATATTATTATGAAAATAGTTTTGACCTCAAGCACCTCCTGAAATTGTGTCAGGGACCCCAAGGGTCCCCAAACTGTGCCTTGAGAACCACTGACTGTACAAAAGTTTGTTTTATCCTCTTTACATCCAGGTTCTTAATACATTCTCACCTAAAACAGAAAGCAGAATTAAACTAACAATATTACATTAAAATGGCTACCTATTGAAAAAGTAGAATTTTAAGAAATCTTTTTTGTAAAAGAAAAAAATGTATAAAGAGTTATCATTTAAATGTGAATATAAAATTGGTAGATTTTGGAAATTAATTCATATTAGCAAAATATCTGCTATTTAGAGGAAGGTATAAAGCAGGGGTCAATAAACTTTTCTGTAAAGGGACAGATAGTAAATATTTTAGGCTTGTGGGCCATATGGTCTCTGTCACAGCTATTCAACTCTGCAGTTATAGTATGAAAACAGCCATAGGCAATACATAAAAGAATGGACTTGGCTGTTTCCAAAAAAAAACACCTTATTTCCAAAAATGAGTGGAAGGCCTAGTTTTTCTATCTTAATTATAAAGAAAAAAGTTTTGCTGACTTTTCGTTTGCATTAGGATGCTTGGCCCTGCAGCCAACTTGGAGAGCACTTTTTTTGTAAACATTGAAAGAGAAGGCCGCAATTCTAAAGATTTTTCATGGCAACCCAAAACTTAAACTGGTAGTCCTTTCTTGAATTCTTGAATTCTTTTTTACAAATGTCAGATGGAATTATTCTGCTTGTTTAGATTAAGCTTTGGGGTAGGAGGTCAACTTCCTAGATAGATAACTCACAGACATTCATATTCTCATTTTCAGACAATGACAGTTTGCCAGGTAAAATTATCTAATGGCTTACTGGTACATGGGCCACAGTGCCATTCTGAGAACGAAGCCAAGGAAAAAGCTGCACTGTTTGCTTTACAACAATTGGTGAGAACTGTCTGTGACTTCTCTGCCAACTTTTTAGTTAATCTTCATAGATTTTTTTTCACTGTCTTATTACTCTTATTAAACTTTCATAGGGCTCCTTAGGAGTAACTTTCCCTTTGCGTCCACCAATATTTCCAAATTATCCTCCTGCTGTATCACCTGGAACCATTCCTCCAGTTTTTCCCCAACCTACTGGTAAGATATTTTACTCCTCTAAATATTTGTTATTATTGAATTATTATTTTTAGAAAGTTATTTTAAGAAGCATCATTTTGAGGAGCCCCAAAACTTATCTCAGTGTCTTGGGAATATAAGAAAGAATTGTAATAAGTAAACCTGAAACCAGAACTTTCATAACTTTCATATTCATCTACAAATACTTTCCTCCTGCTGCTTCTAGTGTGGCTAGAGTAGGGTGGTTCTTTGTTTTGGGCAGCCTCTTTTTCCCCAGTAGCTGCCAAGAGATCAATTTGGGTTTAAGTTAGACACCAGTAACATAGGTTGTGGAGGAAAAAGGGAAGTGAAGGGAATAAAAAGCCAAGTAAAGCTTTGATTCTGTGGATATGAAAGAAACTGTCCTTGACAATAGCAGAATAATCAGTGGAAGAGTTTTGTTTTGTTTTTTTTTTACAATTTATTTTGGTATCATTAACCTACAATTACATGTGCAATATTGTGGTGATTAAACTACCCCCTTCATCAGATCCCCCCCACCAACCCTATTACAGTCACTGCAGTGGAAGAGTTTTTAAGGTTGCTGTATATTTCTTAGTATTCTCTCTTAACTGTCTTCTTCCTTTAAACATAGTGCCTGAGTTATCAAGCAAGTGGCTCCCAGCTCCCTGTATACAGTCGATGACTTCCTAAGGTGCTAGGGAAGTGACAAGGTCACTGTAGACTAAGGACTTTTCTTCTTGTCCAGGTTCTTTTATTGACTGACTTTGAGAAAATCATGTGATTTCCTTGGGACTCTTGTTTTCTTATTTATATTAGACTGTGTCTAGGATGTCTTTGAGACTAACATTTTATAATTTTGTGATTCTGAATCTTAAGTTCATTAAACATTTTTTTTCATCACCCCTTTTTCCTAATAGCAGTTGGCTTCCTCCTATCCCAATCATTATCATTTTAGAAGCATGAAATTTTTTATTTCAAGTTTAGAAAATTACTTTTCTAAGCCTACTAGATGCCAGATTTTTATTCCAAGAGCTCTAAATATCTATAGATATGTTGTTCATCTACATCACTATAAATATTAGGAAAGTTAATAATTCTTATTAAAGATGTTATCTCTTCTCTTTGCCTAAACTCCATTAAAAGTATAAACTTGCAAGGACAAAAACATGAGAGAAATATCCACAAATACTAGATTTGAAACAAGTTTGTGATGAGAAAAGCAATTGAAGAAATAGTAACCAATTCAGCAAAGCAGGGTTCGCTGCAAAATAAACCCAGTCTGTAGAAGAGGGTGCAAATGAGCTGATGAGCAAACTGCCCTTCACAATTCCCAAGAGATTCAGAAGTTGGAAATGTCAGAAGCCATCAGAGCTTCAGATGATGGGAAAGCTGAGAAGAAAGGGATTGGTTCAAAGTCTTTTTGTGGAGTGATGGGAACCTCCCCAGATCCCTCGCCCACACCACCAAGCAGTTGCCTCTTTAGGCAAAAGACTAGAGGTATGTGCTCCCTCGATATAGGTACACCAGGCACAGAGTAGAGAATGAGTTATTAGGCTGAAAACTAAGATCAAAGTGAACTTCCCTTCTTTGCAGATGACATGATAGTGTACATAACAAACCCTAAAGAATCCACTTCAAAACTACTAGAATTAATATCTCAATTCAGCAGAGTTGCAGGATACAAAATTAATACATAGAAATCTGTTACATTCCTATACACTAACGATTAACTAGCAGAAAGAGAACTCAGGAAAACAATTCCATTCACAATTGCATCAAAAAGAATAAAATACCTAGGAATAAACCTAACCAAGGAAGTGAAAGACCTATACCCTGAAAACTACAAGATACTCCTAAGAGATATTAAAGAGGATATTAATAAATGGAAATTCATCCCATGCTCTTGGGTAGGAAGAATTAATATTGTTAAAATGGCCATCCTGCCTAAAGCCATCTACAGATTCAATGCAATCCCTATCAAAATACCAACAGCATTCTTCAATGAACTGGAACAAATAGTTCTAAAATTCATATGGAACCACAAAAGACCCCAAATAGCCAAAGCAATCCTGAAAAGGAAGAATAAAGCAGGGGTGATCTCACTTCCCTACTACAAAGCCACAGTAATCAACAATTTGGTACTGGCACAAGAACAGATCCATAGACCAGTGGAACAGATTAAAGAGCCCAGCTATTAACCCAAGCATATATACTCATTTAATATACGATAAAGGAGCCATGGATATAAAATGGGGAAATGACAGCCTCTTCAACAGCTGGTGTTGGCAAAACTGGACAGCTACATGTAAGAGAATGAAACTGGATTACTTTCTAACCCCATACACAAAAGTAAACTCAAACTGGATCAAAGACTTGAATGTAAGTCATGAAACCATAAAACTCTTAGAAAAAAATATAGACAAAAATGTCTTGGACATAAACATGAGCAACTTCTTCATGAACATATCTCCCTGGGTAAGGGAAACAAAAGCAAAAATGAACAAATGGGACTATATCAAACTAAAAAGCTTCTGTACACCAAAGAATACGATCAGTAGAACAAAAAGACATCCTACAGTATGGGAGAATATATTCATAAATGACATAGCCGATAAGGGGTTCACATCCAAATTATATAAAGAGCTCACCACATCAACAAACAAAAATCAAATAAGCCAATTAAAAAATGGGCAGAGGAGCTGAACAGAGACTTCTCCAAAGAAGAAATTCCGATGGCCAACAGGCACATGAAAAGATGCTCCACATCGCCAATCATCAGAGAAATGCAAATTAAAACCACAATGAGATATCACCTCACACCAGTAAGGATGGCCAACATCCAAAAGCAAACAACAACAAATGTTGGCAAGGATGTGGAGAAAGGGGAACCCTCCTACACTGCTGGTGGGAATGCAAATTAGTTCAACCATTGTGGAAAGCAGTATGGAGGTTCCTCAAAAAACTCAAAATAGAAATACCATTTGACCCAGGAATTCCACTCCTACGAAATTTTTTTCTTTTTAATATCTAAGGATTTATTTTTTATTTATTTAACAATTTATTTTGGTATCTTTAACCTACAATTACATGAGCAATATTATGTTGATTAAACTCCCCCCTTCATCAGGTCCTCCCCACCAACCCTATTACAGTCCCTGTCCATCAGCATACTGAGATGAGAATTACTACTTGTCTTCTCTGGGTTGTACAGCCCTCCCCGTGCCCCCCCACCATATGTCTGTTAATCGTAAAGCCCCTTTTACTCTCTTATCCCTCCCTTCCTGCCCTTCTTCCCCAGTCCCTTTCCCTTTGGTAACTATTAGTCCGTTCTTGGGTTCTGTGAGTCTGCTGCTGTTTTGTTCCTTCAGTTTTTTTTTTTCTTTGTTCTTATATTCCACATATGAGTGAGATCATTTGATACTTGTCTTTTTCGGCTTGGCTTATTTCACTGAGCATAATACCCTCTAGTTCCATCCATGTTGTTGCAAATGGTAGGATTTGTTTTCTTCTTATGGCTGAATAATATTCCATTTTGTACATGTACCACATCTTCTTAATCCATTCATCTACTGATGGACACTTAGGTTGTTTCCATTTCTTGGCTATTGTAAATAGTGCTGCAATAAACATAGGGGTGCATCTGTCTTTTTGAAACTGGGTCGCTGCATTCTTAGGGTAAATTCCTAGGAGTGGATTCCCGGGTCAAATGGTATTTCTATTTTGAGTTTTTTGAGGAACCTCCATACTGCTTTCCACAGTGGTTGAACTAATTTGCATTCCCACCAGCAATGTAGGAGGGTTCCCTTTTCTCCACATCCTCGCCAACATTTGTTGTTTGTGTTTCGGATGTTGGCCACCCTCACTGGTGTGAGACGATATCTCATTGTGGTTTTAATCAGCATTTCTCTGATGACCAGCGATGTGGAGCATCTTTTCATGTGCCTGTTGGCCATCTGAATTTCTTCTTTAGAGAAGTGTCTATTCATGTCCTGTGCCCATTTCTTAATTGGATTATTTGTTTTTTGTTTGTTAAGGTGCTTGAGTTCTTTGTATATTTTGGATGTCAACCCCTTATCAGATAC
>JAQQAC010020790.1:25511321-25542893 GCA_029783875.1 Phataginus tricuspis | reverse complement strand
TTACATTCAGGTCTTTGATCCACCTTGAGTTTACCTTTGTGTATGGGATTAGACAGTAGTCCAGTTTCATTCTCTTACATGTAGCTGTCCAGTTTTTCCAACACCAGCTGCTGAAGAGGCTGTCATCTCCCCATTGTATATCCAGGGCTCCTTTATCAAATATTAATTGACTGTAGGTGTTTGGGTTAATGTTTGGATTTTCTATTCTGTTCCACTGGTCTGTGGGTCTGTTTTTGTGCCAGTACCAAATTGTCTTAATTACTGTGGCTTTGTAGTAGAGTTCGAAGTCAGGGAGCGTAATTCCCCCTGTTTGATTCCTCCTTCTCAGAATTGCTTTCACTATTCGGGGTCTTTTGTGGTTCCATATGAATTTTTGAGTTATTTGTTCCAGTTCATTGAAGAAAGCTGTTGGTAGTTTGATAGGGATTGCATTGAATCTGTAGATTGCTTTAGGTAGTATTGCCATTTTGACAATATTTATTCTTCCTAGCCAAGAGCATGGGATGCATTTCCATTTATTAGTGTCTTCCTTGATTTCTCCTAGGAGTGTCTTGTAGTTTTCAGAGTACAGGTCTTTCACTTCTTTCGTTAGGTTTATTCCTAGGTATTTTATTCTTTTAGATGCAATTGTGAATGGAATTGTTTTTCTGATTTCTCTTTCTGTTAGTTCATCATTAGTGTATAGGAAAGCAACAGATTTCTGTGTGTTAATTTTATATCTTGCAATTTTGCTGAATTCAGATATTAGTTCTAATAGTTTTGGAGTGGAGTCTTTAGGGTTTTTTATGTACAGTATCATGTCATCTGCAAATAGTGACAATTTGACTTCTTCTTTACCAATCTGGATGCCTTGTATGTCTTTGCTTTGTCTGATTGCTGTGGCTAGGACCTCCAGTACTACGTTGAATAACAGTGGAGACAGTGGGCACCCGTCTTGTTCCCGATCTTAGATGAAAAGCTTTCAGCTTCTCGCTATTAAGTATGATGTTAGCTGTGGATTTGTCATATATAGCCTTTATGATGTTGAGGTACATACCATCTATACCCATTCTGTTGAGAGTTTTAATCATGAATGGATGCTGAATTTTGTCAAATGCTTTTTCAGCATCTATGGAGATGATCCTGTGGTTTTTGTTCTTCTTTTTACTGATGTGATGGATGATGTTGATGGATTTTCGAATGTTGTACCATCCTTGCATCCCTGGGATGAATCCCACTTGATCATGGTGTATGATCCTCTTGATGTATTTTTGAAATCAGTTTGCTAATATTTTGTTGAGTATTTTTGCATCTACGTTCATCAGGGATATTGGTCTCTAATTTTCTTTTTTGTGAAGTCTTTGCCCAGTTTTGGTATTAGAGTGATGCTGGCTTCATAGAAAGAGTTTGGAAGTATTCCCTCCTCTTCTATTTTTTGGAAAACTTTAAGGAGAATGGGTGTTATTTCTTCTCTATATGTCTGATAGAATTCAGAGGTGAATCCGTCAGGTCCAGGGGTTTTGTTCTTGGGTAACTTTTTGATTACCGATTCAATTTCGTTGCTGGTGATTGGTCTGTTTAGTTTTTCTGTTTCCTGCTTGGTGAGTCTTGGAAGGCTGTATTTTTCTAAGAAGTTGTCCATTTCTTCTAGGTTTAGGAGCTTGTTGGCATATAGATGCTCGTAATATTCTCTTATAATTCTTTGTATTTCTGTGGGGTCCGTCGTTATTTTTCCTTTCTCATTTATGATTCTGTTTATGTGTGTGGATTCTCTTTTTCTCTTAATGAGTCTGGCTAGGGGTTTATCTATTTTGTTTATTTTTTTCAAAGAACCAGCTTTTGGTTTCATTGATTTTTTCTATTGTTTTATTCTTCTCAATTTTATTTATTTCTTCTCTGATCTTTATTATGTCTCTCCTTCTGGTGACTTTGGGCCTCATTTGTTGTTCTTTTTCCAATTTCAATAATTGTGTCTTTAGACTGTTCATTTGGGAATGTTCTTCCTTCTTTAAATAAGCCTGGATTGCTATATACTTTCCTCTTAGAACTGCCTTTGCTGCGTCCCACAGAAGTTGTGGCTTTGTGTTGTTGTTGTCATTAGTCTCCATGTATTCTTTGATTTCTGTTTTGATTTGGTCATTAACCCATTGATTCATTAGGAGAATGTTGTTAAGTCTCTATGTATTTGTGAGCCTTTTTATTTTCTTCCTAAAATTCATCTCTAGTTTTATACCTTTGTGATCTGAGAAGTTGGTTGGTAGAATTTCAATATTTTTGAATTTACTGAGGTTCTTTTTGTGGCCTAGAATGTGGTCTATTCTGGAAAATGTTCCATGTGCACTTGAGAAGAATGTGTATCCTGCTGCTTTTGGGTGCAGAGTTCTGTAGATATCTGTTAGGTCCATCTGTTCTAGTGTGTTGTTCAGTGCTTCTCTGTCTTTACTTATCCTCTGCCTGGTTGTTCTATCCTTTGGAGTGAGTGGCATGTTAAAATCTCCTAAAATAATTGCATTGCTGTCTATTTTCTCCTTCACTTCTTTTAGTATTTGTTTCACATATGCTGATGCTCCTGTGTTGGGTGCATATATATTTATAATGGTTATATCTTCTTGTTGGACTGACCCCTTTATCATTATGTAATGTCCGTCTTTATCTCTTGCTACTTTCTTCGTTTTGAAATCTATTTTATCTGATACAAGTACTGCAACACGTGCTTTTTTCTCTTTGTTGTTTGCTTGAAATATTTTTTTCTATCCCTTCACCTTTAGTCTGTGTATATCTTTGGGTTTGAGGTGAGTCTCTTGTAAGCAGCATATAGATGGGCCTTGCTTTTTTATCCACTCTGTTACTCTGTGTCTTTTGATTGGTGCATTCAGTCCGTTTACATTTAGGGTGATTATTGATAGATATGTACTTATTGCCATTGCTGGCTTTAGATTCGTGGTTACCAAAAGTTCAAGGGTTGCTTCTTTACAATCTAAGAATCTAACTTAACTTTCCTGTTAAGTTATTGTGAATGCCGTCTGATGTTTCTTTATCTCTCCTTTCCTGTTCTTCCTCCTCCTTTCTTTATATATTAGTTGTTTTATTCTTTGCCTTTAGTTAGTATTTGGATGGTCTGCTTTCTTTGCTATGTTTTTATTTTCTCTCGTGACATCTTTTTAACCTTAGGGGTGTTTCCCTCTAGAGCAGTCCGTTTAAGATATCCTGTTGTGGTGGTTTATGGGAGGCAAACTCTCTCAACTTTCTTCTGTCTTGAAATTGTTTAATCCCTCCGTCATATTTAAATGATAATCGTGCTGGATACAATATTCTTGGTTCGAGGCCCTTCTGTTTCATTACGTTAAATATATCATGCCATTCACTTCTGGCCTGCAAGGTTTCTGTTGAGAAGTCTGATGACAGTCTGATGGGTTTTCCTTTGTAGGTGATCTTTTTTCTCTCTCTAGCTGCCTTTAATACTCTGTCTTTATCTTTGATCTTTGCCAATCATCTGCCATGATTATTATGTGTCTTGGTGTTGTCTTCCTTGGGTCCCTTGTGTTGGGAGATCTGTGGGCTTCCGTGGACTGTGAGACTATTTCCTTCCCCAGTGTGGGGAAGTTTTCAGCAATTATTTCTTCAAAGACACTTTCTATCCCTTTTTCTCTCTCTTCTTCCTCTGGTACTCCTATAATGCGAATATTGCTCCGTTTGGATTGGTCACACATTTCTCTTAATATTCTTTCATTCTTAGAGATCCTTTTCTCTCTCTCTGCCTCAGCTTCTTTGTATTCCTGGTCCCTGTCTTGCAATTCCTTGATCGTGTCTTGAACCTGATTCAATCTGCTGTTGAGCCCGTCAATGGCTTGTTTCATTTCTGCATTGTCTTTCCTCACTTCCTCCCTCAGCTCTTGCACATTTTTCTGTAGATCCATCATCATGTCTATAACTTTTATTCTGAATTCTTTTTCAGGAAGACTGTGTATATCCATTCCTTCAGCTTCTTTCTCTGGGGTGGTGTTTATCTGAAGCTTTGTCTGTATCATATTCTTCTGTGTTCTCATGACTATAGAATTGGTTGTTGGTAGCAAGGAGAGAGAAGAAGGGAGAGAAGAGAAAAGAAGAAAAAAAATTCTACTAATAATAAAAAAAGTAAAAGGAGAGAGAGAAGAAGGAAAAGAAAGGAAAGAAAAACAAAAAGCAGCAACACCTAAAAGAAGAGAAAAAAAATTCTAATAGTACAAAAAGCAAAAGGAGAGAGAGAAGAAGGAAAAGAAAGGAAAGAAAAAGAAAAAGCAGCAACACCTAAAAGAAGAGAAAAAGAAAAAAAAACTGCCCACCAGGGGTGGTGTCTGTGTGAATGCTGTAGGTGGCGCTGTTGCTTCACTATTCCAGAGCCGTGGTCGCGTCGCTCCGCATGGCCCTTTAAAGCTGTGGCTGGGGTGAGAATGAATGGAGGTTCTCTGCTGCACTCCGGTCTCTTTAGGACTGCCGCTGTCCGCTGCCGAGTCCTGTCCGGTGTTTCTGCACTGTGCGCACTTTCCTGTTTGTTCTGGTCTCTTTTTTAGGAACGGTTGCGTTTACTGTGTTTTCGTGGGTAAATATAATGTTGGGATGAAAATTCTATCATTCCGTTCACGCCGCCATCCTCCCAGAAGTCCATCCATTCCTACGAATTTAACCTAAGAATGCAGCAGCCCTGTTTGAGAAAGACAGATGCACCCCTATGTTTATTGCAGCAATATTTACAATAACCAAGAAATGGAAGCAACCTAAGTGTCCATCAGTAGATGAATGGATAAAGAAGAGATGGTACATATACAGAATGGAATATTATTCAGCCATAAGAAGAAAACAAATGCTACCATTTGCAACAACATGGATGGAACTAGAGGATATTATACTCAGTGAAATAAGCCAGGCGGAGAAAGACAAGTATCAAATAATTGCACTCATCTGTGGAGTATAAGAACAAAGCAAAAACTGAAGGAACAAAACAGCAGCAGACTCACAGAACCCAAGAATGGACTAACAGTTACCAAAGGGAAAGGGACTGGGGAGGATGGGTGGGAAGGGAGGTATAAGGGGGAAAAAGGGGCATTACGATTAGCACACATAATGTAGGGGGGGACATGGGGAAGGCAGTATAACACAGAGAAGACAAGTAGTGATTCTCTAGCATCTTACTAAACTGATGGACAGTGACTGTAATGGGGTATGTGGTGGGGACTTGATAATGGAGGGAGTCTAGTAACCATAATGTTGCTCATGTAATTGCACATTAATGATACCAAAAAATTTTAAATTTATTAAGTTAAAGGAAAAGTGAAGTTCCCTTTCCCCATCCTGTGTCCAATCTGTAGCCGGCCTTAGCCCAGATTAGAAGGTAGAGGTTGGTTCTTTTGAGGAATTCATTGTCCAAAGAAAAGACTAGTTACTTTGGGAGGGTGTTTCATCCAAAAGACTGGCTCATTATCCAATCATTATAAAGAAAAGCCCTCAACAGTGTAGCACAGAGAAGACAGATAGTGACTCTATAGCATCTTACTACACTGACGGACAGTGATTGCAATGGGTGTGGGGAGGGACTTAATAATATGGGCGAATGTAATAACCACAGTGTTGCTCATGTGAAACCTTTATAAGATTCTATATCAATGATACCTTAATAAAAAAAAGAAAAGCCCTCATGTCATCAAGCCCTGTTCCCTCCACACACAGACACACTGCTTCTATCACAGTTTTAGTATCTTGCTCTTTAGCATGAATAGATACTAGACTTTGAGAGATCCTGAACATTTTAGGAAATTCTCTAAACTCAAAAGAGACAGCCCAAAGTAAAAGAAATGAAAGGGTCCTGGAAACAGATAATGTAAGAAATAAGACTTCAAAGACAGTCATGGTTAAATTCCTAGTGAAATAAAACTGTATAGAATGAAAAAAAAAAAGAAAAACAGTGTATGACAAAAAGAATAATTGATGAGTTCAATTGTTGCGTAAATTTAGTAGATAAAGCCTTAGCAAAGCCAAGGAAATATCAGGAAAAAGAGCAAGATACAAGGTGGAAAATAAGAAGGGAAATTTAGAAGAACAGTGCATAGATCCAACAACTATCTAAAGTAGTTCTAGAAAAAGAGACCAGAGATAATTGGAAGGAGGAAAGTATCAAACAAATAAGAACATTCCCTTGATTAAAGGCCATGCATCACCAAATTGAAAGGGCCACCAAATGCTTAGCATAATAAATGAAAAGAGATACAGACTGCCTTGAAATTCAGAATACCAGAGATAAAGAGATGTTTTGGAGAGTTCAGAGAAGAGGGGGAATACATATAAAAGATGAAGAGTCAGAATGGTATTGCAGTATTTAACAGAAACTAGAAAGCAGTTGCTCATTGAATACTTCAAAATTCTGAGGCAGAATTCATTTCGTAGATTTCTCAGTATAGCCAAACTATAAATCTAGTGCAAGGGTAGAATAAAGACATTTTCAGACATGCAAATGTAATTCTTATGCACCTTTTCTTAAGAAGCTACTGGATTATGTGCTCCAACAAGACAAAGCAGTAGTTTAAAGAAAAGAGAAAAAACCATGAGACTAAACCACAAGAGATCTAGCGTATTTACACAATGAATGGAAATCCCAGGATGCCAGATGATCAATGGATCTAGGAAGTAACTAGTCCCAATTGGAAGGGGGAGGTCTTGGCCCATAAGATAATTATCTGATGGATGAGTAGCAGCATTTGGAAAAACATTAAGGATAGGTACAAAGAAGACTGAAGGGTCTTTAAAATATAATTACTTTTAAAAGAGAAAAAAAAGTTTTACAAGAAAAATGTAAGAGTACCCTACTCATCTCTGCAATAACAGTGTTTACATAATCACATATCATAAACCCTGCTTATACATTTAAACAAATACTGTGATACAGTTACAGTGGGAAGTCCAGGGCAAGTACTGGATTTGGACCTATCTCAATAGGAAGTCAGATCTAGAAGTACCTGAAAGTGAAAAAATCACTGTCTAGTAGTATAAACAAATTATTGAACAGTGTGGAAATAAATAGCCAAAACAGATCTGGGATGGTAAACGGAGCTGCTGTATCATGTTGAAATTTTTTTTATAACAATGTGTATGTAATACTTTTATTTTTTTTTAATATAATTGTCTAAAGTTTTAAGTTACTGGGTATCAAAACCAGCATTCAAACCAAAATCTGATTCCAAAGCCCATGCTTGTTACTGTACTACGCTGGAATTCCTTTGCCTACATAAATAATGTTTTAGTCATCAAATATTTTTGACATAATGGATCTGATGTTTGCATATAGCTCAGGTGGTAAGTTCGCTATAACTGCAAAATCTGTTTGACTGCCTCTTCACTTTAAAAGATATTTATATATAAATTAATTGTAAGTAGTATGTCTAGGTTATGAGATATATTATCTAAAAGGAATGATTGTTTTCCCTATTACCAATATTTTACAGCTTGTTTTTTTTACCTTTTTCATGTTGATTATTGTATTTATGTTCATTATTGTGTCATGTTTATTATAGTGTATTCATGCCTACCAAGAATTTAAGATTGTAATTGGAATTCTTTTGGTCCTGTAATAAATGCTTTCCAAAGTTACAATTAAAGTATATAAGTAAAAACCAAGAGATTTGAATATTAATTAGGAGAAAAAACTTAAGCATCAGATTAATATTTTGAAGTTATTTTGTAGATTTCTTTTCAAGGTATGAAAAAGTTCCAGTGGAAAAAATGGAGGGGAATGTATTTTATATTTAGAACAGTGACTTATTGGAAATTGTGGAGCTGATCTATGCGTAAGATTAACATAGCATCTTTTAAATAGATAATCTTTCTGCCCGCCACCAAAGTTGCTTATAGGCAGTCTCAAGACCTAATTTTCTGACTTGTGTTTAGTGTATTTCATGTTAAAAGTTTTCTTCATCTGGAATTTATAATCCATCACACTAAAATATATTACGATTCCTCTCTCATGAACCAAAAATTTCTTAGAGTAGCTGAACTTTAATTAAACTATACTATCTTATATGTCTGGCTGCCTTTTTATCTCTCTGAAAAGGTCTGAACACAGTTCATATCTTCTTCAGTGTCAATGTACTGGTGACTTGATTGTCATTATTTAATGCAGTAGTTCCTAAAAGCTGTGCTGGCCCTGACGGTGCCGTTAACAATAGATTCCCAGGCCCTCCCAGTCTGGTTTACTAGGTTTGAGGCCTTGTCCAAGACACTATATTTCACAAGCTCCTCAGGTGATTCAAATACATAGATCAGGTTGGGAACCACTGGTTCAGTGCACTTTTAAAATGAAACAAAATGTAAATTAAAAAAAAATTATTGAATTACAAATATATATTTTTAATTCTGCATAGCATATGAAAGTGATCAGATTTCCAGACTTCCAGGTTTTTTTTGTGTTTTTTTTTTTTTTTTTTGTAGGCTGGGATCACTATGGAAGCAACTCAGCAAGGGGGACAGGTGAGATCCTTAAGAGTTCTCTCTTTGTGCCCTGGTTTTTCTCCCCTAAGGAACAGTTTCTTGACCCTTTATTATTTTTTTAAATATTATTTTTTACATATATTCCTAAAGCTCATATCCCTATATGGTGCTATTGGCCTTTGTAAACCAGACAACATATGGTAAGCTGACTTCTGTAGATAATTCACAATCCTAAGGAGAGGCAGTGGCAGGGGTGTGGGGAAGGGGGTGGGCTCCTGAGGTTGAATGTTGTAAGCAAAATTAATCAGAAGTTAAGTGTATGCCTTTGGCCAAAGTGAAAAAAGCCAAAGAAAGGTAGCAGAAGGAGGTCTTAAATTCCAGGGCTTTGATGATACCATTTTACTAAAAAAGAAATTTTCATGGTTTTTGACAGCTAATATAATAGCTTCATCATCTCATCTCTTTGGCTCAATGCCATGGAGACCACCAGTTCCAGTCCCAGGGAAGCCCTTCCATCATACTTCCTATTCCGGGACCATGCCCATGGCTGGCGGAATCCCAGGTGGTGTGCACAACCAGTTCATACCTCTACAGGTGAGACCTGGAAAGAGAGCTTGTATTTCTAAGAGAATTAATTTTTCAATGCTCAAAGGCAATTGATAAAATTCCATTTGTTCAATAATTATTCATTGCCAACTAGAAGCCCACTACTGTTCTGGGTGCTGAGAATATTTATTATGACTAGGTGGTAACCAGTCTGACCTGGTCCCTGCTGTCTGAATTTGTGTTCTAATAAATAATAATAATTGCAGCAAGTAATAATATCCTTTTCTATTACAAGGTGATTTAAAATCAGGAATATAAATTTTCTTTATTATATTAAAGTTACGGGGAATTTTAAAGTATTTTATTCATAACTGAGTTCCCTTAATTTCTAAAGTCTGCTTTGTAGATTATAAGTGGAAACTCACAAGTCAGCAGTGACAAATATTAGCAACATGGTTTGTGGTATTTTCTGCCATTAGGTTTTTTTTGCCTGCATTGTTAATGATGTTTTTATTCCTTATAGGTCACTAAAAAAAGGGTTGCAAACAAAAAGAACTTTGAGAGTAAGGAGGCCCTGAGTTCTCAAGCCACCCCACTTCAGACTAGCGAGCCAGGATCCTCTGACATCACCAAAGTGATTCCACAGGAGAGTTCATCAGCTTCCTCAAAGTCCTCTCAGAGCACTCAGCCTGCATCTTCTTTGCAAGCTGAAGCTGCCTCCCAAGGCCATATGTCTCACCATAAGACAACACCTAACTCTTCCTCAAGAAGAAAATCAAGAAAACTGGCTGTCAATTTTGGTGTCTCTAAACCTTCTGAATAAATTTGGTACTTAGAATTAAATTCTTTCCTTTCTACCCACCTTTTTAAAAATCCCTATCTGTGTCTCATAAAAACTTAGAATGCGCTATTTTAAAATAATACATTTCAGTTGATAATTTTTAATTTTTTAGTTGTCAGGCACTTTCACGCTGTGTAAAAATCTGTATATCAAATTGTGCATCTTAAATATGTACAATTTGTTTTACATCAATTATACCTCAGTAAAGCTGTAAAAAAAATAAAAGACTAAATTAAGCCTTGTGTTAAAATAATATCAGTGGTCTAAGCATTAAAATGTACCATTCTAAGTTTTGGCCTCACCACTAGACATACCCTAAACTATGAATTGGACATCATATTGCAATAATAATAAATGTTTTTTACACTATCATTGAGGGATAATTAAATGGAGCATGAAAATTGGGCCTCGAGTATAATTCACTGAATGTGGATTTCATTTCCCTTTTTAATGATGTAAAATTGTCAGGAGAGTATCTCTTATGTACAAGTACTTTAATCTGTGTTCTCTGGTCTCTGCGGGCTCTTGAGACCTGCTGTGAAGCGGTCGCCCTGTGGTGGTGCTGCCGCTTTTGCTTCATTCTAAATTTGTTCCAAAGCAGCTTTAGAATATTGATCAGAATACTCCATTTAACTACTTAGATCTATAAATAGCAACCTTGATTTGAGTAATTATAATTTTTTAGATTACTCAAAACCAGCATTAGTAATTTCTAATACAATTAAGTTTAAAAATCTACAGGGTACATTGATTACAAATTAATCTTCTAATAGAATAAAGTAAATATTTTGATCATGTTAATTATTGTGTTAATAAATTGTGTTATTCTTTTATATAGCTTTTTACCTGCTTAGTTAAATCTATGAGAGCTCCATTGCTGGTCCATGTGTAGTGCTTCCTGGGACTGATGAAATTCTAATTTTCTTTATATTCCAAGGTGTGCTATAATATAGGCACAATCAGTTTATGATGTATATTATTTACATGACAAATGCCTGTCTCATTCTATTTCCATAGTTTTAGCTTTATGCTGAACTGTTCAGTGACTCTGGCATTTTGTCTTTGCATGTATGTGTGGGTGTGTGTCGTTCAAGTTGTGGCTGTTGAAATTATTTTAGAATTTATGACAATTTCTCAGTTGTATATAACTGGCCTGAGTTTTTATATATATATATATATATATTTATCCTTAGTTTTTGTGATATGCTTATATTTTTAAGGAAGTAAGCTATCATACTTTTTTAAAAGTAGGAACCATAATCTTTATATGGAGCTGCTTATTATTATATCCAGTTTTATTCAGCTTATTGAAAACTCTCCTATGAGTCTTAAAGTAGTGTGTTTTAAAAGATGCCAGTATTAAACTAAATGGATTTTTTCCTCTCACTGCTGATTTCAGAGTTTCTGTAAATGTTAATAGGGTATTTGTATATTAGTAGTGCCTTTAGTATAAAAGAAAAATGTTCTTTATCTGTCATCATTATAGTCATGTGATTTTTCTGTGATTTAATTTCTATTAATTTCCTCTGCTCAGATGTTCATCAGTTCTCAACATTTCCTTGTTGGGGATGCTTGTTTATGTGTAGTGGGGTCTTGAATGATGAGGCCCAAGTAATTCTCAGTGTTTGTCCATACTGCCTCATAATCTCTGTCTTAAAAGGAAACATCTATTATGGGACTACAATATAAAAAAGTTAAGTTGTGGCAATAGTGTTGTTAGTCTCTTAATACTTTAAACTGTATCATTTTTTACTTTATATAACCATACAAACGCCAGCCTTCAGGAATCGCCTCACTCATCACTTCTGTGTGACCACTCTCTAAACACGCGCTGCCCAGAGCTCAGAGGAAGGAGCACATGCCAGCTTATGGAAACCCCAAGACAGATCCCAGTAAGCACAGTGCCACTGAGCCCTGGGATATTGCCACCGGTATTTGTGCAAAGCAAGTGGACAATTCTATATGGATAGCAGTATAAGTGTTTTCTTTTCATTCCTTCTTCTCTTATTTTTCAAACATATTATTCTAAAGGTCATAACTGAAAAGAGATTAAGATAACAGGGAAATCCATAATGATAAGATAGTGGTCAGGCATTCATCTGTATTTTTTACCCTTGTAGACCTCTTCCACTCGTGGGCCTGAGGTCCGTAGATGTGCCCTCCCTATGGAGGACATGAGAGCCTGAGGCTGTTCTTACCTCATAATAATCTTGAGAAGAGTGGATCCATTGATAGTTTGGGAAACTTAACAGTTTTTGCCTTTTGGATGAGGCAGACTCAGACCAGAGTTTAGAAATACGCCCATTCAACTGCTGAACCTGCTGTGGGCTCTGACAGCTGGACTATAGAGTGCATAGAGGAACAGTTTCCCCAAAACGCTTCATGTTTCCACATAACTAAAAGCTGTTAAACCTAAATATCCTCATTCACTTGTTTTCCTTTTTCTTTTGAGCACATCAAGTGAATTTTGATGATTGATCTTTCCAGTCTCACTGTGCCTTTTCACAATTTCCTACATTACCTGCTCATTACCTAATTTGATTTAAACATGCAGGCTAAACACCTGAGATTCGGTTACCTGAAAAATTAATTTCATCTCTGTGTATGAAATGATATTTCATCTCTGGTTTCAAATTAAGACCGATTTGATTTAAACATGCAGACTAAACACCTGAGATTCAGTTACATGAAAAATTAATTTCTGTGTATGAAATTATATTTCATCTTTGGTTTCAACTTAAGACTTTCCTTGCTTTTCAGAAGGATAAGTAGTTCTAGAACTAAAAAGATAAAAATGTTTTGTTTTGTTTTTTCCTAAATGGTGGGAGGAATGAAGAACTCTTGATGCAGGCTTTTGTTATTTCCTTTTCTATGATCAGGTATTTGCTTTAGTTTTAGAGTGGTATTTCCAAATTAATCTAGATCCTTGGTTTTAAGGGGAGGGGCAGAGAGGAAGGCTGTCGGAGGAAGGAAACCAGTTAAATAAGACATAGGCAAGCACTGCATTTTCAGACAATAGCTAGCGCAATGGAAGTGATAAGCTAGAGGGGCTTTTTTATTCACTCACTTTTTAACCATCCGTTCTATTTGTATGAAACAAATCATGTTTTCATCGTGCTTGTCTAATTTTTACCTTAAGATAGAACTGTCCAGATCTCTACCAAAGTTAGTTCTAACATGCTTCATCTCGTCGTTCAGAGAATCTTTCTTAAAGCGACTGCGCAATTTCCCAGCCCTTCGAGCTCGCTATGTTTCTTGGTGCCATCCTGCCTCCAAATTGCGTTTTTATTATAGAGAATTAATTTATTGGAAAGAAATGACTGTGACAGGCATTCTCTGCCTTTAAATCAAAATCCATCACAGAAGTTCCCTTATCACTTTTCTAGAGCGAGTACTCAAACCGGCCTTGCTCTTCATGTACACCTCGTAAGGTCGGTCAGTGACATCGTCTTTGTTGCAAAGAGCTTTCTTTCCTAGGCAAGATAAAGATTAATTTTTCCAGAAATGAATATTTTTCGTACTAAGCTGGTTCGTATTTCCATCAGACCTCCCCATCCGCTGCCAGGGAGCAGGAGGGCCAAGTCGACAGATGGGCAGAAGTCTCAGTGTTAACATTCTGAGCTAACAACTCGGACACCACTGATTCTTCTCTTAGAGAGAGAGAAAAATGTGTAATAGTTTTAGGAGTTAAGAATATCAGCAGCCCATAGCTGCTGCTGTGTGTGTGTGTGTGTGTGTGTGTGTGTGAATCAAAAACAACGCCTTGCTCAATCAATGCATTCAGCCATCTTAAGTGCAATTTGTGATGGAGACTCTGGTCTCCAATAAAGTTTTATGTAAACATGAAAAAAAGAATCTTTTCCAGTGTGCACATATTGCTTTTGAATATTTCAGCAATTAGTATACTATTCTATTGCCCAGGCCAAATAATTACGTTTCTGTGGATGTTTCAGTAATCTGAAGCCAAATTCTCATACCGTTTCTCATGAAATAAAAGGTGGTGAGAATTTGGCCCACAATGCTTTAAGTTATTTTATTATTTTCTTTCCCTTATAGTTAAAGGACTTTTTTGTTTGTTTTAGGGTTTTGTTTTGGCAGGGGAGGGGGGGAGTGGTGCCTCAAATCTCTTACATTTTCTTTTACCTGCACCCAGTTGCTTCTTTGAATATTTTCATCTATTTTGATATGTAATAGACAATGTGCTGTATCATCAAAGTGTTTGACATCCTGTTCATTTAAACAATATAATTAAATAAAATTCATACAAATATATCTTAATTCATTTCTTTTCTCACATAACTATTTTATAAGTAACTGGAATTTTTCATTAGATCTTATACAGAGCAGTATTTTATTAAAAATTCAAAAGGGAAGACTTTTATGTGCTCATTTTGTAGTTTTACTTTTTTAACAATCTTTACATTGTCTGCAATTAAAGCATTTTAAACTTGCATTGGAATGGACTCTGAATGCATTTTTGTGTTGTACATTTGTAGATTTCTAGCATGAAGTTAGCCTCAAAACGTTGTGCAAAAGATTTTAAAATATAAGAGTCACTGAAAGAGTGTAAACATCTATATGTGTTAAATGCTATATGGATTTTAATTAAACAATTGAGAATGATTTCATAAGCTGTGTGTTTGCCTTAATATCAAAAGTAGAAACATTACAGTGTTCACTTAAACCCCAGATCCTTTTATGTCTGTATTTTGAATCTATGTTCAGAGTAAACGGAGGCGCATGGTTTGTGGAGAGTCTGGATCTGTTGGCTGCTGTTCAGCTCCTACCTCTACTCCTTACTAGTTGTAAATAAGTCGTTATCATTTTAGAATTGGCACGTTATATAAGGTCTAAATCTCAGTTTCTTCATCTCATAGGAAATAAACAACACCCCTTGAGTCGTTAATATGTGTGAAGCATTAGGTACATAGTAGATGTATTAATACAAATATTAGTAAATAAGAATTTATCATGCATAGGTGCTGATGTATTTAGCTGGGTCCCAAACACATGGTGTCCTCTGGATGGTGCCAAATACCTCTATGCTTTTCTCACCAAGTGCTTTCCAGTGTCCAGTCTGTACAGAGTCCTTGTGCCTGCCTTGGGCATCTGGGAGACTTTGTTCTTCCTTTTCCCTGCAGTGATCCCCTCTAGCTTCTCTACCACGCAGGTGGAGGTGCTTACAGAGGCACACAGGAGGCTTTAATTCCTGCTCAAAAGACAGAAAGCAACAAGAATTAACAGCTTGCTAATATTGGCTATGGCTCACAGTATGACTCTGATGCATTATTTTACCAAAACTCTCTAAGGTGGGGGTGGAAAGGAGCTGGAAAGAAGGAGTTATGGAGGGAAGAAAATCTCTCCCTACTGTATCTGCTTCCGGCTGTGCCCCACAAACCTGAGACTGTCTCTGTTGTTGTACTTCCCTCAAGCCCCCGAGGGGTGATCACATTCTGATACGGTAGTTGGCCACCTTGATCCAGCAGTAGGCATGCGGTCTAGGATTGCCAGTGGGGACTTAACTAGCTGCCTTTCTACTTTATTCACCTAGACTGCCAGATCCCTACACTGAGATTCTCAGTAACTACCCCTCTTCACCCCAGCGCTGCAGCAGCATTACGCTCCCCCAATCATACCAACTTTTGTCCTGAGCGTTAAAACCAAACAAACTGAAACCCACTCAGGCCAGCTTAAGAAAGGAAATTGGTTGAAAAAATATGGGGAAATCTCAAAAGAATCCAATCCAGGAAGTATAGTTGGGCCTCCCAGGAGCTAACGGGGGGTTATCTTCTAACTCACTCCATCTCCTCTTTGTGGGGCTGTGGGCTCTGGCTCGAAGTCGGGTCGTCTCACTCACTCATCTATAGTAATGGTGAGAGGAGGGGAGGGCAGGTCACCGTGAGGGGCTGTCCCTACGGGGCTTGGGCTGGCAGAGAAATGATGACTTCCCTGAAGCAGGCTCGTGGGAACGGCCACATCCTGGGACAGTGGTCAGACCTTACAGTTCTTACATAAAAGAAGACCCACAAAACAGCTTTGCCCTGAGTAGCCAAAGCTCTCTGTGATGTGCTCACAAACAGCTCTCCTAAAAGGGTAATCCCAGTTTAACTCCCTCAGTTTAGACAATGGCTGCCTTTATAATTTTCCAATGCTTTCTGGAGTCACTGATTCCTACAGTTGTAGGAGTCTTAGCCATGTGTCACTGAGTTCTTAGATATAGGATCAATCAATAAATAAGTCTATTGATTATTGAATGCTTATTAAGTGCTTAATATCCCAGGCCAATGTTCTAAATGGTTTACATAAATTATCTCTTTTAATCCTCATAACCCTATCACATAGGCAGGTTTCACCTATGCAGTAGTCTGACTCCCTTCCTACACTCTTAACTACTTTGCTATATTGTAAGGTTCAGGTTTTATAATCTAGTTTTTGTATCAACACTGTACTTTTATTATGAATATGTTGTGGAGGGTTTTTTCATTTCATTTGCTTTTAAGGGCTCAGCACCACCATAGAGTTCACAAATATGAGTAAGACCTAGTCTTAACTGTCCATACGGCCTAGTAGAGGAGGCACAAGCAAGCCACCAGGTGCAACACTGATGTAAAAAGTACAGAAGAAAGGGATACCTCAGAGGCTAGGAGGGTATCAGGGTCTCTTTTCTGGAGGAGCTGAGCCTTAAAGTACCCAAGTGAGGGAAGGAGACTGATCAGAGCTAAATCATGCATGGTGCAGATTAAGAGAGGTCAGAGGTAGAATGGAGGTGGGGGTGGGGTAGGCTCCAGATCAGAAGGAACGCTGCAGACCATGCCGAGGAGTTTGAATTTCACCCTAATGGTAGGCTATCTTAAAGCTCTGTTTGGTTGTAACAAAATTCCACTTGAACTAGCTCAAAAATTAAATGAGTGCATATGGATGCAAGAAAATCACTGAGAATTCAACCGCAGGAACACAGCTGGGCTTCAAAGGGCCTGGAGGCAAGAACAAGAAAGCTATCAGGAACCCAGATTTCTACCTTGTCTAGTCTCACCTCTGCCCTTCTAGTCAATACTCACGGCTTCCGTGTGTTCGCTGTAAAATGCTTCTGTTCCAGCAACCAGCCTGGGACTAGCATATCTCCATCAGTGACAAATGGGCTAAGTCTGTGTGCGATGTCCACCTCCACATGGGCAAGTAAGGTCCACTCAAACCACACGATGGTGGCGGCCCTCATGTGACATGATGTTCTTTAGAGCAAGAGTTGGGATGTGAAGACGTCCCCAAAATACTCTTCTTAGAGGAGCTGATTTTAGGAAGGGGGTTACTTGCTTTCAAAATAACAGCTGGTGATATTATAGAGAATAGATCAGAGAGGGCAGAAATCTTAGACAGAAAGCTGTTTCAGTAAGAATGGTCAAGCTTCACTAGCTCTTCGAAGCTTCTACACTGGATATCAAAGTGAAACGAGAAATATGGAATCAGTTTCCAGGATCACCCTCTCATTAATATTTTACCAGAAATCTTCTCTGGTGTATTGCAGATCATGGTATATTTGGTCTGAAATAAGACAAGACTTCAAAGAGTTCCTGGGGAGAATTACTTTCTCCCACATTTTCCCATGTATGACCTGCTGAGTCTCTTTATTGTCTAAGAAAGAAAGAGTTCTCTTCAGGAAGTCTTTCTCAGCCTGATGACACTTCCTAGAATGTCAAGCAAATCCTGACTTCTGCAACCATATTCATGGGTTATCAGGAAAATCCTATCATCTATGTGCTGCTCCAAAAACCTGGCCGCCCAAGAGCGAGTGCTGCAGATCTCAGCCGACCACCACTCACAGCAGCAGGCACCTGTAAGGGGATTTCTTTTTCCCAAGATTTCATTATGAAACCTCTCTAATAGATAGCAAAGTTTAATAGTGAATATTCATATAACCACCACTTAGATTCTACCATTCACACTTTACTATACTTGTTTTATTATATGTCCATCCATTTATCCATCCACAGGAATTTTAACAGTAGAAAAGCTTTCTGAAGCACTTCATTGAGTCATCAGCTCCGCTTGGGTTGTTAAATGACCTGTGTGATGCCTGAGTGGATGAGTGGTGGACGGTAATAAAAGTACCTGCAGAATCCAGTTTGTCAGACGTCAGCAGAGGTTGCTCTCCTGCAAGAGGATGTCTTTGATTGGAAAAACTACCTACCGTGCACTCCATCCAGGACTACTTGACAGAAGGAATCACTGGGGAATGGCCAGAATGGTACCTAGGGTTGAAAAGACCATGAGACAAGGGAGTACGTGTGAGGCTGCCAAAGCTAACAGTCCCGAGGCCCTGTGTCCTCAGGGAGGCACCAAAAGAGCCCCTCCAAGATTGACTTCAAGGAAGAAGCCTTCAGGGAAGCCAACCGGGTGGCCAGCATCCCAGAGCAGATCGATGTCTTTCCCCGCCCTACTTGGACATCTGAAACAACAGCCCGGAGCCCGCTGTTTGCAGCGCCACGACGGCAGGAACCATCATGTATGACAATGAATCAATCCATCTTTATTTCATTTGACAGGGAAGAATTTCTGGTCAAGATCCTTATTGTAGCTAAACCTATAGTTGGACAGACTGAAAGGATAGTACAGATCTCTAGGTATAAACTTGCCAGGTTTTGTATCCCTCCATGTCTGACATTTATTAAAGGAACATAGCCAAGAATGAATGAATCGATCAATATTTTTAAAAACAGAAGATTCTCTCAAAACCAGCTGTGACTAACTTGCAGTAAGCCATAACAGGCATATAGCATCCTAGTTTCGTCTGCAAGGATATCTCAGATTCACTCCAGAAGTATATTTGCGCTCCTATGACTCGGTGATCGAGCCTATGAAATGTAGAAGCAGACAGGCCCACGCGACATCCTACACATACCGGGGCAGAAGGTCCTCAAAGGAAGCGAGCAGCTATAAGTATCAGGGGAGGTGAGCCTTCTAGCCGAGGACCAGAAGTTAAGGGAGGGTGTGGCAGTAGGGACCCAGGGCACATTTAGTGGGGCTGGCAGTACTGAAGGGAGAACCTGACACACTGCCTGAAGGAGTTAGTTCCACAAGTACTGCTGAGGGCCTACTTTGGGCCAGGCGCTGCTGGGAATTGTGGGCTTCCAGGAAAGAACTCCAGAGCAGGGAGAGGAGAAACCGGGACTCGGCTCTATATGGATTGGATTCCCCTTGCGTGGAGGTGACTGTGTATTCATTACACAATGTTCCTACCCCATTTAGGACCCCAAGGAACAACTCTCCTTCTCTCTTCTTTAATCAGAATATTAAAAAGTAAGCTGGCCTGATTTCATGACAAACAGGGACTTGTGCCAGGGAATTTTGCCTTCCTCTTTTACTGCAAAATAATATATGTTCTCTTCTGGGGAATGAGCGCCCCGGCTCTTGCTTAAGAACAGTAGAATTAGTCACAGCTCATTGCATTCATCTCTTCCTTTGTGGAAAAAGGCAAAATCCTTCCAGGGTGTAATCAGAGAGTCCTCCCTAGGGGCACTTGACGGGGAATAGGATGCAAGGCTAACAGTATCAGTAAATGCTGGCATCCATCGCTTAACCCCCAGGACCTGCACACATTGCAGCATAGACTGCAAGACAAATTATGAATGCAGTTTTTCTGATCTTTGCTTTTGTTTTTAGACTGTAGTCCACCCTTGCTAAATAAAGCTTTCCTGACTTCAACACACACATACCACATCTCCCACTTCAGTAGCTTAACCAAATACCAACAGAGTCTTCACCAGTATGTCTGGGGTTATCGGATGATGATTTCCCAATTACACTTCTTAGGGCCACTAAATAAAGGAAGTCATCATTTTTTGCTGAAATGTCAGCATGTGGTATATGTACATTTAATCCCAGCAAATACTACAGGTCACAATCACATGAGTTGCCTTTGATTTCCCCTTTGCCTCACCCCTGCACGCAGCTGGCTCTCAAGCCCTGGTGCATTCTCATCTCCCTATCCTCGAGGCTGTTGCCTTAAGGCAGGTCCTCTTCTTCTCATACTTGGGCTGTTACAACAGTCCTCTATTTCCCTCCTTCCAATCTTGGACTACTCCATAAAAAAGTAACAGTAAATGCTGTTTACAGACCAAGTGCTTTATAGCATTCTGTCATTTAACTCTTACCACAGTGTCAGGAGATAGGCAGTTTTTATTGATTTTATTTTGTTTTATTTTATTGTAGTAAGAACACAACATGAGATCTACCCTCTAAGTTTTTAAGTGTACAACACAGTACTATTGACTTTGGGTACAATATTGCACAGAAGATCTCTAAAATTTATTTATCTCGGCTAACTTTGGAACTCTGCTCATCCCCACGTCCCCTCCTTCCCGCCCCTGGTACCTACCTCAGATGGGGGTCTTTCTCAGAGATTTCCTCAGAGTGAAGTCTCCTCAAGTACCCAGCAAAGAACAAAAACCTCCTAGGGTCCATCATCAGGACATTTTAGGACACTGAGAACAAGAAGCTCTTGAAAATCTCTAAGAAAAAAAATTACACACAAAGGATTAGGAATAATAATGATTTAAGATTTCTCAAAAGCAGTAGGAGAAGCTAGAGAATAATGAAAGCAATGCCTTCAAAATACTGAAAAGCAGTAATTTCTAACATAGAATCCTATATCCAGCCAAAGTAGCAATAAAATTTTAAATAGAACTAAGACATTTCTAACATGAGAGTCTCAAGTAATTTATCTTCTAGATATCCTTTCTCAGGAAACTACTAGAAGATATGCAGTAACAAAGTGAGAATATAAGCCAAGACTGAAGATTTAAACCGAATGAAAAGAGAGGTTCCAATTTACATAAGAAGGTAAGTTCCATAATGATAGGAAAGGAGGTCGCAATATGAGAGTTGCCCCTTAGGCCTAGAGGCTGACCAGCAGACACTTGAAAAAGTTAGAGACCTCCAGAAGAGATGGCTTGGAGAAATTTTAAGAAATTCCTGATGTTTCTGAACATCTTAAGGGGAGACTTAGAATTCTGTAAAAGGTATTTGGGTTTAATTAGTTCATAAAAAAAAGAAAAACAGAAGAGAAGAGCAGGAAGATGGTGGCATGAGCAGGGTGGCGGAAATCTCCTTCCAAAACCATATATATTTCTGAAAATACAACAAATATAACTATTCCTAAAAGAGAGACCAGAAGATACAGGACAACAGCCAGGCTACAGCTACACCTGCGAGAACTCAGCGCCTCACGAAGCGAGTAAGATACAAAGCCGAGACCCAGGGGGACCCGAGCACTCCCCACCCCAGCTCACCAGCGGGAGGAAAAGATTCAGAGCAGGGAGGGAGTGGAAGCACAGGACTGCTAAATAACCAGCCCTGGTGATCTGCACCGGGAGCACAGACACACACCGCATGATGTACTGGAGATTAGAGAAATGGAAGGGCAGGATCCGGGATGGAGACGCATGCGAATCCCCACAGCTGGCTCCCCGGGACAAAAGAAAAGCAGGTGCTTTTTTAAAAGTCTTAAAGAGACAAGGGCCCAAAAGCAGAACAAAATCATCCCAGTGCACTCAGCCCAGCAGGCTGGGAATCTTGAGGAAAATCGGGCCCCCTAACCGGCTGCCGGGTAAAGCAGCCCCACTGAAGCCCCTCATGGGGATAGGCAGCCTGCCATTCCTTCCCCCCGGCTGGTGCTGCAAATGGTCTTGCGGATCCGCCACAGCTGCGGAACAGCGGGAGAGCGGCCCCGCCCAGAGCAACGACACAGAATCTCCTCCCTGCGGGCGCGCAGCTAACTCGGAAGGGCTGCAGAAGCCAGAGCAAGGTCTGGAAGGCACCAAGGGGCACAGAATGCACCCGGCGTGGCTGCAAACACCCGCAGCCTAGCCTGAGGGTGGCCCCACACACGGCAGCTCAGGGGATTATTCCAGAGACTGCCTCCTGGTGTGCGGTTAACCAGCACAGGGTGCGGAGAAGGGCAAGGAGAACAATAACCAGGAAGGGACTTTGTTCTCCCAGCTGACACACATGGCACCTGCCTGTGACCACTTCTATCGCCATGAAAATAAAGAAGAATATGGTCAAGTCAAGGATCACCCAGACAACCCCAGAGAGAGGGCCTGGTGGGATAGATTTAAACAATCTTCCTGAAAAATAATTCATAATAAAAGTCATAACCATGCTGATGGACCTACAGAGAAATATGCAAGAGCTAAGGGAGGAAGTCTGGAGGGAGATAACAGAAATGAAACAATCGATAGAAGGTCGTAAGACCAGACTGGACGAGGTGCAAGAGATTGGTAATGGACTAGAAATCAGAGAACAGGAATACAGACAAGCTGAGGCAGAGAGAGACGAAAGGGTCTCTAGGAATGGAAGAATATTAAGAGAACTGTGTGACCAATCCAAATGGAACAATATTCGCATTATAGGGGTACCAGAGGAAGAAGAGAGAGAAAAAGGGATAGAAACTGTCTTTGAACACATAATTGAGGAAAACTTCCCCAAGCTGGGAAATGAAATAGTTTCTCAGACCATAGAAGCCCACAGATCTCCCAGCACAAGAGACTGAAGGAAGACAACACCAAGACTTATAATAATTAAAATGGCAAAGATCAAAGACAAGGACAGAGTATTAAAGGCAACCAGAGAGAGAAAAAATATCATCTACAAACGAAAACCCATCAGACTATCATCACACTTCTCAACAGAAACCTTACAGGCCAGAAGAGAATGACATGATATATTTAATGTAATGAAACAGAAGGGCCTTGAACCAAGAATATTGTATCCAGCACGATTATCATTTAAATTTGAGGGAGGGATTAAGCAATTCCCAGACAAGTGAAAGTTGGGGGAATTTGCCTCCCACAAAACACCTCTACAGGATATCTTAAAGGGACTGCTCTAGATGGAAGCACTCCTAAGGCTAAAAAGATGTCACCAGAGAAAACAAAGGAAAGATAAAAGAGTAAAGAATAAAACACCTAACATATAAAGAATGGAGGAGGAAGAATTAGAAGGGAGAGAAATAAAGAATCATCAGATTGTGCTTATAATAGCTTAACAAGAGAATTGACTGTTAGATAGTAAAGAAGCTACCCTTGAACCTTTGGTAACCACAAATCTAAATCCAGCAATGGCAATAAGTACATATCCATCGATAATCACCCTAAATGTAAATGGACTGAATGCACCAATCAAAAGACACAGAGTAACAGAATGGATAAAAAAGCAAGACCCACCTATATGGGTTTACAAGAGACTCACCTCAGACCCAAAGATATACACAGACTAAAGGTGAAGGGATGGAAAAAGATATTTTATGCAAACAACAAGGAGAAAAAAGCAGGTGTTGCAGTACTTCTATCAGACGAAATAGACTGCAAAACGAAGAAAGTAGCAAGAGATAAAGAAGGACATTACATAATGATAAACGGGTCAGTCCAACAAAAGGATATAACGATTATAAATATATACGCACCCAACACAGGAGCATTGACATTTGTGAACCAAATACTAACAGGAGGAAATAGAAAGCAATACACTCATTTTAGGAGACTTCAACACACCACTCACTCCAAAGGACAGATCAACCAGACAGAAAATAAGTAAAGACACAGAGACACTGAAAAACACATTAGACCAGATGGACTTAACAGACATCTACAGAACTCTACGCCCAAAAGCAGCAGGATACACATTCTTCTCAAGTGCACATGGAACATTTTCCAGAACAGACCACATACTAGGCCACAAAAAGAACCTCAGTAATTTCAAAAATATTGAAATCCTACCAACCAACTTCTCAGATCACAAAGGTATAAAACTAGAAATAAATTTTAGAAAGAAATCAAAAAGGCTCACAAACACATGGAGGCTTAACAACATGCTCCTAAGTAATCAATGGATCAACAACCAAATTAAAACAGAGATCAAGCAATATATGGAGACAAATGACAACAACAGCACAAAGCCCCAACTTCTGTGGAACGCAGCAAAGGCAGTTCTAAGAGGAAAGTATATTGCAATCCAGGCCTATTTAAAGAAGGAAGAACATTCCCAAATGAATAGTCTAAAGACACAATTATTGAAATTGGAGAAAGAAGAACAAATGAGGCCCAAAATCACCAGAAGGAGGGGCATAATAAAGATTGGAGAAAAAATAAATGAAATTGAGAAGAATAAAACGATAAAAAATATCAATGAAACCAAGAGCTGGTTCTTTGAAAAAATAAACAAAATAGATAAACCCCTAGCCAGACTCATTAAGAGAAAAAGAGAATCTGCACACATAAACAGAATCAGAAATGAGAAAGGAAAAATCATGATGGACACCCCAGAAATACAAAGAATTATTAGAGAATACTATGAAAATCTATATGCTAACAAGCTGGAAAACCTAGAAGAAATGGACAACTTCTTGAAAAATACAACCTTCCAAGACTGACCAAGCAAGAAACAGAAAACCTAAACAGACCAATAACCAGCAACAAAATTGAATTGGTAATCAGAAAACTACCTAAGAACAGAACCCCCAGGCCAGACGGATTCACCTCTAAATTTTACCACACATATAGAGAAGGAATAATACCCATTCTCCTTAAAGTTTTCCAAAAAATAGAAGAGGAGGGAATACTTCCAAACTCATTCTATGAAGCCATCATCACTCTATTATCAAAACCGGGCAAAGACACCACAAAAAAAGAAATTTACAGACCAATATCCCTGATAAACATAGATGCAAAAATACTCAACAAAATATTAGCAAACCGAATTAAAAAAATACATCAAGAGGATCATACACCATGATCAAGTGGGATTCATCTCAGGGATGCAAGGATGGTACAACATTTGAAAATCCATCAACATCATCCACCACATCAACAAAAAGAAGAACAAAAACCACATGATCATCTCAATAGATGCTGAAAAAGCATTTGACAAAATTCAACATCCATTTTTGATTAAAACTCTCAACAAAATGGGTATAGAGGGCAAGTACCTCAACATCATAAAGGCTATATATGACAAACCCACAGCTAACATCATACTTAACAGCGAGAAGCTGAAAGCATTTCATCTAAGGTCGGGAACAAGACAGGGATGCCCACTCTCTCTACTGTTATTCAACATAGTACTGGAGGTCCTAGCCACGGCAATCAGAAAAAGCGAAGACATACAAGGCATCCAGATTGGTAAAGAAGTCAAACTGTCACATTTGCAGATGACATGATATTGTACATAAAAAACCCTAAAGGGTTCACTCCAAAACTACTAGAACTAATATATGAATTAAGCATAGTTGCGGGATACAAAATTCATACGCAGAAACCTGTTGCTTTCCTATATACTAACAATGAGCTAACAGAAAGAGAAATCAGGAAAACAATTCTATTCACAATTGCATCAAAAAGAATAAAATACCTAGGAATAAACCTAACCAAGGAAGTGAAAGACCTATACCCTGAAAACTATAAGACACTCCTAAGTAAAATTAAAGAGAACAGTAACAAATGGAAATTCATCCCATGCTCTTGGGTAGAAAGAATTAATATTGTCAAAATGGCTATACTACCTAAAGCAATCTACAGATTCAATGCAATCCTTATTAAAATACCAACAGCTTTCTTCAATGAACTAGAACAAATAGTTCTAAAATTCATATGGAACCACAAAAGATCCCAAATAGCCAAAGCAATCTTGAGAAGGAGGAATCAAACAGGGGGAATTATGATCCCAGACTTCAAACTCTACTACAAAGCCACAGTAATCAAAACAATTTGGTACTGGCACAAGAACAGACTCACAGACCAATGCAACAGAATAGAGAGTCCAGACATTAACCCAAACATCTACAGTCAATTAATATTTGATAAAGGAGCCTTGGATATACAATGGGGAAATGACAGCCTCTTCAACAGCTGGTGTTGGCAAAACTGGACAGCTACATGTAAGAGAATGAAACTGGATTGCTCTCTAACCCCATACACAAAATTAAACTCAAAATGGATCAAAGATCTGAATGTAAGTCATGAAACCATAAAACTCTAAGAAGAAAACATAGGCAAAAATCTCTTGGACATAAACATGAGCAAGTTCTTCATGAACTTATCCCCCTGGGCAAGGGAAACAAAAGCAAAAATGAATACGTGGGACTATATCAAGCTGAGAAGCTTCTGTACAGTGAAGGACACCATCAGTAGAACAAAAAGACATCCTACAGTATGGGAGAATATATTCATAAATGACATATCCGATAAGGGGTTGACATCCAAAATATATAAAGAGCTCACGCACCTCAACAAACAAAAAGCAAATAATCCAATTAAAAAATGGGCAGAGGAACTGAATAGACACTTCTCAAAAGAAGAAATTCAGATGGCCAACAGGCACATGAAAAGATGCTCCACATCGCTAATCATCAGAGAAATGCAGATTAAAACCACTGTGAGATATCACCTCACACCAGTGAGAATGGCCAACATCCAAAACACAAACAAGAACAAATGCTGGCGAGGATGTGGAGAAAGGGGAACCCTCCTACACTGCTGGTGGGAATGTAGAATAGTTCAACCATTGTGGAAAGCAGTATGGAGGTTCCTCAAAAAACTTATAATAGAAATACCATTCGACCCAGGAATCCTACTCCTAGGAATTTACCCTAAGAATGCAGCAGCCCAGTTTGAAAAAGACATATGCACCCCTATGTTTATCACAGCACTATTTACAATAGCCAAGAAATGGAAGCAACCTAAGTGTCCATCAGTAGATGAATGGATTAAGAAGATGTGGTACATATACACAATGGAATATTATTCAGCCATAAGAAGAAAAGAAATCCTACCATTTGCAACAACATGGATGGAGTTAGAGGGTATTATGCTCAGTGAAATAAGCCAGGTTGAAAAGACAAGTATCAAATGATTTCACTCATCTGTGGAGTATAAGAACAAAGAAAAAAACTGACAGAACAGAACAGCAGCAGACTCACAGAACCCAAGAACGGACTAATAGTTACCAAAGGGAAAGGGACTGGGAAAGATGGGTGGGAAGGGAGGGATAAGAGGGTAAAAGGGGTATTACGATTAGCAGACGTAAGGTAGCGGGGGCACGGGGAGGGCTGTACAACTCAGAGAAGACAAGTAGTGACTCTATAGCATCTCACGCTGATGGACACTGACTGTAATGGGGTTGGTGGGGGGGGATTTGATGAAGTGGGGAGTTTAGTAACCATAATATGTTGCACATGTAATTGTACATTAACGATACAAAAAAAAAAGAAGAACAGAAAAATAAGATCAAAGTTTTATTGCAGAGAAAGTGGAAAACTTGCAGAAAAGAAAAATCATAATGGATGTTCAGCAAAAAAAAAAAAAAATAGATGACATAATTCAGGTGAGTCTAATTAAGACACTAATAATTTTTAAAGGTGTAGGCAGATTTAAGAAAACTAAAAAGAGTAATAACATGGGAATTTTTAACATTCCAGGCCTGAAAAGGCAAGAACATGCCATTACTGGGCCCTGAAGAGACTGTCATAGGGAGTGTTGCCCCACCAGAGCAGTGGCCTTTTGCAGAAGAAAGCAACTACCCCGTGGCCACCTAACGGGGGGGGGGGGGGCGGGCGACAGGTACTATGACCTTGTGTGTCCTCCCTCCGGTGTCCCGCTGGTGCCTTCTATCAGCCAAATCCAGCTGAGTGCCCACAGGGCAAGAGAGCCCTTTGATGGAGTCTAAGCAGATGAATGGAAAAGGGTGGAGAGTGAATCTGGAGGGTCAGATAGGAGACACGCAGCAGAGTGTTAATACATTGAGTCAACTGTGAATTTTTATAGTTATAACAATGGAAACACCAAATCGTGATCTAAACATAATCACATTATAAGTGTGCAAAGAAGATGGGAGGGTGCACACACGTGGTGGAGGGCAGAGACGCCTGTGGGGTCCTCTGTTCCTCTATGGTGGGAATGAGCAGATCACACCCCAGACTGAAAACACAAAGAATGTTACTTCTGGAAGGAACTACAAAGAGAAGATTGAATGTGACTGTCTAAAATAAAATGAAATAAAACAATAAAGGAATTGACCAAAAAGATCTTTCATGTCCTTTTCAATCCAAACACCCTATTATCTCATGATCCATAGGCGGAAAAGTTTACATTTGATTAGTGAAACCTCTACCTCAAGAATGACTCAAATTTAAAAATTATTACTGTGTTTATAGTATAGATTTATAATAGTTAAAATATAAAACATACTTATATTAATAAAATTATTGATTTATTACCATTTAAAAATTTATTAAGTAAACTAGATGGCCTCAGGGTCTCAAAATATGACTTCATGGATTCCTTATTAAACACAAAGAGGAGATTGTACCTTCACAGGGTGGCAATTTGGTGGCCACTACCTTAAGCACGGGGTCAAACTTGGAAATACAGGTATCCCTCGATTTTCAAAAGTCAGCCTTACACAGAGTCTTGCCAGTGGGTTTCAGCCCTGGACAAGTTCACTATGGATTCAGTGAGATGGAAAAATGATAATGGAACATTCTTGGGATGAAAGGGTTTATACTCAAGTTTGTTTCCACGGTGGCAGGTCAATCACTAGAATCCCATCCACTCAGAGCGAGTCTGCACCCAGCAAAGCCAGTCTCTGCCTCTGGGCCTCTCTGCCCCGCAGCCGTCTCAGTCTCTGTCCTCGGCGCTGCCACCCCTCCAGCCTCTGCTCTCCTGCCGCCAGGCAGACCAGAGCACCGGGCGGAGCTCTTTATACAGAGTCGGTAAGGATGTATTGCCCACACGTGTGTAGTGAGCTAGCCGACCAGGGTCAGATGAGAATCCTGGCCGTAGAGACCTTCACTTTCTCCACACACAGCTTCACTTTTATTAGAGATATCTGTTAGTACCTGGTCTCATCAACTGAAAGAAACCCAAAGAGGATTTCAGATTTCAGTCTTACAAAAAAAAAAAGACAAAAAGTGACAGTAGCATTTAGCATTTCGATTTCAGCCAGCCCGCTACAGAGGCAGCATGACCCTTAAGGAGCAGCAGTGGCCTCGCCAAGCTGTTCCCCGCACACAGCGTCTCAGCATGGACTGTGCGAGCATCTGTGCTTTATATGAATCTACTTTGTGCATCCATTTAGGAAGATGTGTCCTAAAAAAGGTGATTTTTTTGGATCTGGAATGCTCAAAAATTTTTCCATATAAATTAATGGAAACTGCTTCCTCGCTCTGCACTCTTTCAGTTCGGGAAGGTTTCATAGGTGCTCCACTCTCGGTAGCGGGGGGGGGGCGTAGTTGTCAAGAGTAGTAGGGAGTGACTGTCATTATATGCTTCTCAGTTTGACACGGGGAAGGACACATCTCTAACATGGTATTCTTGCCGAAGTACTTGTCCTGTTTCTAACAAAGGGAAACAGACAAATGTGGGATTTATGGCGCAAATCCACATCAGACAACTGGCTTGTTCTCTTCAAAGGGGTCGGGGCAGGCAGGCTGGAAAAGCTTCAAGAAACCTAGCAAATACAATGTGTGAACACTGATTGGATCTAGGTTAGGAAGAAAACAACATTTATGGGACATTTTAGGGAACAGTGGCCATCCTTGAGCATGAGTGATTATTAGTGTCAGTTTTCTCAGGCATGGCAAGGATGCTGTAGTTACATAGCAGATGTTTTTAATCTTGGAAGATGCTTGCTGAAGTGTTTAGGAGTGAAGTGTACCATAGCTACCTCCCACTTTCAGGTGCAGAAAATGATGTTGACAATAGCCCTTTAGATGGGGACTATCTAGGTATGAACATCTGAATGCTGTTCTTTCAACTTTGCTGCAAGTTCAACAACATTTGTGCTTCTGAGGAGGGACAAAGCTGGGGATGGCGGGGGGCTGCTGTTTTGGATAAGTCGTATGAGTATTTGACTCTATAAACTACATGCATATTTAACTTTGGGAAGACTAGAAGCTAATAACACTTTTTCAAGTCAAAGCTAACAGGAGAAGCATTACAATTTTTAGAAATGTGTAATAATCAAATCTATGATTTGGAAATTAGTACTTTCTAAATTTGGTAGTTGGGTTAAGCTGGAGCTTACCTTGGACAATGTCTCAGCTGCCTTGTGCCTTGCAGAGATGAGTCAAATGAGGCTCAGGGGAATTAAGTGGCTTTCCCGAGGTCACACATCTTGGCAGCCGCAGAGCCAGATCTCCACACTGCTGTTCCTACAACCCTTCCCGCATAGACCATGGATTGCTCATAATCTGCTGCGTGACCATGGATAAAGTGAGGGTTCCTGTGGCCAGGATTCTCACCTGGCCCTGCTTGACTAGCTCACTACACACGTGTGTGGGCAATGCATCATTACTGACTCTGTATAAAGAGCCCTGCCCAGTACTCTGCGTGGCATGGTGGCACGGCTGCAAGGCTGCAGGAGAGCAGAACAGAGGCTGGAGTGGTGGCAGCGCTGAGAACAGCCCAGAGGACAGCTGTGTGCAGGCCCAGAGGCAGAGACTGGCTTGCTGCAGGCAGACTCGCTCTGAGTGGACGGGATTCTAGTGATTGACCTGCCACCATGGGAATAAAGTTGGGTATAATCCTTTCATCCCAAGAATGTTCTACTGTCATTTCTTTGTTCACATTGAATCCATAGTGAACTTGCCCGGGGCTGAAATCCACTGGCAAGATAGCGACACTATTGCACAGGGAGTAAACAACTCTCCACTCACCTGAGCTCTTTCTGAAGAAAACAAGCACCACTGGGCGAAGAATAAGGACCAGCATGGCACTAAAGAAGCCACACCTGGCCATTGGCTGGACAGGGAAATGAAGACTGACATTGCAGAGCGCTTACTCTCAGGCAATAAATAATTCATTCTACACAATGAGCGGGGTTCATGTCTTCATGCTGTAATTGGCTGTCAAAGTCCGGTAGTTGAAGCCTCTGGCGCCCAACATCTGACCCAGCTGTCACGAGTCAGCACCGTGGAGATGGACAAAGCTTTGTTGCTCCTTGTGGTGATCGCTGAGACTTTTTTAGACAAAGGGAAGCATTCCTAGAATTTGGGGTACTTGATATGCTTTAAAAAAATCTGTCCAATTTCCTTGCCAAGTTTTAAGACTGTGGATAAAGTGAGAGTCCCTGTGGCCAGGATTCCCACCTGGCCCTGGTTGACCAGCTCACTGCACACCTGTGGGTAATACATGGCTGTTGACTCTACATAAAGAGCTCCGCCCAGTGCTCTGGGTGTGACAAGGCTGCAGGAGAGCCGAGCAGAGGCTGGAGTGGTGGCAGCGCCGAGGACAGAGGCCCAGAGGACAGCTGTACCGGCAGAGAGGCCTGGAGGCAGAGACCAGCTTACTGCGTGCAGACTTGCTCTGAGTGGACGGGATTTTAGTGACTGACCTGCCACTGTGGAATAAAGTTGGGTATAACCCTTTCACCCCAAGAACGTTTTGCTTGTCAATTTCTTTGCTCACATTGAATCCATAGCGAACATGCCCGGGGCTGAAACCCATTGGTAAGACAGGATCAAATGTTTTCACTTATGTTGGGTAAATACCAAGGAGTAGAAAGTGTGGGTCATAGGATATGCGTATGTTTAGTTTCAAAAGAAACTGTCAGACCTTTCTGGAAGTGGTTGTGCCATCTTGCACTCACACCACCACCAACAGGAGAGTTCAGGCCCCTCTGCATGTCCGGCAGTGTTTATCTTGTTAGTCTTTAATTTCAGCCCTTCTGTTGGTGTGTAGCGTATTATTTATTTTTTGGTAAAA
>JAQQAC010020790.1:25483469-25511311 GCA_029783875.1 Phataginus tricuspis | reverse complement strand
CATTTAATACAATCAAAGTCAGTTTATTTTTAGAAAATATAGGGTCTCCACACTAAGAGGAGTTGGTAAGATTCTGCTTCCTTGCACTCACAGGAAACTAGGGTCCTTCAAAACTTATACGCACACTCTCTCTTTTTTTAGACCCTCTCTTTTTAATGTTTTCTAGTGTTTTTGTGTGTGTGTGTGTGTGGTGGGGGGGTAAAATGCACATAACAAAATTTACTGTTTTAACCGTTTTAAAGTGTACAAGACAACAGTACTAAGTACACTCACGCTGTTGTGTAGCCATCACCAACTATCCATTGTAGAACTTTTTTTCCACCCCAAATGCAAACCCCACTTGTCACTTCCCATTCTCCTTCCCCCTGCCCTGGCAGCCACAACTCTGAATTTTGTCTCCATGGATGTCCTAGTCTGGATATTTCATATATATGGGATCATACAAAATGTGACTGTTTTGTGATTATATGTTGGGTCTGATTATAGATTCTTTGGATGACAGGACACAGGCATTCTGGGTAGATAAGAGGTTGAACTTTTTGTTACTTGCAGTTGCAAATGAGGGAACCTGCCTCACCTTCTCTTGCACAGGGGCTGAGATCTGGGGACAGGGTAACAAGCTGAAACGGTAGGAGGCAGCTTAAGTGTGACAAGCAGCGGGTATTAGCTGGGCTTTGTGGGCTTCCTGGGAACTGCGTATTATGATTAATTCTGTGGTCTAAGGAAGAAGGGGCTACACTTAGGTGTCAGGTTATCTGGGGGCCTCTCGCAGGTGGGAATGTGTTTATCATAATGCAGGAGTGTCAGTGCCCAAAAAGGAAGTAGGTGGGGTGGAGGCTTAGCAAACTGCCCACAGAAGGGCAAAGAGGAAGTGAGAATTTTAGCCATGACTTAAAAACTGGGTCAAGACAGCACTTGTGAAATATTATCTTACAGTGGCTTTTTGTATCAAGTTCTTTAACTTAGTATAGTGTTTTCAAGGTTCATCTGTGTTGTAACATATACCAGAACTTCATTCTTTGTAAGGGCTGAATAAATTTTCCATAATATACCACACTTTGTTTATTCATCCATCCATGGAATGAACATATGGATTGTTTTTACATTTTGGCTATTATGGATAATGCTGCTTTAAACATTCACGTACAAGTTTTTATTTGAATACCTGTTTTCATTCTTTAGAGTATATATGTAGGAGGGGAATTGTTGGGTGATACTTAACTTACAGAGAAATTGCCAAACTGTTTTCCACACTTGCTGCACCATTTTATATTTCCAACAGCAATGACTGAATATTCCAGTTTCTCTACATCATCACCAACACTTGTTATTTTCCTTTTTTTTTTCATTTTGACCATCCTAGCGTGTGTGAAGTGGTATCTCCTTACGGTTTTGATTTGCATTTCCCTAATGACCAGCTACCTTGAACACCTTTTCGTGTGCTTGTTGGCCATTTGTATATCTCGTTTCGAGAGACAAATATCCAAATCCTTTGCCATTCTTAAACTGGAATGTTGGTCTTCAATATTTTCAATTTTTCATTATTTTAACTTAATAGAAAATTAAGATTTATTTATTCCAACAGGTGATATGCTTTTTATTTTGCTATTATTAATATACACTTACATGAGCAACATTATGGTTACTAGACTCCCCCTATTATCAAGTCCCCACCACACACCCCATTACAGTCACTGTCCATCAGCGTAGTGAGATGCTATAGAATCACTACTTGTCTTCTCTGAGTTATACTGCCTTCCCCGTGTCCCCCCTATATTATGTGTGCTAATCGTAATGCCCCTTTTTCCCCTTTATCGCTCCCTTCCCACTTATCTTCCCCAGTCCCTTTCCCTTTGGTAACTGTTAGTCCATTCTTGGATTCTGTAAGTTTGCTGCTGTTTTGTTCCTTCAGTTTTCTTCTTTGTTCTTATACTCCACATATGAGTGAGATCATTTGATACTTGTCTTTTTCCGCTTGGCTTCTTTTACTGAGCATAATACCCTCTAGCTCCATCCATGTTGTTGCAAATGGTAGGATTTGTTTTCTTCTTATGGCTGAATAATATTCCATTGTGTATATGTACCACTTCTTCTTAATCCATTCATCTACTGATGGGCACTTAGGTTGCTTCCATTTCTTGGCTATTGTAAATAGTGCTGCGATAAACATAGGGCTGCATCTGTCTTTTTGAAACTGGGCTGCTGCATTCTTAGGGTAAATTCCTAGGAGTGGAATTCCTGGGTCAAATGGTATTTCTATTTTGAGTTTTTGGAGGAACCTCCATACTGCTTTCCCCAATGGTTGAACTAATTTACATTCCCACCAGCGGTGTAGGAGGGTTCCCTTTTCTCCACATCCTCACCAACATTTGTTGTTGTTTGTGTTTTGGATGGCGGCCATCCTAACTGGTATGAGGTGATATCTCACTGTGGTTTTAATTTGCATTTCTCTGATGACTAGTGATTTGGAGCATCTTTTCATGTTGCCTGTTGGCCATCTGAATTTATTCTTTGGAGAAGTGTCTGTTCAGTTTCTCTGCCCATTTTTTAATTGGCTTATTTGCTTTTTGTTCGTTGAGGTGCGTGAGCTCTTTATATAATTTGGATGTCAACCCCTTATCAGATACATCATTTATGAATATATTTTCCCATACTGTAGGATGTCTTTTTGTTCTACTGATGGTGTCCTTCACTGTACAGAAGATTTTCAGCTTGATATAGTCCCATTTGTTCATTTTTGCTTTTGTTTCCCTTGCCTGGGGAGATATGTTCATGAAGAAGTTGCTCATGTTTATGTCCAAGAGATTTTTGTCTATATTTTTTCTAAGAGTTTTATGGTTTCATGACTTACATTCAGATCTTTGATCCATTTTGAGTTTAATTTTGTGTATGGGTTTAGAGAGTAATCCAGTTTCACTCTCTTTCATGTAGCTGTCCAGTTTTGCCAACACCAGCTGTTGAAGAGGCTGTTATTTCCCCATTGTATATCCATGGCTCCTTTATCATATATTAATTGACTATATATGCTTGGGTTTATATCTGGACTCTCTAGTCTGTTCCACTGGTCTATGTGTCTGTTCTTGGGCCAGTACCAAATTGTCTTGATTACTGTGGCTTTGTAGTAGAGCTTCAAGTCAGGGAGCGTAATTCCTTCTGCTTTATTCTTCCTTCTCAGGGTTGCTTTGGCTACTTGGGGTCTTTTGTGGTTCCTTATGAATTTTAGAATGATTTGCTCTAGTTCATTGAAGAATGCTGTTGGTATTCTGACAGGGATTGCATTGAATCTGTAGATTGCTTTAGGCAGGATGGTCATTTTGACAATATTAATTCTTCCTAGCCAACAGCATGGGATGAATTTCCATTTATTAGTATCCTCTTTAATTTCTGTTAAGAGTGTCTTGTCGTTTTCAGGGTATAGGTCTTTCCCTTGGTTACGCAACAGATGATATTTTTCAAATGTGGCTAAACAAAATATGAGCACTGTTTATATAAAACAATCAACTTTTCAGATGACATTATGCTCGTTTTCAGAAAAACAACTGAATATCTTGAGTAATAGGCACTGAATTAAGCTGAAATTCAAGTCTCTAAATACTATTAACAGAACAGGTGTTCTTGTAACAGGAGCCGTCAGTACAATGAGAAGTGATGAGTCACCTCAGTTCAGCTTCATTATGCCTCCAAAATAACACTTCGAATGTGGGCAAAAGTTCATCAAACTATAGTAAAAAAACTATTAAAAATAATGAAAAAGAGGCTTTAGCCGCTATAATTCTAGGCAGCTTTTTGTCTATATCAGGCAAAATGTATAATAACCAGGAAAATTACAGCTGACATAACCAACTTAAGGATTTAACTTTTCACATATATATCAAATTGTAAACACCGAAAAGCAGGGAACAGAAAAGCTCTTAGTAAATACTAACTGAATTCAATCCGAATCAATTGAATTGAGCAAGGAACCGCCATTTTGGGCCAAAGCAGTCCAGTAAACTTCTTTCAAGTGCTAAATAAGTGGACAGAAAACAAATAAACAAGGATAAAGCTGAACTGAGTGTGACCAGGTTTTACCCAAAATCTCTTTTTAAAAAAAGAAGTTCCATGGTCTTCAAGGAAATTCATCTGGCGACCTGCCTTAGGGCAAGAATAAATGGGCTCCTCTCCCGCTGAAGATTCACCACCTCGAGAGTCAGAGTGTAAACCCGTGTCATCTCACGGCACAGTCATCCATCTGGGAGACAAAGTTCCCAGGGACATATTTAGGTTGCTGGATGAACCCAAACTGTTGTGTTATAAAAATGTTAGTCCCAGTAGCAGCTCATGATAGGAGTCAACTCTGAAAGTTTGCTGTCTAGGTCTGAAAATGTGAATGGTTTCCAAAAGGGTGTAGCTAAACGCAGAGATTTGATGATTCCTTCTTTGGTCTGTTCAACAAACATTTATTTAACTCCTGCTTTGTGGTCCTGATGATCATACGAAGATGAAGTTGACCGAGTCCCTGCCCCCAGGAAAGTCCCTATCCAGGGAAAGAAGTGAGTACGTAAGGTTGATCAGATATATGCCGTGAGAGGAGTGTATATAGGGCTCTGTGGGGCACAGCAAAGAGCATGTAATTCTACCAGGAAAAGCTACATAACAAAGATGCAATTATGTTGAGCATTTCCCCACAACTCCTTGTTTAAAAGCTTTCAAACCTACAGAAAAGCTACAAGGATAGTATAACTAATACCCATCACCCATCATCCGGGCTCACTAACTGGTGGGATTTCTGCCAGTTACTCTTTCCCTTTCTTTATATCTTTACCTTGAAGTACTTAAATATGTATTTCCTAGGAATAAGGACATTCTCCTAACAAAACATAGATTATCACAATAAGGAATTAATGATATACACTCTTATGAAGGTTTCACAAGAAAAGACAATGTGGTTACTACATGTACCCATATTATCAAGTCCCCACCCATACCCCAATGCAGTCACTGTCCTTCAGGGTAGTAAGATGCCACAGATTCACCATTTGCCTTCTCTGTGCTACACTGTTTTCCCCGTGACCCCCCACACCATGTGTACTAAACATAATATCCCTCAATCCCCTTCTCCCTCCCTCCCCACCTGCCCCCCTACACCCCTCCTTTCGGTAACAACTAGTCCCTTCTTGGAGTCTGTGAGTCTGCTGCTATTTTGTTCCTTCAGTTTTGCTTTGCTGTTATACTCCACAAATGAGGGAAATCATTTGGCACTTGTCTTTCTTCACCTGGCTTATTTCACTGAGCATAATACCCTCTACCTCCATCCATGTTGTTGCAAATGGTAGGATTTGTTTCTTTCTTACGGCTGAATAGTATTCCATTGTGTATATGTACCACCTCTTCTTTATCCATTCATCTACTTACGGACACTTAGGTTGCTTCTATATCTTGACTATTGTAAAAAGTGCTATGATAAACATAGGGGTGCATATGTCTTTTTCAATCTGAGAAGTTGTATTCTTTGGGTAAATTCCAAGGAGTGGGATTCCACTGTCAAATGGTATTTCTATTTTGAGTTTTTTGAGGAACCTCCACACTGCTTTCCACAATGGTTGAACTAATTTGCATTCCCACCAGCAGTGTAGGAGGGTTCCCTTTTCTCCGGATCCTCACCAGGATTTGTGGTTCTTAGTCTTTTCAATGCTGGCCATCCTTACTGGTGTGAGGTGATATCTTATTGTGGTTTTATTTTTAATTTGCATTTGCCTGATGATTAGTGATGTGGAGCATCTTTTCATGTGTCTGTTGACCATCTGAATTTCTTCTGTGGAGAACTGTCTCTTCATATCCTCTGCCCATTTTTTAATTGGGTTATTTGTTTTTTGATTGTTGTGGCATGTAAGTTCTTTATATATTTTGGGTGTTAACCCTTTGTCGGATATGTCATTTACAAATATATTCTCCCATATGGTAGGATGCTTTTTTTTCTGTTGATGGTGTCCTTTGCTGTACAGAAACTTTTTAGTTTGATGTAGTCCCATGAGTTCATTTTCGCTTTTGTTTCCCTTGCTCAAGGAGATGCATTCAGGAAGAAGTTGCTCATGCTTATTTTAAGGATATTTTTGCCTATATTGTCTTCTAAGAGTTTTGTAGGTTCATGATTTACATTCAGGTCCTTGATCCATTTTGACATTACTTTTGTGTATGGGGTTAAACAATAATCCACTTTCATTCTCTTGCAAGTAGCTGTTCAGTTTTGCCAACACAAGGTGTTGAAGAGGCTCTCATTTTCCCATTCTATGTTCATGGTTCCTTTATCATATATTAATTTACCATATATGGTTGGGTTTATATCAGGGCTCTCTAGTCTGTTCCATTGGTCTATGGGTCTGTTCTTGTGCCAGTACCAAATTCTCTTGATTACTGTGGCTTTGTAGTAGAGCTTGAAGTTGGGGAGCATAAACCCTCCAGCTTTATTCTTCCTTCTCAGGATTGCTTTGGCTATTCAGGGTCTTTTGTGGGTCCATATGAATTTTAGAACATTTTTCTCTAGTTCGTTGAAGAATGCTGTTGGTATTCTGATAGGAATTGCATTGAATCTGTAGATGGCTTTAGGCAGGATGGCCATTTTGACAATACTAATTCTTCCTATTAGTGAGCACAGGAGGAGTTTCCATTTATTGGTATCTTCTTTAATTTCTCTCATGAGTGTCTTGTAATTTTCAGAGTATAGGTCTTTCACTTCCTTGGTTAGGTTTATTTCTAGGCATTTTATTCTTATTGATGCAACTGTGAATGGAATTGTTTTCCTGATTTCTCTTTCTGTTAGTTCATCATTAGTGTATAGGAAAGCAACAGATTTCTGTGTGTTAATTTTATATCCTGCAACTTTGCTGAATTCAGATATTAGTTCTAGTAGTTTTGGAGTGGAGTCTTTAGGGTTTTTTATGTACATTATCATATCATCTGCAAATAGTGACAACTTGACTTCTTCTTTACCAATCTGGATGCCTTGTATGTCTTTGTTTTGTCTGATTGCCGTGGCTAGGACCTCCAGTACTATGTTGAATAACAGTGGAGAGAGTGGGCACCCCTGTCTTGTTCCCGATCTTAGATGAAAAGCTTTCAGCTTCTCGCTATTAAGTATGATGTTAGCTGTGGGTTTGTCATATATAGCCTTTATGATGTTGAGGTACTTGCCATCTGTACCCATTCTGTTGAGAGTTTTAATCAAAAATGGATGCTGAATTTTGTCAAATGCTTTTTCAGCATCTATGGAGATGATCATGTGGTTTTTGTTCTTCTTTTTATTGATGTGATGGATGATGTTGATGAATTTTCGAATGTTGTACCATCCTTGCATCCCTGGGATGAATCCCACTTGATCATGATGGATGATCTTTTTGATATATTTTTGAATTTGGTTTGCTAATATTTTGTTGAATATTTTTGCATCTATGTTCATCACAGATTTTGGTCTGTAATTTTCTTTTTTTGTGGTGTCTTTCCCTCTTTTGATATTAAAGTGATGTTGGTCTCATACAATGAGTTTGGGAGTATTTCCTCCTCTTCTACTTTTTGGAAAACTTTAAGGAGGATGGGTATTAGGTCTTCACTAAATGTTTGATAAAATTCAGCAGGGAAACCATCTGGTTCAGGCGTTTTGTCCTTAGATAGTTTTTTGATTACCAATTAAATTTCTTTGCTGATAATTGGTCTATTCAGATTTTCTGTTTCTTCCTGCATCAGCCTTGGAAGGTTGTATTTTTCTAGAAAGTTGTCCATTTCTTCTAGGTTATCCAGTTTGTTAGCATATAATTTTTCATAGTATTCTGTAATAATTCTTTGTATTTCTGTGATGTCTGAAGTGATTTTTCCTTTCTCATTTCTGATTCTGTTTATGTGTGTAGACTCTCTTTTTTTCTTGATAAGTCTGGCTAGGGGTTTATCTATTTTGTTTATTTTTCTCAAAGAACAAGCTTTTGTTTTCTTTGATTCTTTCTATTTTATTCTTTTCGATTTTATTTGTTTCTGTTCTAATATTTATTGTGTCCCTCCTTCTACTAACTTTGGTCCTCATTTGTTCTTCTTTTTCTAGTTTCATTAATTGTAAGTTTAGACTGCTCATATGGGATTGTTCTTCTTTCCTGAGGTAGGCCTGTATTGAAATATACTTTCCTCTTAGCACGGCCTTCATTGCATCCCACAGATTTTGCAGTGTTGAATTATCATTGTCATTTGTCTCCATATATTGCTTGATCTCTGTTTTTATTTGGTCATTGATCCATTGGTTATTTAGGAGCATGTTGTGAAGCTTCCATGTGTTTGTGGGACTTTGTATTTTCTTTGTATAATTTATTTCTAGTTTCATACCTTTGTGGTCTGGGGAACTGGTTGGTACAATTTCAATCTTTTTTAATTTACTGAGCCTCTTTTTGTAGCCTAGTATATGATCTATTCTTTAAAATGTTCCATGTGCACTTGAGAAGAATGTGTATTCTGCTGCTTTCGGGTGTAGAGTTCTGTAAATGTCTGTTAGGTCCATCTGTTCCAATGTGTTGTTCAGTGTCTCTGTCTCCTTACTTATTTTCTATCTGGTAGATCTGTCCTTTCGAGTGAGTGGTGTGTTGAAGTCTCCTGAAATGAATGCACTGCATTCTATTTCCCCTTTTAATTCTGTTAGTATTTGTTTCACATATGTAGGTGATCCTATGTTGGGTGCATAGATATTTATAATGGTTATATCTTCCTGTTGGATTGACCCTTTTATCATTATGTAACGTCCTTCTTTGTTTCTTGTGACTTTCTTTATTTTGAATTCTGTTTTGTCTCATACAGGTACTGCAACTCCTGCTTTTTTCTCCCTATTAGTTCCACGAAATATCTTTTCCCATTCCTTCACTTTTAGTCTGTGTATGCCTTTGGGTTTAAAGTGAGTCTTTTGTAGGCAGCATATAGATGGGTCTTGTTTTTTTATCCATTCAGTGGCTCTATGTCTTTTGATTGATGCATTCAGTCCATTTACATTTAGGGTGATTATCGATACATATGTACTTATTTGTATTGCAGGGCTTAGATTTGTGGTTACCAAAGGTTCAAGGTTAACTTCCTTACTAAGAGTCTAACTTAAATCACTTAATATGCTATTACAAATACAATATAAAGGTTCTTTTTTTTTCTCCTCCTTTTTCTTCCTCCTCCATTCTTTATATATTAGGTATCATATTCTGTACTCTTTGTGAATCCCTTGATTGACTTTGGAGAGAGTTAATTTAAGTTTGCATTTGCTTAGTAATTAGCTGTTCTACTTTCTTCACTGTGGTTTTATTACCTCTGGTTACAGCTATTAAATCTTAGGAGCACTTCCATCAATAGCAATCCCCCCAATATACACAGTAGAGATGGTTTGTGGGAGGTAAATTCTTTCACATTTTGCTTATCTGGAAATTGTTTAATCCCTCCTTCAAATTTAAATGATAATCTTGCCAGACAAAACATTCTCGGTTCGAGGCCCTTCTGCTTCATTGCATTAAATACATCATGCCACTCCCTTCTGGCCTGTAAGGTTTCTGCTGAGAAGTCTGATGGTAGCCTGATGGGCTTTCCTTTGTATGTGATCTTATTTCTCTCTCTGGCTGCTTTTAATAGTCTGTCCTTATCCTTGATCTTTGCCATTTTAATTACTATATGTCTTGGTGTTGTCGTCCTTGGGTCCCCTGTGTTGGGACATCTGTGCACCTCCACGGCCTGAGAGACTAACTCCTTCCCCAGATTGGGGAAGTTTTCAGCAATTACCTCCTCAAAGACACTTTCTATCCCTTTTTCTCTCTCTTTTTCTTCTGGTACCCCTATAATGCAAATATTGTTCCGTTTAGATTGGTCACACAGTCCTCTCAATATTCTTTCATTCTTAGAGATTCTTTTTTCTCTCTGTGCCTCAGCTTCTTTGTATTCCTCTTCTCTAGTTGCTATTTCATTTGTCGTCTCCTCCACCGTATCCAATCTGCTTTTAATACCCTCCATTGTGCTCTTCAATGATTGGATCTCTGAGGGGAATTCATGCCTGAGTTCTTGAATATCTTTCTGTACCTCCATGAGCATGTTAATGATTTTTATTTTGAACTCCCTTTCAGGAAGAGTCATGACTTCGATGTCATTTAAATCTTTCTCAGGAGTTGTATTCATAATTTTACTCTGAACCAGGTTCCTTTGGTGTTTCATATCTGTATATGGCGCCCTCTAGTGCCCAAAAGCTCTACTCTCTGGAGCTGCTTAGCCCTTGAAGCAATGGCAGGGGGTCTCAAGGGAGTGGTATTGTTGCCTGGGGGGAGGAAAGAGCTGTTTCCTGCTTCCCAGCTGCTATGTCTGACTCCACTGCCTGAACCAGTGGGCCGAGCACACAGGTATAAGCCTCTATGCTTTGTGTTTGTAGTTGCTGTAGACAGATCTTCCCTCTGGCTGGCCTAAAGCCAGGGTAGGGTTTGCCAGTTTGTGAGCCAGGTTGGGCTGACTGGTAGAAAGGCACAGTAGGCTGCGTATTCAGGAGGGGGTCCTTGGAGCTGTGTAGCCAGCTAGAGAGCTGGAGCACCTGAAGATCGTGAAAGCTCCTAACCTGCTGGGCAGAGTGCACCCAGACAATTTTGTCTACCTGTACTGTCTCCTGAGCAGCAAGCTCTGTGCAATCCTTGCCCCTTTAGCAGCCCTCTTGCTAAGGGGTTCCTTATTAGGAAGACTCTCTGACTGCCCACCTTCTTTTGTCCCAAAGCGGCTGGATATGGATCCCTGCTTTCCACCAGCAGCTGGAATCTCAGTCTCTCCAGGAATTTTGCCTGTCTTAGCTTTCCAACCCCCTACTCTCAAGAGTACCACACAAGCACCATGAAATGTAGGTTTGTGTTCCCAGAGCAGATCTCTGGAGTTAGGTATTCAGCAGTCCCAGGCCTCCATTCCCTTCCCGCTCCGTTTCTCTTCCTCTTTCCAGTGAGCTGGGGTTGGGGATAGGGTTGGGTCCTGCTTGGCCACAGCTTTGGTATGTTACCCTGTTACGTGGGGTCTGTTCTTGTCTCCAGGTGTATGCAGTCTGGTGCCATCCTCTTTCCTGTTGCTCTTTCAGGGGTAGTTTTGTTAATTATATTTTCATATTATATATGGTTTTAGGAGTAAGCCTCTGTCTCACCTCTCACACCACCATCTTTTATCCTCTTCCCCCACCATAAGGAATTTTAACCAGGATACAGTCATATAGCTAATCTACAGGTCACTCTCAAATTTCACAACTATTATAACTGCTTTTTTTTTCAATCTAATGTCCAATGAGAATTATGCAGTCAATTTAGATGTCATGTCTCTTCAATTGCCCTTAGGTAAATCCTCAGCTTTATTCCCTCTGTCCTTCATAACAGTGATATTTTTTAAGGTTCCAGGCCAGCTATTATGAGTAATATTTTTCAGTCTGGATTTGTCTGTTTTCGCATGATTAGATTCAGGTTAGACATTTGTGGCAGAAGTCCAGGCTTGGTGATATTAAGCAGGCATTGGCAAACAGTGATGGGTGTAATTAGGGTTTATACTCAAAACATCTTTTGCAAGGAAACAGACACCTAATAAGTGATGTTTGGTACCTAGGGAGGATCGAGTTAGAAGAGAAGCTTGTTCACCACCATCCTCACTCCCAGTCAAATAAATAGAAATGCTGGTTAGTACTTAACAACAGCAATCAGAAAATATTTAATATATTGCCATGGTTGAAACCAAGAAAAGTGAATCTCAATGCACTTCAAGTTAGAGTAAGGAGCTGCTACTCTGCGTGGAAAAAGTCACTTATAAGAAACTGGGAGCTTCGTGTTGGGAGAGAATTCTCCATGGCATTCCTATATGTCTTGGAACAATTTTTGTTCTGGAATTTTCCATGGATGTTTGTACAGTAAATAACCCTGAAAATTAGAGATAGTGTCTCGCCCTGAGTCAGAGAGCATATTTGTTTCCTGATAAGGACAATAAAGATAATGTCATCCTCAGATACAAAGGTTGGGCACGTCTGCCAGCAGCCCCTTCAGAAATGTTGTTGGTTCCTAAGCTCAATGCTCCTCAGCTGTGACACAGACCCACTGTGTGCATAGCATCCACCTGGGCCACAGGGCCAAGAAGAACCAATGTACACATGAAGCTCATGCTGCTCACTGTGCCTAAATCCACTTGGGTTTCTCTCCTTTGTGGATGAATATATGGAAGTGTTGCAAGCTAACTAGAGCTACAGTGCTCACTGCTGCTTAGGGACCCCTCACTACCCACCAAAAAGTGCAGGGTTGGAATTCACAATACTTGTAGATGGTGGGAACTACAGCCTGAGAAATTAACATAGAAACTCATCTGAAACCAGTGAAATCATTTAGGACCTGGAAGAGGCAAACTTGAAACTGCTCTAGAAGGGTGCTTTCATAACCAACAACATAAAGAGACCCTTGTCAAACGTCATTTCCCAATTTATAAGATGACAAACCACAGAGGAAAATGTACCACTGTGAGGGTGAGGGAACATACACAGCTACTGGGAGCGTTTGCACTCCAAGCGCTAGAGATAATAGAACAATTAGATACAGACATTAGAACAATTATGTTTTAAATAGTCAAATAAACAAAGCAAGGAAAAGACACTTTAAGGTGAGAATAATTCAAATAATAATAAAAATAGTAAGCATTAAAAAATAGAACTCTAGAAAAAAATTTAAAAATCAATTAAGAAACAACAGTTTGAGCAAAGAGACATAACCAAAGAGAGAATAATTAGATTAGAAAACAGCCGAGGAAGTCATTCATAATGCAACACAAAGTGATAAATTAGTGGAAAATACAAAACTATATGAAGGAGATGTCAGGAGATATGAAAAACAGAATGAAAAAATAAAACATACCTAAAGGGTAAAAAAAAGATACATGTGTTTACTTATTTTTTCAAAAATAAATTCAGAAAGGATAACCCAGAGATTCAGGAGATGGATTTCCTTCGGAGTTGGATGAGATGGTGTAGAAAGACTAAATGGAGTAGTATGGGGGAATGACACTTTCTGAGCATACCTTCTTCTGCACTTCTGGTTTTTGTGGCCATGTTTCTGTTTAAATACTCAGACAAAGCAAATCAGTAAGTCTGGGAGGGAAAACCTAAAATAAAATACAGAAATAAACGGAATCTTATTTCAAATGGATAAAGCAACCACACTGAAAGGAGAGCAAAAAACATCAATGCAAGTAACTCTTGACTGTCTGCCCTCAGGCTGAGCAAATATTGACCTCTGGATAGCAATTTTCTTTTTCACACAAATGTGGGTAACAATTCTGAAACTAATTTGCTTGTTTTCTAGGCTTGATTGAATTAGTAAATATGTACAGATGATGGGAGGAAGATTTGTTACTAGCAGAGAAGAAGGAATGTGGAAAATATGGAAAAGGGGAAAGATCAAATGAATCCTGTGGTGTTGGAATGAAAATGGAGGTATAGATGTAAACTTGTGTGTTTTTAAAATAGATAGATAGATGAATAGGTATAGAGAGATAGATACAAATATAGATAGATGTAGAAATAGGTAGATACATGAGTAAAATAGGCCCTAGAAGCAATGATACTCCAGTAGTGATTAGCATACCTAGCACACAGATTTTAGCTTCTAAAGGTCATTCTCCACTTACAGGAGCCAGAGCTTCTTAAAGAATGGCTGATTCCAGAACTGGGAAAGGTAGGTCCAAGATGGGCCTGGAACATCTTGCTGTTCCAGAAAGTAAGGAAGTGTTCACATAATGATAGGGGCATGTGGAAAGGACAGAAGGGCCAGCTTGGAGCAGCTCTTCGCTTGCCAAATATGGGACAATTTGATCCTTAGAATAATTATAACTCATTGACTATCTTAAGAATCCATACGTCTACACGTATATAAACAAACAAAGAAATAGGAAGAGAAAATTTTCCTTTTCATAGAAAGGCAACTAATACATGTAGAAAGGATGATATAATGGGAAAAAATAACCATTTGGCAACCATCTTAATAATTGATTAAGGCAAAATCACCAATGGGTGCCAAAATTATTGGGTTAAAGTTTGAAAAGTCATAGGTTATTCACAAAGTCTCAAAGTATTTCCCTGTAAGGCATTGTTTGATTACAAAAGGGATTATAGTAACTGCACAGTGAAGAAATCTGGCTGACCCTACCCTAACCTGGTTATCAATAGACATCACGTGGGACCAATAATGCCACAAAGCTCCTAATATATTGCACGGAGAAGCAGGGCTGGGACAAGGGTGAGGCAAGGCACGCACCTAGGGCTGATCCCATACTTGCATGAAACACAGAATGAGTATCTCCTTCAACTTTGCACAGTAGATGCCTACCTCCTTCTCCTTACCTCATCCCAGCCCTGCTGAGAAGAACACAGTGTTACGTCTGTGTCATTTGGGCCAAAAATGCATAACCTAATCTAATCATGAATTAATCAGTCATTAATTAATCTTTGTCATGGATCTAATCATGAGAGAACATCAGATGAAACTCAAAATGAAGGACATTCTACAAAATAACTGGCCCGTACTTTTTAAAATGTCAATGTTGCTACAGACGAGGAAAAATTGAGCAATGATCCCAAATAAAAGGAGACCAAAAATACATGACAATCGATTGCAACACATGATCTGGGATTTTCTTTCTCTGTGAGAGACATTGTGACAGTTGGTGCAATATGAGTAAAATCTCTAGATTAGCTGATACGATTGTGTATGATGATTTTTATAAGAGATTTATTTGTTTTTTATGAAATTCTGACTCAAGTACTCAGGAGCAAATGTGCATCATGCCTGTAACTTACTTTCAAAAGGTTCAGAAAAAAATACAGATAAATACAAAAGATAAACTAAATGTGGTAAAATGTTAATATTGGGAGATCTGGGTAGAGAGTATATGGGAGTTCTTTGTGCTCAACTTTTCTGTAAGTCTGAACTTGTGTCAGAATGATTTTTTAAATCAAATATCTAATACGAGCTCCTTAAAGAGAGATAAGAACAGGAAAAGCTGACATGTACAAAGCAGAGCGTTTCCCAGAATTGAAGTCCTAAGTCCTCAGTCTCCAGTGTCACGATGTCCCCAGGATAAATTAAAAACAAATCACCCCTAGGCACACCAGAATAATGAATTTGAGTAGAAAATCTTAAAGCCACTAGAAAGAAAAGACAGAGGACCCACAGAAGAATGAGAATTTGACTGGCAGCAGGCTTCTCATTAGTAACTGAAGTCTAGAAGCGATGGAACAGTATTTTCAAAGTGCAGAGAGAAAATTACTGTCCACTAGTATTCTCTAAACTGAACTATCTTTTGAAAGAGAGGCTATGATAAAGATATTTTCAGATATTCAAGAACTAAGAAAGTTGTTACTACTCAAAGATCCTCACTGAAAGAACGACTTATTGACATAATCTAAGAAAAAGGAAATCAAGTGAGATATGAAAAGCAATGCTGAGTAAATACATTGATAAAAGTGTTGCTAAAACTAAATATGGAGAGACTTTAAAGAGAGAGACAGAGAGACATGCATATTCCTAGCTTAGTTCAAGTAAGATGATGTTCTGCCTTCATTTCAGCTGCCATCCTGTAATCAGGTGTCTGTTACTGTCTATTCAGTGTCACATTTTCCGCATTTGTGGTTTCTATTGGTGATCGTGTTTAAAATGGCCCCCACGCAGAACGCTGAATGCTTTGCAGTGTTTCTGAGACACAAGAAGGCTATGATGTTGTGCCCTGCAGAAAGAATTTATGTTAGATAAGCTTCATTCAGGCACATAATGCTGTTGGCTGTAATATATATGAAATAAGGTGTCTTTCTACAGATGCACACATAAAACAAGGTTATGTATTGATCAGTTGATGGAAGTATAACCAGAGGCTGCAGGAGCCTAACCCTATATTTCCTTTAAAGAGAAACAGTTCGGCATTTGCTAACTCAGTATTGGTGAGAACTTCACAGAACTTTGCAACAAACAATGAGAAGAACTGTCATTCTTTTTCAATTAATTTAAAATCTAGCATTTATTGTTTATGGTTCCTTATTTCTACCTTCTTTACTTTGTGTTCAGAATTAATTGATTTTACTCTCTCATCTCCTTTATAGTACTAAAGCATAATATTCTAGAGCTACAGTTTTGGAATTAAGAGCCTGTGGCAACTATATTGCAAACCAGGGCTGTTCCTTCCTTGACAGGATAACATGTAAGCAGACCCACTAAATGTCCTCGCTATGCACAGTCATGTCAAGTACTTCGGATTTACTAAAGTCATATAAATGAACCAAGGATTGTCAAGTTATTATGCTTAGTAATAACAACTTTACATAAGCTGTCATTTGGTGGAAACCCCTAGGTCCACACATCTTGCCCACATGTTCTGAGGGATTGAGCTTATTTAAATAAAGTCAGTCTGGAACTTGCAACTTCTTTCTGGGATAGGCTGCATCTAAAGTGCCTGAGATCAATCTGCTGAATTCGAGAATTCTGAGTTATCTAAGCAGATGATACCACGTTATGCTCCCAGTAAAGGATTCAGAGTACTGTGTGCAAAAGGGACTTTTGGGGTGAGGGAAATATTTTCTGTGTTGATGGTGGTGGTTACATGGCTGTATACATTTGTCAAAATACATAGAACTGTGACTTAAAAAATAAATATGACTTTAAAAAACAAGAATCCTGTGATATCTGGAAAGAAATAAGGCCAACAGAGGCTAAGCAATATGTAGGGACGAGTTGCTCTTTATTTTGGCTTATTATTAGAGAAAAGGCTGAGACAAAACTCTTCATTAATGAAAACTTTGTAGTAATGGCTTATTTTCCACATTTTCTTCCACAGCACAGTTCTTTACTTTGGATTTTTAATTGCCTTATACAAAAATTCTAAATTTTTCTTCAAGAACCAGTGTTATTTGTAGCCATGAATTAAAGCATGTTTTCAGCCATTCTCTAATGTAATTGAAATCTTAACTCACAGAACTCACTCGAGTTTTTATAATGTCTCTTGTTGAATAAAAGGCTTCTGGCAGGAGTGAAATGGGGTGATTGAGATGAGAAGTGGAAGGAGAATGCTCCTCCAAAGCCATGGCCTCTCTTGGGGACTTTACGGTCATAAACATAAAAGGCGTATGCTCACGGACCTGTGTGTTGCAGGGTCCTTCCCCTCCCACGACTACACAGGTAAACTGAGTAAATGAAAAGATTTCCTGTCACTTCCTACTCTTCAGGAGGGGAAAGCTTAGGAGATGGAGGAAGGAGTCTGCTCAGGTCTCCGACACCGGATACCCACTGCGGGCAGGGAGAGGCAGATACCCGGGCAGGTCTCGCTTAGGATGGTGGCCCTTCCTCGCATTCCCACAGCTCAGCTACGAAGAGGCCACTGACCGCGCAGGGCCTCCTCACGGGTTACCGGGACCGCGGCCCTATTCCGCTCCTGCTCCGCTGAGGCTGGAAGAAGCCTTCCCCTGGGGCGGCACCTATGCTGCGGGGTCTGTACCGACAGGTCAGAGGGCAGGATCGGCTCTCGCTGTCCGCCTAGAAACAGAGCCACTGTTGGGGTGAAGAACCACCGAACAGGGCGAAGAGTCCTGCTTCCGTCACCGCCGACTGAAGCCCCGAAGGAGCTGTTACTCGCCCCTGAACAGAGCGAGGAGCCCTCTGGGCTCTGGAGAGAACTAAGGGAGAGAACCGAGAGGACTGCACAGGGGCCGTACGACTGGCGCAGAGTTGCTCACTGACTCCTTTTATTTATTTATTTTTTTGACAGATACAAAATTCGTATTTCCCTTCATGCTTTGTAAGGAAGCATGTAACTTTTATAAGCAAGTTTTTGTCTCTTTGTTTAAGTTATGAAGTACTTCCTCTAGTCAGGGTTTTTGATACAGTTATTCTATCTTTCAGTTTCCAGTTTTCCCAGTGATGTGGGTCTGAACCAAGGTCCTATTTTATTTTCAGATTTCGATGGGCATCTGGTCTGCGAATTTGAAGTTCTTGTTTTTCATTCCTTCCGGTTTGACTGCTTCAGGGAGTGGGTGGGTTTAACAGCAAGGCACACAAGTACCAAATTGCAGTACTGGGGATTAACAAGCATTAGATTCGCCAAAAGGGCCACCGGTGGCTACACTCCTGAGGGCATTTGCAACAAATGAGTACTATTGCGTAGCGACAGGGTGTAAAGAGAAAAACAAAACACTCCCCCAGGTGTTACGTTCCAAGCTTCCAGTGCTATAGCCCAAGAACTTGTTAACCTAAAACAAACAAACAAACAAAAAACAATTATTTTACCAGCAAAATAGAAAATTGCAATTCAGGACATGCAAGTTACAGCACAACCATAGGCAAATACAACGGACAAAGGAGAGTAACGTTCTTTTACGGAGAAGGAGAAAGGTGGGAGGGGTTGTTTTGAAAGAAAGTCATTGGAGAAAAGCAAGAGGTCTGAGCGCTGACAGTCTTTCGGGGGTGATGTAATATACATCTTTCCCTTTCTGGGGCCCTTAATTGATGATTCCTTCCGGTCATGATTCTTCCGTTGGGGGGTCTCTAGTCACAGTTCGTCCTATAGTTGACATGGAGTGGTATGGCTCCCCCTTCTGACCGCCTGACGTCACTTCAGTGAGGTTTGCCCTTACTAACTGTAACAAACCCAATTTGATAAAGCTGGTGGAAAGCAAATTGTGTCATGTGACAGTTTGGTCAAAAGAATGGTTCGGTTTGAAACAAATAGCCTTTATTTTTAAATTGATATAGCACTCTGCCCTATTTTCACCCAAAGCATATAACCTTACTGCTTTTATAATTTTACAGAAAATAATGAATATTCTCAGGCACTGGATTTTTGGTGTGAGCACGGTGGTGGGAAGGCAGCTGACACAGGCCTTAACACCTCCCCACTCCCTGCAATTCCGGACTGACCCCTGGGAGCTGGGTCACCCCAGGGGAAGGCCGTTGAGCTCCAGGCTAGTGAACGGAACTACGGGAACCTAGAAATTTCCACAGCCCTCTTTCCTGCCCCAGTCGGCCACGTGCCTGGAGGAGCCAATGGCTCTTTGGGTATCAGCGAACGAACGGTAAAAGGAAGAGGCTTTCAGATGCCTGAGAAAGCAAGCATGCGGTGGAGCTTGATGGCACCTGCTCTGTCCCTTCTTCCCCATCTTCTTACGACCTGTTAGTTCATTTAGCAAATATTTATTGATGTGTAGTGTATGTGCAAAATTTCCAGGCTTTCTAGGGAGAGAAGTCTTGGGGGAAAACTGTTTTTTGGGTTTTTTTTTTTTGAGAAATACCTTTCTGATTTCCAGCGGCTTTTTGTGAATAATCTTAAAAGAAAAAAAAAAACTACACATTGGAGACAAACCTGTTTTTTTTTAATTGGTACAAACGTATTCAACACTAGGGGTTTTGTACAGTTGTTTGCCTTTTCTACTAGAAAACAGTATAAAGTGATTTCACAACGTGAAAAGAAAAGAAATTGCCGCTATAACCCAGCACTGTTCTGCAGCAATACCGGGCATTCAACTTAAAATCGTGATTCAGCAGTAGAAATGCTTTTCCTTTTCCTTGTTTGAACTTTTCCTTTCTTTCCTGTTTTGATTTGTAGAAGAAAATGTCTTTTTTGTGTGAACTTGTGTTGTACTACACTGATTATGGATTTTACTTCAGTGGTTTTCAAAAAAGACAAAAGACCTTGTCGCTTTTCTGACCTGATCACAGATTTTGTGTACTGGATTTAACAAGAAAAAAACCTGTTACCATTTTGGAGCAAGGGAATATGTGTTTAGAAGAAATCTTCGTTTTTCCTTTTGTCCCAATGAGGAACCAAAATCTGTTTTAACTGCAGAGACACACGGACAGAAAGTCATTTTGTAGCTGCCAAGTGTGGTACCTTCTTTTATTTGCTATTAAACTGAGAAGAAGAAAAAAAGTAAAAAAAGAAACAGACTTAAAATTTTTTCAGATCACTTTATTTTTCTTGCAGACTCATAAAATGCAATTGATGCCGGGGTTCTTGTTCATGAAGCCGAAGAATGAGCTTAGCGAACAGTCAAGGTAGGAGAGCAAGGTACAGGCTTTTATTTAGAGATAAAGTGAAAGGACAGAGCTACTGGTTCACGCCAGGAGGGGATAAAAGAGTCCGGTGTGGTGCATTGTCTAGGGGTTTTATAGGCAGATGAGGAGTTTTCGAGAATATGAAAAAAGCTTAGGGGTGTGGACGTATTAAGCTGTCCTAGGATATTTACAAGTAACTTGATACAAGTAACCTCCTGCTCTGTTAATTTCTCCCGGAAATACCAGCATCTTGGTCTGGGGGCATATGAAACAAGGCCACCTGTTCAGCCTGACCTCAAGGTGAGCTGAGGCATTGTTTGCTGAAGAGTAAATTAAGTGCAATCTTATCCTTAAGGTGGAATCCTTGCCTTTTACTGTGTTATGGCTGGGCTTGCATGCTAAATTAGTTTGCCTAGTTTGCAAAATCACCTCATTAGATCTGAAAGAACATTAACTGATCTTACTGAAGAATGACCCTAGAGCTTAATGTTTAACACAGAGTTTTGGTAGGGGGTTTCCTTGCATGTAGTTACATTGCTCTGACTGCAAATATCCTGCCCTGCTTTTTCCGGAGGCCCTCTCCCTACTCTGACTACACCCTCAGTCCCTGTCTCACAATTAGGGCTAAAAGATATGCAGGAACTGCCTCAGGGAGCTCGGCATCACGAGGGAGATAAACGACAGGTCACGCTGAAAGTAGCGGGGCCGTGTGCGCGGCGGGGACTCCTGGGGCTCCACCTCCCAGCTCACCTCCGTTCGCCCCACCCTCGCGTGCGCCCGCCTGAGCATAAGACTCGGAAGGGTCCCTGCGCGGCGGTGACGTCACGGCGTCGGGGCGGGGCCCGCGGCAGGGGAGGGGCCTCTTCCCGGATCTCGCGGAGGGGCAGGCCGGGGGCGGCGGCCCGGCCGGGCGCGCTCAGCCCCTGCGGTACAGGCGTTTATAGTGCGCCGTTAGGCAGCTCCCTCGGAGAAGCGGGCGGGTTCGGGATGTCGAGGCTGCCCGCAGACCCGGAGCAGGGCTGCCCCGGGCCGAGCGAGCTGGACTCTCGGTGCGCAGGCTTCGTGCTGGGGCTGGACGTGGGCAGCTCCGTGATCCGCTGCCACGTCTATGACCACGCGGCGCTGGTCCGCGGCTCCAGCGTGCAGAAGGTGACCGGGGAGCAGGCGTCGGGCCGCGCGGGTCGTGGTCGCGCAGACCGGGGTCGGATCGCGGGAGGTGAGCGGGAGGGTCCGCCTCCTCCGGCCTGGCCGCGGCCACCTGCAGCCCCGTCGAGCTCTGGGTCCAGCGGCGCGCCGGGACCGGCCAGATCTGGCAACCTCTCCCTGGGCAGGGCTGAAACCTGCACGCCCTTCCCGTCCAGGCTGAGGAGAGTAGGGGCCCGATTTGTTCCCCGGGGCCGTTCCCTTGCCTTCGGTCACCTGGCGATTCAGCGCTCCGGCTTTCCCTGGGTGGGACCGCATTGACTCGCGAGGCAGGGCAGGCAGGGCCGGCAGGGCAGGGCAGGGCAGGCAGCTTTGAGACTTGCTTGGTTTTTCCTGCGCCTGATAGACTGCAACTCCGTCTTTATTTACATTCTAATTTTTTTAGATCTTGATAGAATTTAACTTTATTGTCCATTCTTCAGTTGTCATCATTAGTAACCACCTCTCAAAGTGCTGGTTCCTCACACGAGCAGCTGATTTCCATGAATATGGGAGGTTCTGGACAAGTTTTGAAGGATGTATTGTCATTTTCCCTTCCGTCTGAGAATTCATAAATTTTATCTTTTCCGGTCTGAGAAGCCTACTAAGTCGTTGGTTATTAGTAAAACCTTGTTATTTTGAAGCCAGCAACAGTTTGGTAGTCTTCTGTTATTCATTTTCAAGAAGTGTTGATTTCTGTTCACTTGCCAGCACACCAAAAATAATGTTAATTGGATTTGGTGTTCTTATTTACTCTTCTTTCCAATACCGATGTCCTAACTTTTTAAGTTAGGAGTGTGCCGGCAGATAGGAGCCATTAGTAACCTAAGCCATTCCCAGCAGCGCTGGACCCCGCGTTTGCTCCGTTCCCACAGCCTTAAGAAGTGTTTTTCAACCGCAGCAGTTGCCCAGGAGCAGTTCCAGCCAAATTACTACTCTGAGCATTTGTTTTGAGGAAACAACGGGCTTCCACTCTGGTTTCAGGGAACTACAGCCGCTTCCTGGTTCCTTTACCTGTGCAGAAACACGGTGTTCCTTGCCCACCCACCTCCACCCACCATCCCTACCTACCCACCATTCCTACCCAACCTGAAAGGCCAGGTGAAAGGCCAGTACTGTCCTTCAGGGACTGGATGCTCCTTAGCTTTTTGAGTCTTTACCACAACACTAGATATGGTGTAATCTGGTACTTTTCACACAGTCGCTTTTATAATTCAAGACACCAAGTACTTTTGTTTTAAGCAGTGATTTAAAAAAATAATAATATTTGAAATATTTGGAACCAAAGGGAGAGGAATTGTTAGAAGATACAAAGTTTCACAGTCGCTATATAATCTGGGGAAAATAATTCGTATTTTAGAAATGAGGTAAGAATCTAAAAGATGAGATTGCTGTGAGTAGCAGGAGACTCGAATGGTTTGCTCAGACTGTAAACGATGAGAGTGTCTGGAAAGAAATGTAAGTAAATAAAAATACAAAAATTCCTGCCCTGAAAGAATGAAGTATGCCTCAGGTTAAGGAGTTTCTAGCAATGCCTCTCCAACTGTGGTATGAATTTACAGCAGTGCTTCTTAAAGTGCTTCCTAAAGGCTGCTAGGGCTGCGATAAACCAAGATTTAGAAACTTGTGTAGCAATTTGGCAGAGTAATTTTATGTCTGTTGATGACATTTAGGATTTTATTTTGTATGTAAATTTTTCCTAGAAAGTTGTTTTAATTGTGTCTTAAAAATTGTTAGTCCACAGTGAATAGAAATGAGAAACCCCAAAACAATAGCTGGTCCTTTACTTCAGAAAACTTAAGTTCTTTGGGAAAGAGGGTCTTGTTGGCCTACACTGCTACTTAGCACCTGGTTTATTACCTCATGGGTACAGAATAAATGAATTGCATTTAATCAAAGTATTAGGAACTCAGCTTCATGGTAATCTATTAGACACAGAACTTGTATTTATTTTCTCAAGTAAAAATCGCACCTCTGGTATTATTATGATGGGCAGAATTTATAACAGAAACTCAAAATCTCTTAGTATTAAGATTTGATTGATAGTGATGAATAGATAGTGTGAAAGAGAGAGAAGGAAAAACTGAAGAGATCACCCTTTAGAGACAAGAACAAAATAAGTTGTATTGGTCTTTCAGTTTAAACTGACATCTTAAATCCTTATATTCAGAGGTAGTACTAGACTTGTGAGAAGACTTCATTTTTATTCCTGTGACATACATTTTTTTAACAGCAGAGATACATTTTTAACCTTTTTCTACAATTTGCATTTTCAAAAAATACATCTTTCTATGGACTCTTAAATATTGGTGTTATATTGTATAATGCTATTCAGAAATCACACATGTGAATGTTTGATATTTTTAGATTTTAAAACTGGAGAAAGTTTTATCATGTTCTCCACTGGAATATCATGCCATTGAGAGAAACCATGAAAGATAACATCTCGGAAGAACAGGACAGAAAGGCTACTCCAGAAAAAACAGTGGAATCTTCAATTCTATATACTCTCCGTAGGTTCTTGAAAAAAATCTAGTTGTTGTCTTTTGTGTTTAATCAACAAGACAAGTTTTCTTCCTAACATCGATTATGTTCTTGATCAAATTTTGGGTTGATCTTCCTTCCGTACAGGAGCAGGTTTCACTACTGTGACATGTTTGGAGGTGGTGAGCTGTTTGGGTTGGTGGAGTGCCTGGAAGTGACCCTGAGTACCAGTGTCATGTCTGAAAGTTCAGACTTGAAGCAATGATACCCAGTTTTATGGAGTGCGGAAGTGTTTGTTATGAAGTCATTAGTAGTCTGTGGCCATGAAAGCTGTACATAAAAGAGAAATATTATTTGATATAAGAGAATAGGTTTTGTTAAATCTGTTTCTGATGAGCTCACTGAGAGTAAGAAATTCTTTTCTCTTATTCCCCATACTCATGCTCCACACCATTGTTGTTCTCTTAAGAGTTCCTTTTTTCTCTTTATTTCGGCCTTTTCTTACATGTTACAAGACTGTCCTTACATGGTGATCTTTGCTTGGCTGTTCATTTGTTCAGAACCATGTCTTATCCCACTCAGCTGTATCTGGAATTTTCAAGAAAAGAACTCTGGTTCAAGCCTTCCAGCAAGTAAACCTCTTATCCTCTACTCTGCTAGGAGGGGCAGTGATCTGGCTGGAGCAGGAAATTAGGGATCTTTATAAAGACTTTGAACCAAGGCTGTGTTCAGCCCCAACTGGCATCCTAGCTTTTGGAGATACCTCTAAATTTCAGGGCTCTATCCTAGAATCTCTGCCAGGGGCTGAGCAGAGAAGTGGTGTAAGCTGAGCAGAGAGAGAGGTATCAGTTTTCTCCTCTGCACTTAGCCACATGCAACCCACCCACTCACTGTTTATGTAAAAAACATTTGTTTTTAATAAAGCTGGGCTGAGCCTGTTTACACTCTGTTCCTTATCTTCTGGATAAACCTTTTTATACAGTAAAACTGACTTTTTTGATGAATATGTTCTGTGAATTTTAGCACATGTATAGGACTAATCCCAAAACTCCTTTGTGCTCTTTGTCATCATACATTCCTCCCACACCTAACCCCCTGATCACCGCTGATCTACTTCCCATGACTATATATAGTTTTATCTCTTTGAGAATATCATATAAGTAGAATAATACATTAAGTAGCTTTTGGAGACTATTCATACTGTCTGTGTCAATGTCCTTTACTTTTTATTTTTTGAGTGCTAATCCATTGTGGGGATGTACCTCATTCATTCACCTGTTGAAATAGTTTTGGGTGTTTACAGTTTCTGGTGATTTTGAAGAGAGCTGTTGTAAACATTTTAATACAGATTTTTAATGTGAATGTAAGTTGACTTCTCTACTATAAATACCTAGAATTAGGATTGTTGGGTCATATGGTAAGTGAATGTTTAACTTCCATTGAAATTGCCAAACTTTTCCATAGCGGATGTACTCTTTTGCCTTCCCATCAGTAATGTATGAGTTCTATTTGTTCATCACCAACATTTGATACTGTTAGTGCTTTTTATTTTATTCATCCTAATAGATGTTGTGGTATCTCTTTGTGGTTTTTATTTGCATTTCTGTAATGGCTAATGATGCTGAATATTTCCATGTGCATATTTGCTATCCAAGTCTTCTTTGGTGAAGTGCTTGTTCAAGTCTTTTGTCCATTTTTATATTGGGTTTGTTTTTTTACTATTTAGTTTGAGATTTCTTTATATATTTTGGAGAGAAGTCCTGGGTTGGAAATGTGTTATACAGGTATTTTCAGTATTTTTACTTTGGCTTTTCATTTTCTTAGCAGTATCTGCAGGGCAAACGTTTTTCATTTTGATAAATCCAATTTATTATTATTTTTTAAATGAATTGTCCTATGTGTCTAAGAACTCTTCACCTAACCCCAAGTCACAAAGATGGTCTCCTAGGTTTTCTTCTAAACATTTTGATTTTATATTTTACATTTAGATCCGTGATCCATTTTTAATTAGTTTTTGTGTAAAATACGAGTTTTAGGTTGAGTTAACTTTTTTGCATGTGGATATCTTCAACTCTGTTGAAATAGCTACCTTTTCTCCACTGAATTGCCTTGTACATTTGTCAAAAATCAATTAGTCATATTTGTTTGGGACTATTTCTGGACTCCATTCTCTTCCATTGATCTGTTTGTCTATTTTTATGCTACTAGTACACTATTTTGATTATTGTAGCTTTATAGCAAGTCTTGAAATTGAGTAGTGTGATTCCTCCAATTTAATTATTTTTCAACATTGTCCATACTCCTTCTTTTGCCTTTCCATATAAATTTTTTTTTAATTATAAAATATTTTAATTGACATCATTGAAAAAAGTAACAACTAGGGAATAAACTGGAAATTTTTTAAAATTAATAAGTAATCATTCTTCCTCCCAAGCTGTTGGGCCCAGATGTCCTCATGGGGGTAGCTTGGTGTTGGGAATCAGTGTACAGAGTATAAACAGCCCAGAATATGGTATATTTTTACCCAGTTAAATTCTAGATAATATACCACAACTATACAAAAGCAAAACATAAAAGAAAGCACATGATTAATTTACATAAACATTTTGAACATTTATATAAAGCTCAAAAATTAGAAAGACTAAATATCATTTAGAAATGCGTACATAGACATTTATTGAAATTTATTTGGGGGCTTTACAATTAATTTTATGAATGTCCAACATTTTTTGAGAAGAATGTGTATTTCTCTTGTTTTGGTTGAAGGATTTTATATACATATATAAATGCAACATATAAACGTATATGCAAATATAAATAGAGTAAGCACACATATCTACACCCACAATGCATCATTGTTGCTAATTTGTTTAATCTGGGACAGATTGCTATTAAAAGAAATTCACACCATTACAGATTTGTCAGTTTTACCATTTAATTATTATTGCTTCAAATTTTCCCAGACCATCATGATTTAATGTTTTCCTAGATTTTTCTTTGGGATGCAATAAGATGACCCACAAATGTCCTTGATAATGCTACTCAAAGAATACTTTTGATAATTAATTTGCTTTTGATAATTAATTTTTTGGTTTTTTAGTATTTGCCTGGTATGTCTTTTTCTATTTTTTTTTTTACAATTTATTTTATTTTAGTATCATTAACCTACAGTTACATGAGCAATATTGTGATGATTAAACTACCCCCTTCATCAGGTCCCCCCCACCAACCCTATTACAGTCACTGTCCATCAGTGTAGTGAGATGAGAATCACTACTTGTCTTCTCTGAGCTGTACAGTCCCCCCCGTGCCCCCCCACCCTATGTCTGCCAATCGTAATGCCCCTTTTACGCTCTTATCCCTCCCTTCCCACCCATCTCCCCAGTCCCTTTCCCTTTGGTAACTGTTAGTCCATTCTTGGGTTCTGTGAGTCTGCTGCTGGTTTGTTCCTTCATTTTTTTTTTTTCCTTTGTTCTTATTCTCCACATATGAGTGAGATCATTTGGTACTTGTCTTTTTCGGCCTGGCTTATTTCACTGAGCATTATACCCTCCAGTTCCATCCATGTAGTTGCAAATGATAGGATTTGTTTTTCTCTTATGGCTGCGTAATATTCCATTGTGTATATATACCACATCTTCTTAATCCATTCATCTACTGATGGGCACTTAGGTTGCTTCCATTTCTTGGCTATTGTAAATAGTGCTGCAATAAACATAGGGGTGCATCTGTCTTTCTCAAACTGGGCTGCTGCATTCTTGGGGTAAATTCCTAGGAGTGGGATTCCTGGGTCGTATGGTATTTCTATTTTGAGTTTTTTGAGGAACCTCCATACTGCTTTCCACAATGGTTGAACTAATTTGCATTCCCACCAGCAATGTAGGAGGGTTGCCCTCTCTCCACATCCTCGCCAACATTTGTTGTTGTTTGTGTTTTGGATGTTGGCCATCCTCACGGGTGTGAGGTGATATCTCATTGGGGTTTTAATCTGCATTTCTCTGATGATTAGCGATTGGAGCATTTTTTCATGTGCCTGTTGGCCATCTGAATTTCTTCTTTAGAGAAGTGTCTATCATGTCCTGTGCCCATTTCTTAATTGGGTTATTTGCTTTTTGTTTG